>OY720681.1:46621772-47112532 GCA_963170755.1 Amphimallon solstitiale | reverse complement strand
ATCGAACACCTGTATAAAGTCGAGGAATGCTTTCTACTGTATAAAACAACTCTACATTTGTCAATATTTAAATGTAATTGGTTTCTTCCACACCAGTCACAAATGGCATGCAGATCTCTTTGTAAAAATTCGCAATCCTTCGTGGATTTAATCCAACGAAACACTTTTAAATCATCTGCAAACGGCAAGCATTTCGAAGAGATACCATCAACGATGTCGTTGATAAATACAAGAAATAGGAGTGGTCCCAATATCGAAGCCTGAGGTACTCTACTACTAGAAATATAATCAAAGGACCTGACGCCCCGATACTCAACATAGTTACGTCTATGGAATTAATTCAATTATGTTGTCCGCAATACCAAAATTGTTCAGCTTGTTAAGTATTAATGGGTGTTGAACCTGCGGTAATTTCCAATCTCGTTTTTATTACCATTCTTAAACACTGGTGTAACACGGGTAGTTTTTCAGCACTTAGGATAGATTTTGTGTCCCAAAACCAAATTGAAAATGTGCAGAAGTGAAAGCTGTAAGGTAAGTCTACAGTCTTTGATGAGAGAGGATGGAACAAGGTCAGTACCCATGGTTAGAATAGATTTTAAAGATGCAATAGCATCATTAGTACACAATTAGGTATCAACGTGAAAAAAATATGCAATTAATTATTTAATAAATCGAATCGAAGATTGGGAAAATTCATTTCCACTCACCTGCTTTTTATTTCAAAAATTTATTTTTCAAATTAATTCAGGACTTTTTTTACTCGTTTGTCGAAAAATTGCTGTTTCTGCAGATAAATTAGTACTTTTTTTTAGTTCAAACGTATGTGTGGAGGACAATCAGTATTCGATCGACGCTTCTGATAGTAATTAAATATTTTTCAAATTATGGAATATCTCATGCACGCATCGTTACAAACACTTCTTGATGCTTATTACACATTTCAAAAATATCATATTCCTGAAATCCTAATACAATTCATATAAGAAATGAAATATTGACGAATTAATGAAATTGGAACTTATTTTTAGTCTCGAAAAACGCAAACGTTATCAGACCCCAACTCGTCAAATTTATTACTGTTTGTTTCAGTAAAAGGTACGTCCGCTGGTTTTTCTTCTTTTGCCAACCGCTTTATTCTTTTTTTCCGACAGCGTAACATGAAAAGCGATACACCGAATACGACCTTCTAAAAACTAAGCTTTATTGAAACGTGAAACCTCTTCCGAGCTCTTCAATTTAATATCGAAGTAAACTCCGAGAACGTAGTCTGAGACTTTGATGTTTCTTACCGCCGACTTGTTAGGTTCTTTTTCCTCAATCATAGAGGACATCCTCATCATCCCTTCTTCTCATCATCTTTGAAATGTCGCTTTTACTAATAAATTACGCGCCAGTAACACACGGCTCCCTTATTGCGTGCAAGTAAGATAAGGAATAGTTCTCTGGGTTAGCATAGTGCGAATTAATTTGTTTTTGCTATCTGTCAGGACTAATTACACGTCATTAATGGAAGGTCTATTTCGTAACTTTAATTAAAATCGGCCATCAACGTGTACGATTTTCTAACTTTTTGTTCGTCCAATTTTAGTATTAAGGGTCCTTTCACTTGTAACATAATTGGGTAAGCTACACAATTATTGGCCCCTTAAGGGGTGTTTGAGTATCCGTGATGTTGTTTTATAGAAATTAATAGCTTGAAATTAATTTTGTCACTATTACTGTGTTGATATTAATGTAAAGTTTCTTTTTATATATTCTAAATTTAATAAACCAACATTTATTCAGCTATATACTTAAACAAATATAGCGAACCACTAAATCACAGTAATTGGCCCGTGTTAGCCAGTAATTGGCCTCATCATTTACAGTTATTGGCCCCCAAAAGAGAAGAATAGATTTATGGGTACTTCATGCGTTGAGAGGGTATAGGTACTATAGTCCTAATTGTTTGTTAATCGTTTCATGTTATTGTTATTAATATAGGTACTTTCCTATATTGGTTGGTAACCTTTATATAATGTACAAAGGAATATTTAATTATGTTTAAATGCACATTGGATGGAAAAAGATGAAATACACTAGTTACTTCTAACTTGAACAATGTTTTATTTCTTTTTTAAACATGGCATACAGGTGAATATGTTAGAATTAGACTTGTGAATATTATGTTTAACAATACATTTAACGTGATAGGGTCGTATGCATGTGCTGCAATTAATGCCGAAATTCTCCTCAGTTATATTAAATTTCTCTCTTCATCCAACCTGATTCTGAAGCAGGTTAGCCCAAATCCTTAGGGATGGAAGCTGCAATATCTTTAGGAATTCTTTTGTACGGGTACACAATTAACGATGGAGTTGTCTGACCGTTAGCACCAAATGAAAACATGACTGTTTATGCAGTTTTTGCAGAAGCATTATCCACTTCGTATACATTTCGTGACCCTCGTGGTACCAAAACCCTCGTATTTTGCCGACATAGCATAAAATTCGTTTCGTCGCCATTGAATATCCTAGCTGGATTTTCTAGAATGTTATCGTATCCCTTTTCTTTTAGATATCTTTAAACCACTTTCTGATGTTCATCTCGCTTACTCGTGCGGAAGCAGAAGTTACAGCTTCTGGTTTCCTGGTTGCAATATTTGGATGACGTTTCAAGAAAGACCTTTACCAACCATCTCTCGGAAAATTATTTTGAAACGGATTATCGCGAGGAGAACTATAAGTTTTTCCGCTGACATTCATGTATCCATTCCACCAATACATCTTCTTCATCTGAGGGAGTTGAGGGTCTGTGTTTGGTTTTATCAAAATTCAAACCTAGCCTAAATTGTAATGTGGCACGGGGAATTTTAAAAAGTCTTGCTGCCACTCATTTTGGCATTCCTCCTTTTATCGCGGAAATAGCTTCCTGAATATTCCCTTCGGTGTATTTTTTGTAATGCAATGAAAGACCGTAATTACAGTTATTGGCCCCTTAAAGATACAATCATTGGCCAGGGCCAACAATTGTAATTATACATACAATTATGAAAATGATTAAAAACTAAGATTATTTTTGAGGTTTTATACCCCTATTTAATAAGAAAGCAAAAACAAAATTAAAAACATGCTTCCCAATTATTGGCCGAGGGGGCCAATAATTATAAAACAGCTTAAATTGATTGTATAGTTGTTGGCCCCCTACTTTTTTTTATTTCATTATCATATTTTGTGATTTCGCAATCAATTTAGAGTATCTATGCAGTATTTACAGTAAGTACATTTGAAGAAAATCTCTTTAATTGTACGAACTAATCTCCAATCAGATAAATAAAGTTAGAAGTGTCTTACCGAAAAACGACTCTGACGCTGCAGGCCGTTGGAGCACGTGTGCACTTCAACTTTGTTGGCGCCTAATTTGTCAGTGATGTAACTGTTGAAACCAAAATTTTACCAACACATGCTAAACGAAACAAACATACCATCACAACTATGGAAAAATTTCTAATATCTGTCGTTTCCTTATTTTTCGTAATAAAATGGGCAAGTGGCCAATAACACCACAGGGGCCAACAATTGTACCGTTTACCCTAGTTGTTACCAACAGCCTCCTCCGATGGAAACAAATAAGACGTTTTCCCACAGAACAAGTCCAGGCACAATATAGGTGTACATGTTTTATCCCTGTCTTATCCCGTTCCTCCAGAATAAATTAAAATCCCAATATGAAACATTCGTAAAGTTAAAAATTTCGCGTAATAACTTTTTAATACAATTTTGATACGAATCATAGGCTCCGCCTACAGCCAATTACAACGCTCAAATACAAAATTTGTTCTACAAATTTCTTTTTGGATACGAATCATAGGCTCCGCCTACAGCCAATTAGAACGCTCAAATACAAAATTTGTTCTACAAATTTCTTTTTGGATACGAATCATAGGCTCCGCCTACAGCCAATTAGAACGTTCAAATACAAAATTTGTTCTACAAATTTCTAATACACGCAGAAGACGTAACCCTATTTGGGCCCCCAAGGGAAATTACCGTGACATAGATACTTCTTTGTTCGTCACCTGCGTCACTGGGGTTCCCAATATAAAACGTAAACACGTTTGGAAAACTATATAAGACGGGACGAATGCTTCTACGATATCGAGTCCTATCTCGGTCACCAGCCTGCCAGCAGCAACCTCCTGGACCAGCAGAAAACAGGCCACCGATACCGAGCGGAATTTCCAGAAAGCCATCCAGCCGAATTGTATTACTGCTTACGTAATACAAGGGACCAAAAAGGCACTTTCCAGGTCATTGGAAATACACGGCGAAACGTGTTCAGGAGAACACGCGGACCAAGAATCCACTAAGAATTCTGGAGGAATTCTTTATTCCGGACGGCTTCTTCATCGGAATCCAAGCTCGCCGACGTCCGAGAATATATCTACGTGGTGGAACACATCCGACGCATCGCCTAGTATCGACCGAAGAAGTTGTAGGGGAATCCTAGCACTGCTTACGTGGTAGCGGCCGTTTTAGTTATTTACAGTGCGCTTCTTCCGCGTAAAGATACCGAACTTAAGGTCCCTCTTTAGTGTTCGCCAATAGTATTAACTTCAGTGCACCAGGACAAGCTACAGCTGTTTACGCTGTAGCAATTAACCGTAAGTGCAGTGAAAAACCTATTAAGCCCGAGTTTTTATTTGACATTGTTGGTTGAATGCCAGCACCTCCACCAAAATATTTAAATTCAGTGTGCGCTTTTGTTAATGAATTATCATATTAACTTCACGTGAATTCATTAACAACATTGTTATTTCTAAAGTGTTAATATTAAAAGCCACGCGTTAGTGAAACATAACCTTCAAATATCCAACCGATATCTACCCTTATACATAATATTTGTTTATAACAATATTATTATCCAAGTTCGTTATTACTGGTACCCATATGCAGTGTGTGTTTAACTTTTATTCCAGTAACAACCATTTTATTTGACATTGTTGGTTGAATGCCAGCACCTCCACCAAAATATTTAAACTCAGTGCGCGCCGTTGTTAATTTATAATATTAATAAATTCACTGTGGTTCATTAACTATATTGTTGTATTCGGAGAGTTAATATTAAATTCACGCGCTAGTGAAACCATAACCTCCAAATACCTAACCTATATTTATCCCTATGTACATTATTTGTTTATAACATTATTAGTATTCAAATGTATCGTTATTAGTACCTATATTCAGTGTGTGTTTGACTTTTTAGCGGATAACTTTTATTTTATTGTTGGTTAATGCCAACTCCTCCATCATTGTTAAGCAGTGTGTGTATTGTTGCTATATCATAATATTTATGTTGTTTTAAAGTGTACAACAACTATTACTCAGTGTGCCCGTTTGTATTTAAACCTCGACTGTTAACATTTATTCGCGATACGACTTGCTTTTTTGGTTATAGTGTCGTTTATTAACACAGGTCGTTATTAACATCGGGTATCTTTACGTACTCATTAAGCTTTGAATTATTAAAATATTATAACGTTGTGGAACATTATGGTTTTAATTAATAACATAACCCAACTTTAACCCAAATTCAATTAATACTTCCTGGAGGAGTCTTTTGCCGCGGCCCCTTTGTTTGTTTGTGTGTCTTACAAATCCCAGGATTAAGAGGAGGTATTATAGTAGTTGTTCAAATGACTTTAGAACAAGTTTTGGTTAGTTGTGAGAGAACATGTTCTACAATAAATTGTTCATGAAAAATTAGTACATAAGCAATTCAGATAGTAAATATTCATCAGACACCAAAATATTATTTACTAATACATCAATGGTCTAAGTTGTGCCCAAAGTACAGTGTGAAAATATAGTAAAGAATAAATTGAGTAATTTCGTAAATATTAATTTTTTTAAAAAAATCTCGAAGGGATATTTTAAGTATGTGGAATATTTACGTCCCACTTTCAGTTTCTTACATCATTTGTTTTTCATGTGATGGCGTTACCGATTTTTTTTAAATGAGAAACTGTAATTTCTATTAATTAATTTCTATAGTAGGTACTTTTTATTCCGTAAACAACGGTATAACATTTTTAATATGTTATTATTATTACTTGAAAAAAATGAAAAAAAAAGAAAACATTAAATATTCATTTTATTGGCAAAATGAATTTAGTTACCGATGTCTCAAACAACACATTAGTTATGCCTGTCATAATAATATAATTTGTACCACAATAAAATAAGCGATATTTCCTTTTTCTAAATTAAAATAATTTACCTTTTGCAAATCATTTTATTAATAAAGATGGTACTATTGAGCGAGAGAAATAGTACTGGTGTATTAATAATGATTGGTTATGGTGACAGAGATAGAGCACATCAAGAAGTTGCAACGGACTTTTGTCCGTCACTGTATAAATTATCGAACAAATTTGTAGTAATGCTTTTTATGTAATTTTAACATTAATGGGTTCGACAATTTAATACAAATTTTCTAAAATATGTTTATTTTGTCTAAAATCAATTAGTAAAGAGAAATACTATATTTTTGTTAATTTCCTAAATGCATTTTTGCACGTGATAATGTCATGCCTTTGAGTATAGTTCATGCTTTTTGCACGTGATATGTCATGCGTTTGAATGCAGGTCATGATTTTTATGCGTGATACTTTGAGAAAAAACACTGTGTTTTGGTTATTGTTTGTGCAAATCCGAGCCGATATATAAGGCGACGACTTTGTTCATGCTTTTTGCACGTGATATGTCGTGCGTTTGAATGCAGTTCATGTTTCTCATGCGTGTTACTTTGAGAAAAAACACTGTTTTTTGGTTATTGTTTGTGCAAATCCGAGCCTATATAAGGCGACGACTTTGTTAATAAAATTAGATTCTTCTTGGCGGTCCGAGAAGAACTCTCTGGCAGACTGGGGAGTACCTTTACTGTTTCCTTAACCTCTCTGGCAGTATGGAGAGAAAGTCCCGCAAATTGTTTTATTTCCTGGCAGACTGTGGAAAAAAAAATATTCTGTCCCGTAAGTCCCGAACGAATCTTCACATGTTTATTCCGTTTATTATAAATAATAAAGTGAGATAGATTTCTGTTAATGTTAATTATAATGTTTCCTTCTGTTCAAAGAGAGAAGTATGAATTATCTCTCATGCTTGCAAGGATTGCTTTGGTGTGTTATAAATATACATTTCGAAAAAGTACGAGGAAAAGGCATCAGATGACGGGCTGAAGAGCAGTTGCGAAACTAAGAGTTAGTCCTCGGTGATGGTGCATTATTTTCCTTAACTTCATTAATTAATAGATATAATGCAAGTAATTTTTAGTTTTCATACATAGATGCCGTTAATTTTCAAGGAATCTTCCGTGCATATGTATGTATACAGTGTGGAAATAAAGTAACGGATAGAGGCATTAACTTCGTTAATATTTATTTTTTGAAAAGAATCTGGAAGGGGTATAGGGATTTTAACTAAACGCGATATTTTGATCGCATTTTCAGTTTCTTACTTCATTTGTTTTTCATGTTATGACGTCATCGACTTTTTTTTTAAATGACAACCTATATTTTTTTTAATTGATTTCGATACTACTTTCAATTCTCTATCCAATGGTATAAAATGTTTAAAATGTTATATTTGAAAAAAATTCAGAAAAAGAGTCTTGAAATTCAAATATTAAGAATTCATTATATTGGCAAAATAAATTAAATTACCGGTGGCTAAAACAAAAAACATTAGTTGCGGCTGTCAGAATAATATAATTTGTCAGTGACACATTAAAATAAGTGTTAATTCTCTTTTCTAAATTAGAATAACTTAACTTTAGCACAGAATTCGTCACGAAATTGGATTAATATCAGCTCAAACTATTCAGAATGTGAGAAATGAGTTTTATAATCTTTTGGGTATTGTCGAATAATACAGGGTCGTCATTTTGAACACTTAATGGAAATGTAATTTAAAAAGAGTTGTTTCTGTGCTTATTTTTGTGTGATGTTATCGTTAGATTTATTTCCTGGTTAATGAACTTAGTTGTAATGTGAATATTAACTTTGAATGGAGTAGATAGTAAATTTACAGTTCGCTTTTTCAATATTATTATATTATATACAATAAAAGTCATTTTTGTAATAAAAAAAACAATTTGCCGTCAACTTTTCCATCAAATTTATGTGACTAAATTCGTTTAATGAATTTTTAATATTTGGACTTTAAGGCTCTTTTTCTCATTTTTTTTGCAAATATAACAATTTAAAAATTTTATACCATTGGATAGGGAATTGAAAGTGCTATCGAAATCAATTAAAAATAATAGAGGTTATTATTTTGCTGCTCTCAGACTACAGTTTGAGCAACCTTAAATTCAAATAAATTCCATCCCTAGAAAATGATGAGTGTACAGCAACTTCATGACGATTATTGTGATCGGCGACTGGAATTTGCGATTGGCTTTTGGAGAAAAAGCGGCTACAACCACATTTTCAAAATTATATCTTATTTAGCGATGAGGCTTTCTTTTATTTAAACGGTTTGGTAAACCGGCAAAATTACAGATATTGGTCTGATAATAATCCTAGTTGGGCTGAAGATAGGCGGGAACAGATCAATCCTACAGTTAATGTTTGGTGTGGCATATTTAACAACAGAGTGATAGGTCCTGTTTTCATAGAAGGGAATTTCACGAGTGCAAGGTACTTGACATTGTTACGAAATCAATTAGAAAACTTTATTGATGAGCCTCCTCTAAACAACAGAAGAATAATGTATTTTCAGCAAGCTGGTGCACCACCCCATTTTAGTTTAGAAGTAAGGGCCAATCTTGATGAGCTACTACCTGAGCGTTGGATTGGAAGAAGAGGACCAGTAGAGTGGCCGCCCAGATCCCCCGATCTTACTCCTTTATACTTTTTTTTTCTGGGGACATCTCAAGAATAAAGTTTATGTTAACCCTACTGTGTCAATTGATGAATTAAAACTAGCCATACAATGGGAAATCCAAAACATAACCTCAAATGTTACATAATGTTAATAGAAATTTTGTTGAACGTATTTGTTGCTGTAGAACCCTACAAGAAAATCAGTTCGAACATTTTGGGTAATTATTTTTTGTTACTATTGCTATTCTTTTAATGTTGGGAAATAAATTAAGTTTAGGCACTATTCGTAAACCGTCACTCTAATCAAGAACTTGCACTCTTTTTGTTTTGTATTGAATCTCAAGATGTATTAGAAATTGTTAAAAAAATGCGGTCTTGCCATTTAAGAAAATATGATTCTCTAAAATAGCGCCCTATCTGGAAATAATGCGTTTATATTTTCCACAAATTTTTCTTATTTGGACTAATTCCTAAAACCTTCAGGAACCATAGGTCTATCTTTTCAAATAAAAAAGTTAGCCTATTCCAACATTTAAAAAAATAACCTGTATATATGTGATCTTACAGAATTTCGTCTGATATGATTAAATAATTGATTGAAGACGGAGATACGTGTTGAAACTCTTATTAGAAACTTATTAGAAAACCTAGAAATAAATAAATTAAACAAATTAAACCTTATTTTAAATGACCAACTAGAAGTAAATAATTCACCGTTGTTAAATTTAAATATTTAAAATCAACTTAATAATTCTTATAGTTATATATATATTTATAAATTGTTTAATTTTATAATAACAGTAAACAATCAGTTTTCAAAAATTTTTAATATTATTAATCATATTGTTATGTATATATATATATTAAATATTACATTAAAGATATATGTTACTCCCGCTCTTAACCTAATGTCACAAACTCCCCCCTCTTCATTTAGGAAAAGACATAAATAAGAACGTCTACAAATATTTTGTATTATAATATTCATCACCTGATGAAGCCCTAGTAGGGTGAAACAATTGTTGTGAATGAAATAAAACTGTTTTGAACTCAATTTGAATTTATTTCAATTTTTATTTGTATGATATGATTAAAACTGCAAATACGATATTGATTATCGTCAGCATTACTTGTATATTTCATTTTATTTCCATAAATACAGTATTAAAGGAGAACATATGAATCTCCTTTATATGAAAAGCTAGAAGTAATTCTGTTGATCATTTTCGTAATACCCAATTTTGGTATATAATTATTGTAATCATACAAAGTGAAATTCGTACTTTGTGTTCATTTCTTCCAAAAAGAAAAGTAACAACATTAGAAAAACATTTTATTGCTTCTCCGCTATAAATACATTTTAAGATGGCACTGAGTTGTATGTAAATTTCCATTTACTGTTCGTAATACAGTCATAAATAAAAAATATCCTTAAAATTTTTGATCGACACATGAGAATATACCCTCTTTTAAGCATTTACTTGTCAATCTACGAGACGAGGATGGTCTACATAATGTTATGCATATTTTTTTACGACGTCAAGAACAGATATTCCATTTTTGAAATGCCCCTATAATAAAACGTAAGTGACACAGATTATCTTTGAGAGATAATCGATTTTCATAGATGTAAATAATAAATCTTTTCAACTTTTTTTCTTTAAATAGGAATATATGTCTTAGTGTCAGATTTTAGCTTATAGCCAAGGCCTCTAATTCACACATAAATTATTCAATAAAAATGTTCTAAAATGTACAATTATTCTTCCATTTAAATGTCACTTGCTGTTTGCATAAAGAAAACTATTCGATGAGTAGCCTCCTTGTATTTTTGTACACATTTTAAACTTATTGCAATTATTTATTATTACTGTGACTTTCTGTTTATGTCTTTGGAACAGTCATGATAGGAAAAATCATTATATTTAGCAAAAGTGGCTACTATGATAAAACTTTATAAGACAATGTACAACATTGGCCTTTAGTGGATAGAACATAGGCTAAGGAAAAAATTTGCTAATAAATTGAATCAAGAAAGTGAAAACAAATTAATAGAATGGGAAACAGCATTGTAGGTACCTTCTTGGTTAAAATCGCATCGTCTGCTTCTACTGTCGACGTTTCGTCTACGATTTTAAGTCACATCTTCAGGGCTTCTACTGCTGCGATTAACTGAAACAGACTGTCTTGTGTCAACAGGAGTGGTTTATATTGTGTTTAGTGGAACCTGTATGTTATGGTTGAGTTGAGTTTGCATGATGGATTTCCAAGTCGGATGGTGTGAAAGTAACCTACGTTTCGGTTTAAGTTGTTTCTGGAGGTATTTAGTGGAATTGAACTGGATCTAGTGCCCTGCTTCCAATCTGTGCTCAGCCAGTGCCGATCCGTCCGCGCGCAACGACTGGGTGCAGTATTTGGAAGAAACGAGAGTTGACCGATCATTTGGTCTCTCCGATGTATACACTGCCGCACGAACATGGAACCCGGTACACATTGGAGGATTCAAGAGGTTTTTTGTTTTTAGAAGAAAAAAGGAAATCAGATTGTTTGGAATAGGGTTTGAAGTTTTGATGTTTATTGAGGATTTTACTGATGCACCATGTACCTAATGTAAGCAAGCGTGTATAGGGCCGTCCGTGTTAGTAGGTGCGGTTTTAGTGGTTGGATTTAAGTGTCGATGAAAGGTTCTGTCTTTTTTGGAGGAGTTGTTTTCGAGTAACGTTTTTTTGTTATATGTGAATGTTCCTAGGGTAGTGCGTCAGTCTCGGACAGAGCAAAAGCTCTATTTACTAAGGAATTAATGACGTATTGCTTTGACAAAAGTGGTGATGGGACAGGGCATTGAGGTATCTGTCAGTGTGCGTGGGTTTAAGATATATGGAATGTCATAGTTTGCCATTTGATCGACGGCGTACTAGTTCATCAAAGAAAGAAAAGGAACCGTTAGTCTCCACTTCCATGGTGAGCTGGATATTGGTGTTCTGGAAATTAAGAAATAAGAGGAAGTTTTTAATGGAATCCCTTCCATGCGGCTAGATTACGACGGTATCATGTACATACCTGAACTAGCATTTAGGTTTAAGGTTATAGGTTAATAATGATTGCTGGTCAAACGATTTCATGAAAATGTTGGCGACAACGGGAGATAAAGGTGAATCTATGGCAGCACCTACGATTTGCTCGTAGTAACTGTTATGGAATTGGAAGTAGTCAAAGGAGAGGCAGGTTTCCACCAAGTTAGCCAAGTCGTCCAGTTAGTTGTCTTCCGGTAGGATTCGTCTGATTATGGAAATGGTGTCCGGGATTTGTACTTTTGTAAATAAAGATTTGACATTGAAATTTACAAGTTCTGAGGTTCAACTGTCAGTTCATGTAGTCGGTAGGTAAAAAGACAAGAATTTACGATAAAGAACTCACTGTTACCAGCATAGGGTTTTAGGTAATTGGGCAGGTATTTATAGACAGGGCTGTTAATAGTGTTGACAATGGGTCGAAGTGGGACATTTGATTTGTAGATTTTGGGTTTACCGTGCGCACGACCAGATCTGCACTAGCTGAGCACAGATTGGAAACCGGCACCAGATCCAGTTCAATTCCACTAAAATCTTCTCCAAAGACCTCCATTATTAGAGCCGTAAAATTCGCGAATCCATCGAAATCCAGAAACATTCTAACAACTTGAACCAGATTACTATCCTCGTCATACTTGGAAATTTATCATGCAAACTCAACTCAACTATAACATACACGCTCCACTGAATTGCAATACTAAACACAATATAAACCACCCCTTGTCAACACATGCCAGCCTATTTCAGGTAATCGCAGCAGTAGACGCCTTGAAGATGACTCTTAAGAAAGTGGACGAAGCGTTGGTGACGACGCGGCTTTAACCCTGAAACCACAAAGGTATCAAGGACAACAGTGGAAGTCTACGGGCTTTGTAAGAGTTATTCTATAAGTTCGTGTTAGGTTTTCGGGAAACGGAGAAACCAACAAAACTTTTTTAGTAGAAACCAACATTTCAAAGTGCTGGAAGCAATATGTAACTAATTCTACTACTCACTTGGACTTTCTTACTGAGTTAAATATGGGTAACTTTAACTTTGGGAATAAAAGCAAGGTAAAAGTGCAACTGGAATAATGTTATCTTAGTAAATTACTGTTAGGTGTTAAGAAAAAGGCTGTGGATGTTGTTTATAAGAGGCTATGGAATATTATGTTATTTATAATTCTAAGATTTATCCAAACGAGATTAAAGTTAACTTGACATTGATCTTTTATTAAAATAAATGTTTCTATATTTGTTATAAAAATCAATTCATATCATTTTATAACAAATCCTAAAATTGAAACTGGTTACTCAGTGTTATCATTATTATTAAGAAGTTCCGCAAAACGCCAAAAAGAATATTTTTGTAATACTTCAGTATTCGATTGCTTTAAAGGTATACATACCATTTCGTGACTTCTTCACATATTCGATTTAGAAGTGCAATTTTAAAACAAAAATTATGGTTTCTTAATCCCATTCCTCTTATCGGTTCTATCATATACTTGCATTTATGAATGAATATTTTAGTATGTTATAGTGTAACTTTTAAAGCTGTAAATTCTGGAAATAATAAATTAAGTTTACCTAAACATTTATACGATACGTAGCTATCACATAATTCAATCTTTAGTTCCTAACAATACCGCACTTAGGTACTGGCTGAAAAATCATGAAATGCTAAGCGACACGCACGTTGAGAAAATGAACGTAATTTCTATAAAGGGGCCTACTTCAATATACGCTACATACAGATCACGTTTTGTCTTAGTGTGCTTATATTTCATGTGTGTGAGGTAGACTTACTTTTGTGTGCAAAAAACGTAAACTTTGTATGTTAATACTTTGTTGTAGCACATGATAAATTTTAAATAAAAAACTGCAAATGCTTTTGGAATATGATTTTCACAAGCTCAACAGAAACACAGGCCTCTACCTATTTGCTAATAGATGCGATCTATTAGTTCAACTATTATTTGGTGTGTTACGTGTAATATGAAAATATTAAAGTCTAATTGTTTTATATAAGGGATGCCAAGATAATAAATACAATTTTAAAAATGAGGTGTGGCCACCACACGACTTTCTTATACGTAAGAGCGTTTCAAATTATAGAATTTTAAGATTTTTTTTAAAAAAATTATTCAAAATTCTATTCTAAGTACTTCTATTCTCTTAATAAATCTCTATAGAACGCATACTTTGCAAGATATTATCAAAAAAGTGCTACTCGCTAAGAGTAAAAGTGCTACTTCCGGTCCGAATTTTGAAATTTCAAATATACAAAAAAAATTGCAAATCCAGTTTTAAATACTTTTATACTCTTGATAAATATATATAGAATGCATAACTTACGACATATTTGCAAAAAATCGCTATTCGATAAGAGTAAAAGTGGCACTTCCGTTCAGAATTCTGAAATTTTTTTTATACAAAAGATATTGAAAATTATGTTTAAAATACTTTTATACCCGTAACGTACTTGTCTAAAAAGCATGACTTGCGAAATATTCCCAAAAAACTAATATTCGATAAGAGTAAGAGACCTACTTCCGGTAGGAATCTCGAAAAACTTTTTAAATAAAATTATTCTCAATTTTAATTTTAAGTACATATGAATTCTTTATAAATTTGTATAAACCTAGTAGTTGACGAAATATTGGCAAAATTCGATTTTTTCGCTGAAGTAAACTGCTACTTCCGGTCTACCGATTTTACTGAAAAACTAATCAGATCTCAAGAGGGAGATTATACACGTAAATACAAAATTTGGAATTGATATCTACAGCGGTTTGACCGCTATCGTGGTCACACACACACACACAGGCACACACACAGACACACAGCCATACACACAGAGAGACACAGAGACACAGACACACACAGACACACAGACATTTTTTAAAAACCACTTTTTCAGTATCAGGGGTCTTCAAAACGTGGACATCTGCAAAAATCTCGAGGTCGAAAATTTTCATCATCACAATACTTCCTTATACTACGTATAAGAAAGTAAAAAAAATGAGGTGTGGCCACCACACGACTTTCTTATACGTATGAAAGTGTTACTTCCGGTCCGAATTTTGAAATTTCATTTATACAAAAAATATTCCAAATCCAACTCTAAATACTTTTGTACTCTTCATAAATATATATAGAATGCATAATTTACGACATATTTGCAAAAAATCGCTATTCGATAAGAGTAAAAGTGGTAATTCCGGTCTGAATTTTGAAATATTTTTTATACAAAAGATATTTAGAAGTATGTTCTAATAGTATATTAAGATACAAGTTTCATAAGACACGATTTTTGCGCACGCGTTCAAGTTTAGAAAACGAGCCGCTAGGCGAGTTTTCTAAAGAACAAGTGCGCAAAAATGTCTTATGAAACGTGTATTTTATACTATTTTTTCTATTTCGGTTATTGAAAGTTCAAAAAAGATTAAAATGAGAGACATGTTTTGTTCGAACATTTTAGAAATATTGTTTTTTTGAAGTTGGTTACTCTGATTTTTAAGTAAAACAATTTAATTATTTGAATATCGGCGGACTTGTCATTTTGTTTAAAATTTAGTCTGATTTATGCAATAAATTATTTCAAATTATCAACAAAATGGAAGAAATAAATAACTGCACGCCTCCAGAGATTCGCAAAATAGCAGAAGCCAATTTAGAAAATCTTTTGCCAACAAAGTCTCGACATATTTATGAAAAGCAATACCACCTCTTTTGAAGTTGGTGTAAAGAAAATAATATTAAGTGAATATTACGGAAAATGTAGTAATTGCTTATTTTGACAAAGAAAGAAAGATAAAAAAGGCATCATCCCATTTATATTGTTAATTAGCGTAAATAAAATGTTCGTAACTGTGTTTTTTATTCTCTGTACAACTTCTTACACATGTTTGTTAGATTAAAGACTTATATTTTGACATTTAAATATGATTTGGCTCCATTTTTTGTTGTTACCAACTTCAAAAAAATAAAATTAGCGTGCGATAAAGTAATACTTTATGCAACCAAAACGGGTGTCGTAAAGTGAACTTTATAGCACCGGAATAGAAAAATACTTTTATACTCTCAATGTACTTGCCTAGAAAGCATGACTTGCGAGATATTCGCAAAAAACTGATTTTCGATAAGAGTAAAAGACCTACTTCCGGTAGGAATTTCGAAAAACTTTATTAAAACAATTTTTCTAGAATTTAATTTCGAGTACATTTGAATTCTTTATAAATTTGTTTAAACTTAGTAATTGACGAAATATTTGCAAAATTCGATTTTTTCACTGAAGTAAACTACTACTTCCGGTCTGCCGAATTTGCTCAAAATCTAATCAGTTCTCAAGAGGGAGATTATGTTCGTAAATACAAAATTTGGAATTGATATCTACAGCGGTTTGACCGCTATCGTGGTCACACACACACAGACAGACACACAGACACACACAGACAGAGAGAGAGAGAGAGAGAGAGAGAGAGAGAGAGAGAGAGAGAGAGAGAGAGAGAGAGAGAGAGAGAGAGAGAGAAATTTTTTAAAAACCACTTTTTTGGTATCAGGGGACCTCAAAACGTGGACATCTGCAAAAATCTCGAGGTCGAAAATTTTCATCATCACAATACTTCCTTATACTACGTATAAGAAAGTAATAGATAGATGAAGGACACAGAAGTAATCAAATAACATTTTGTATATTGCTAATGATCACTGTGAATCGAAAAACGCGATCATTGTTTCGACTTTTCGAATTTCAAGGTGTCATTTCTCATGGGAAAACTTTTTGTAATTTCCTTTTGAAAATATTATTTTAGTTTGGAAATATTAAGAGTAGAACTTTGGGAAGCCTTTAAGAAAAATAGTCCCTTACACGCGCTTATGTTTTGACGGTTTTGACTTTATTTGTTCAGCTGTCTAAAGGGTAAACATAAGCCTGTCTCTCTTAAATGTTTTCACTACTATCTCTCTCTATCTGGACTCTATCCATTAACGAAGTATTATAAGATAATGATCTACAGGGTACTGAAATGGGCTGGGGCTGAGGTTACGCGCTTTGTTACCTGGATGTTATCCGGATGAGCTTCCATCCTTCAATTTACAATGAGTAATGAGAAGATGGTTTTTGTTTCAGACGAAATATTTATTGGAGTAAAAGAAAAACTTAATTCTAATATTTGTAGACCATATACAGGGTGTTATAAATTAAGCCATAACTATTGCTAACTTTGTTGTTAATGAAGCTACAGTATCGGTTAAATTAGCAAAGTAGTAGTATTTTTATCGTGAACAATGATGGCAGAACCAAAAAGACAGTTGAACTTCTAATTTTCGCGCTATTTACAAAAGTTACTTTTTTTTAAATGGAACACCCAGTATATTTTTGCATATATCGAAAGAAGGAATTATTTTAAAAAAGAAAGCCTTCTGTGTATTATGTATATTTTATAATAAATATACATATAATAGATGTTCGAAGACATCACCGTTTTGTCCAGTACAATACATTCAATACAAAAAAAACAGCAAATATTAAACAAGCATTGTGCATATGTTTATTATCATGTTCGAACACATCACCGTTTTGTCCAATACACCTCCGAATTCATTTATGTTCATTGCGAGTTACTTTTAAAATCGATCTTGCGTCTATATTATTAGCAATCGTACTTATTTTATTTTGCAGGTCTACAACGTTTTCATATCTCCCTTTGTAACATTATTCCCGGCTGATCAAGAGAGACTAATGCTTTGTCACTGGTACCTTAATTATTCCCCGCAGAATGTAAATACATTTCATCAAATTTTATGGAGAGACGAATGGAATTTTTCTAATTCTGGAATTTGGAATAGAAAAAACCATCACTATTGGTCACGAGAAAATTTATACAAATACGGTTTAGTTTTAATGTTTGGTGTGGATTAATTGGCTTGACGATTGTCGGACCATTCTTTTATAATGGTACATTAACCGGGCAAACATATTTACAATTCATGGCTGAACATTGAGGAATATTTTTGGATAACCTGGACTTGGCTACTCGGCAACATATACATTTTCAACAAGATTTTTGAGCGAAATGTTTCGGAATAAGTGGATAGGTACGAATGGACCAATTCAGTGGCCACCACGGTCCCCGGATCTAAATCCTATGGACTTTTATTTTTGGGGATATTTAAAAAATGAAATTTACAAAGGGATATATGAAAACGTTGTAGAGCTGCAAAATAAAATAATTACTATTGCTAATAATATAGACGCGAGATCGATTTTAAAAGTAACTCGCAATGTACATAAACGAATTCGGAAGTGTATTGGACAAAACGGTGATGTCTTCGAACATCTATTATAATAAATATACATAATACACAATGCTTGTTTAATATTTGCTGTTTTTTTTCCATAGCCATCTTGATTTTATTGATATGAATTGCTGTACAAAATAGTGAATAACTGTCGCAACTTTTATTTTTTGTCAATAATGTATGAAAACTTTATTTTTTAAAATAATTCCTTCTTTCAATATATGCAAAAATATACTAGGTGTTCCATTTAAAAAAAAGTTACTTTTGTAAATAGCGCAAAAATTACAAGTTCAACTGTCTTTTCGGTTCTGCCATCATTTTTCACGATAAAAATACTACTACTTTGCTAATTTAACCGATATTGTAGCTTCATTAATAACAAAGTTAGCAATAGTGCCGACTTAATTTATAACACCCTGTGTATCACTGTCTAAAAAATAATTAGTAACTGTCAAAAACTGACTGATTGCCTGTCACGATATCTTGTTTCAATATAACTTTTCTACAAAAACTAAAAACATAGTTCGAACACCCCAAAAACGTCGTTGCTCCCACCGGGAATTGGCAACATCTTATATGAAAATTAGTCAAACATTACAAATGTTGTTCAGCACCATCAACAACACGTTTCGAAGTTATTTTATTTTATGCAGTTTCTTTCAGAAAGCTGCTTCAGATTAAAGTTGTATGTTTTTAAATAAAACAACCTGTATATTAATCGTTAACACATTCCTTGCTGGAAAGTATAGCAGAAAAGGTTCTATTCTATGCCATATCTTATACCATGCCATGTTATACCGTGTTTCACATTTTCACATTATCCGTAACTAGAAATATGTTTTTGACTACATTTTCTATTAATTTATGGGATACAATGAGAATAGGTCATTTGGAAAGTTTTTAAGTGAAATTAATCATTTTTTTTTTGTAATATCATTAGCTAACTTGTATTTTAAGAATTTTTACAATGTTAAATATTCAAGAAATAAAGCATGAAATATCTTAAGCAAGAAAACATTATTTAATTCAAGAAACACCTGGTTTTCACTCGGCGGTGAATAAAAATGGTAACATATTAACACACAAGATTTATTACTGACCAAATAATCTTATGCCACTTAAAAAAAAGAAACATTTGTGTACTCAAAACAAAATAATTCCATAGAGTTTACAAATACATAATAATTAATATCTGTTGCCTTCAAATATTATGGATGTGATAATTGGATTTTTTTAATTCTTTACCCATGAATTGAAAATGCAATATACATTACGGAAACCAAAAGGGGAAAGAACCATGCTATATAATTTCAAATATTCCACTGAAGGTAAGTCAGCTTGCGATCCTCAATAGCTGAGCGGCAACTTTGTTGTTATAAAACTTTTAGTAGTTTCATTCATGCCAATACAATGATACATACCTTCAAATATATACTAGCAAAATATTTTCAAGATTGGTGTCATTCAGTATACCGTAAGCGTCAAATTTTAATTTCGGTTTACACTTTTATCATATGCAGAAGATGATCTTATACATATGCAGCGATGCCTGCTTGCTAACAGTGGAGGGAGAGCAACGGAGTGGCGGGGGACCCCCACGCCTTACAAATGTCCAGTGTGGCAGCCTCGCTTATGTCTATCTTTAGTTTAATTCGTCGCGCTCTTTTCCACTTACTACTTTCCTATCAGAAATTAAAATATGACGACCTCGGTATATAATTTAATAATAGTCACGTTTTCATATGCT
Source organism: Amphimallon solstitiale (assembly GCA_963170755.1). Classification (NCBI taxonomy): domain Eukaryota; kingdom Metazoa; phylum Arthropoda; class Insecta; order Coleoptera; family Scarabaeidae; genus Amphimallon; species Amphimallon solstitiale. Next base: position 47,092,561 of record OY720681.1, on the reverse strand, counting down.
GCCTGAATGATAATAGTAGTTTATACAACGAGTCAATAATGACAGTTATTATTCCCGAGAGCTGAATTTACTCCCGAGCCGCGTAAGCGGCGAGGGAGTAACTCAGCTCGAGGGAATAATAGTCATTATTGCGAGTTAGTATACACTACTTTATCGACGACTAACTGAAAATTACTAAAAAAAATCAAAATAAGTAAACGAAAATGTCAGATTACTATATCAATATGACGTTTGATGGTTAGGCAGTCAGTAAAATGGCCGGACTTGTCTATCGTTACTATGACAACGTTAGGAACGTTATGTTCTTATTGGCGGAATGCAGTGAATAATGGTAACGTTATGGCCCATTATATGTTCTTATTGGCGGAATGCAGTGAATAATGGTAACGTTATGGCCCATTATTCACTGGTCGCATTTCATTATTCCCTACGGGTATTATGAGTGTTATTATTAGCCAATATTGATTAATATAATACATACTTTATTGTTTAGTCGTCGATAAAAATTGTAATACCATCGGATTTAATAATAAACTAATTAAAACTAGTCGAACTATGTACATGTTATGAATAATTCTGTATAATGTTTTTGTGCTGTGAAATTGTGTTTCTATAGTAGGATATTATTAATAGATAACCTGGAACAGGATGCAAGCGCTTTCCTAGAATTATTGATGTTATTGTCAAATAATTGAAGTAATGAACGTAAATTAAAAATTTTACTCGCTGGACGGCAAAATAAAGGTTCATATACAAGGGATACAATACTACAACAAAATATAAAAAGTATCGTTTTATTGGTGCTAATCCAATGATACAATGAATTATTAACACTTTTTTTAGTTTGTGTAAAAAGCAATATATCCATATCGTAATATTCCATAACAATTCAGATATAAAAACTACTTCCTAGTTTGAAAGTACCGTAAAATAAAACTCAATATCAGTTCAAATACACATTTATTTTCGGTGTGCGCCGAGATTTCGGGCCGCTCTTGCATCGAACATAAGATTACAGCATATATACATGTGAATCGCTGGAGAAGCTATATGGTCCCTACATATACGCACATGCCAGACACTGGCGTCCGTACGTATACATAGGAGGCCTTGCATCACCTTCGGTGTATAGTCGTGTACTCGAGCCGGCAGACAATAATCTCGGCCGATGAGACTGTATACGCCCGAAAGCTGATCCGCATCAGTATGCTCACAATATTTGTAAGTAAAAAATACATTAACTGACAATATAATTAAAAGTTAACAAAAATGAAACATACATTTCAAAAATATAATAACACATAAAAATAAAGAAAAACATTCATATATAAAACAAGAAACAATAATATAAAATAAAATAAAAGATGTTTAGTTCTTAACAAATGCACCAGAAATGTTTGAATTAACATAGTGGTGGGATGGTAATACCGTTTTTCCAAAGCCTAGCCAATTCGACTGACAAAATATCTCCAATTTCTGTTATGTTTTCTTTTAAGTTAATGAGAACGGCCTTGATACTAATATGTGAAAGAATAGTATCCAAAAGCTTCCCTTTAAATAATAATAAATACACTCAGAACTTCGGTTAACTAATAATGAATTAAGGAAACATATAGCAATATATTCAGAAAACATTCAAACACTCTTATATTATTTCACTTCAAAGAAGAAATAAAAAATGCTAAATGTAGTATAAAATTTTAAGGTGACAATAACTTGTGTCTATTTGACAACTTAATATGTAGTTTGATATTTTTTGTATGTTGCATGTATTGCTAAAAGGTGTCTACACAAAGTTGTTGGATGAATGCATTTTGCACTGAATGAACGCATTTACATAATTTACATAATTAAAAGAAAAAGGATTATTATATATTGTTAAGCAACTTTATTGACCAGATTTGTATATTCACAGCATTCAACTAAAAAAATACAAAATTAAACGTAAACTCAGAAAGTTCTAATAAACAAGTTAGCATTTCAAATACGAATTTCGTTAATAACGATATAATCTTAAATCTTAAAGATGTTTAAATTTGGAAGGCAATTCTAAACATATAATCCAAAGCAACTTCTGCTTTTTTTATTACTGCCCTAATACGGTTACGTGATGTTAAAATTAACTTGTCAATCTCTTCCTGTGATATTGCTCTCCATTCTCGTTTAAGAACTGTAAAAAGGTCTGGGGGACCGTAAATGCGATTATTTGAATTTGTAACCCACCTTTGCAATTTATCCCACAGATGCTCTAACGAATTCATATCCTGAAACCGCGGTTACCTGTTCTTAGAGGTGGAACTCTTAAGGGTTGTCCAAATCTAAAATGTACCTCATGTAACCTATTGCAAATAGTTTGGTCACTATTCAGTACACCATATGTTTGATCAAACTGATTTTGTATCTGCCGAGCAGTGCAGAGTTGATTACGTCGGACATAAATTTGGACGTAACGGTCTTGTGCTGCCGTGATAATCCGACCATTACCACGGTGTTGATTACGTGCTTTACCGGTATCCCTATAGCGGTGCCATACGCGACTTATCGCGCTTTGTGTAACTTGAAATTCCGCTGCAACTTCAGCTTGACGACGCCCAGCTTGCAACATGCCAATAGCATATAACATTTCTTCGCGCGGTAAATGACGCCTTTCCTTTATAAAACTGCGAAAATTATACACAACATTTAATGCTTTTAAACTCTGTGGCAAAAAATGACGCTACTATGTATTTAAACGGAACGTGTCAAATCACGCCGTTATGACAACTAATAAATAGTTGTTGCAAACAAAACACAATGACTTTATTGTTAGCAAGATAATATGATAAAGCGTTTGTGCATATTTTTGGCTCAACATATTTATATGCAATACGATATTCTGTTTTTACATCTTATTTTTAAAAATATCCATGTACAATTTTGAACAGACTATTTCCAAAACATGAGTTACCTATTTAATTTTCAATCTAATGTGGTTGTACATGTTTGAACTAGCTTAGATCAATTGGATAAAAATGTCAGGTGTATCGTACCAGAATTCTGGATATAGATTTTGAATTATTCACTAACAAGGTCCATTACTCACCAATTGAATTAAAATGACCGACCGTTTCATCATTACTTATTTGTTTTGTTTTATACTCAAAACTAATGTAGCTTTCTCTATAAAAATGTTCCTTTCGAATGTAGCGCAATTTAATTTTGACCGCTAGCCAGCACTCAAAACGGCGTATTCAGGACTCGCAAAACTCACACGTACTCTTGGAAAGACCATTGCATCCTTATGGTGTTTGGTGTGGTTTTTGAATTATAGCCAGAGATTTTTTTGAAAATGAAATCGTCAAAAACGCTATAATAAGCAGTGAGTGCTTAAATCGTGATAAACCTACATGTCATACTTGTCAACAATCGATCTTTTCCGCACTAAGTTCAATAGTCATGTAACCAACAGTTTGGCGATGCTTTTTGGCACTCGCAAGATTGAGATTTGACGCTGTTGGACTTTCTCTATGGTGTTCCGATAAGAATGAATGTTACACTGACAATACAGACACTTTAATCAAAATATTAATAGACTTAAGAAGTAAACCTCAAACATATAAAACGTACTGTAAAACTTAGTTGACGAGATGAGCCAGGGGCAAACCAGCTACCCTTAAAACAATATTGCCATTACTAGCTGCATATTATGCCGTCTTTAGGTGTGATAAGAGAATTTCCAAAAAATTCCTTCTGGCTTACTTACCTGTGTCTTCCTGATTACACAGACCGCAACCAGCTTAGCTGGAGATGGTCGGGGTTCCGCAAATGGTGGTCATCAGTAACATCATTAAAGTCCATCAAGGGAAAGCGTGTATAATACAGCTCGATATTAATTGAGGTAGGGTCAGAAGATAGGCTTTCTTGAAAAAAACTAAACAAAAGAAAGTAATCCCTCGTTCAAGTTTTCAGGTATCAACAACAAGTTTAATAGTTAAACTCCGAAATGAATTGTATTATCGAAATAATAAAAAAACGATTATATTTGAAGGGAATCTCCAACAAATATACATTTGAATTTATCAAGAGCAAAACATTATATGAAACTAAAAATAAAAACAAAGAATGTTTAATAAATATGTATCCAAAAAAAGAGATAAATTGTTATGTAGTTATAATTTAAAGCTATATATATAGCAATCTGTAGACCATATTTAAAAAACAATTAAATTGATAGTATCAACAAACAAATAAACAAATTCTTGACTATAGCCCGTAAGGTTGGTGTCACACAGAATATCCCCAAAAAGACATAGGCAGAAGCCCTAAATCTTGTGCATCAAGACAAAAACCTTTTGTAATGGCGTATCCTGTATACTGTTCACCAGGTATGTATAAATAGGTAGGACGTAATAAATATACGTTATTAAATTGATAGATTTTTTTATCCCACAAGTACCACAAAGTTGTGTTTGTAACTCTTTCTCATTGTTTAATTTATGAACAAACGCGTATTTTTCGCTACAGGTGTAGGATTTTTTAAATGTTTGCACAAAGAAGAACCAATAAACTTTACATTTTATGCATGTGTGTCAAAATATTTAAAATTTAATTCATAGTAGAACCAGAAAGCGTTTACGTATATAGTAATAAACATTTCATTACCTAAATTTAGGAAATGTTAGCCATTTTTAGAACATTTAAATATATTTATATTAGATTCAAGAATAAGAAACCACCACATCTTTATTTCCATTAAGAATTTTTTAAAATATAAAGTTATATTTCTAATAATCGACACCTATGAATTTAATGTATGATCACGTAATTAATAGTTTCAGTGTATCCTTTTTGTATTGTTAAAAAAGTAATAAGCTCTCTCTCTAATGTTGTCACCTCTACTTTGCGTTAATTTAAAGTGCAAAGATCCATCAATTAGCATTATTATGTCAATGTAGATTGGTCAACGGCATTAGTATTATATATTTACCATAAAATACAAAAATTGAAGATAAAATGCACAGATAATTCTTAGCAAAGCTACCCTTGACTAATTTATTACCTATTATGGATGGCCAACAATCCTTGAAATGGACAACGTATGTGCTGTATGTGATGGTTAGTTAAATTGCTTTAGTTACTGTTTGGAACCGACAGCCCTTGAACTGAGTTGGGAGTGTTTTGTCTGCCTAGTGGACAACTAAATTCTTCCGCTAATTACGCTCCCCCATTCAAGTAAACGTGTATCTGTATACGATTAATGCCTTTACTGATTTATATGTATTGTCAAAATTAAATCACAAATTACTTCATTACTTACCATAAATATCTATTACAAATTATTCGCCGTGCAGATACTCGTATAATGATACTACGTCTATCATTCATAACTGATAAGTATAATTCGGATAAAACTAGATATATGCCAAGTCACTATACAATAGTTATATTACTTTCTTATACGTAGTATAAGGAAGTATTCTGATGATGAAAATTTTCGACCTCGAGATTTTTGCAGATGTCCACGTTTTGAGGTCCCCTGATACCAAAAAAGTGGTTTTTAAAAAATGTCTGTGTGTGTGGCTGTGTGTGTGTCTGTGTGTCTGTGTCTCACCACGATAGCGGTCAAACCGCTGTAGATATCATTCCAAATTTTGTATTTACGTGTATAATCTCCCTCTTGAGAACTGATTAGATTTTCAGAAAAATCGGCAGACCGGAAGTAGTAGTTTACTTCAGTGAAAAAATCGAATTTTACAAATATTTCGTCAATTACTAAGTTTAAACAAATTTATAAAGAATTCAAATGTACTCAGAATTAAATTTGAAACAAATTGTCTTAAAAAAGTTTTTTGAAATTCCTACCGGAAGTAGGTTTGTTACTCTAATCGAAAATCAGTTTTTTGCGAATATCTCGCAAGTCATGCTTTCTAGGCAGGTACATTACGAGTATAAAAGTGTTATAATTCTAAATATCTTTTGTATAAAAAATGTCAAAATTCGGACCGGAAGTACCACTTTTACTCTTACCGAATAGCGATTTTTTGCAAATATGTCGTAAATTATGCTTTCTATATATATTTATTGAGAGTACAAAAGTGTTTACAGTTGGATTTGCAATATTTTTGGTATACATGAAATTTCAAAATTCGGACCGGAAGTAGCACTTTTACTCTTAGCGAGTAGCACTTTTTTTCGAATATCTTGCAAAGTATGCATTCTATAGCGATTTATTAAGAGAATGAAAGTACTTAGAATAGGATTTTGAATGATTTTTGTATAAAAAAAATTCTTAAAATTGTATAGTTTGAAACGCTCATACGTATAAGAAAGTCGTGTGGTGGCCACACCTCATTTTTTTTTCTATCGCGAAATCTTATTTTAAATGTTGTTTATTTTCTTAAAATTACTTCTTATTTAAAACTCCAACCTCTTTAACGAAAGGATATAGTGTTATACATAATTTCACGAACTGTTATTCTTCATATGTTATCACGCAAGGTCAATACTTACAACTCCGTCCATCTGATTAGCAACCTAGCTGATGGTATTAATTATTCTACGGTAGAATAATTAAAACCATCAGCTAGGTTGCTAATCAGATTAGAATTTCTACCCAACATTGGCATAAGACTACATGCGTACTTCTGTAGTTGTGTGTTAATAGTATTTAAAGTTATAGAGTTACAATAACTTAGAAGTTAAATCTAGTAAACATATCATTAATCTAATTTATAATTAAACTGCTGTTTTTATTAGACTTTAACTTGAGGCCCTCTTAAAACCGGCAACCTGTAAATAGTATATATAATTCTTACAAGAAATTTATTATATGTATCAAGTTTATAGACAAAAAAACAAAAGAAACATTTATTGAATTATTCTAAAATTGAAGTTTATTTCAGTATTTTTAGTTGTTGATCAGTTGTTTTGTAAGTATCAGATTCAAGTTTAAGTTGGGAAATATTTGTGGCCACTGATGTGTGATTAGTGTATGAAACTATTTTTTTATATCTTTTAATTGTTGCCTGGATTTATACGAGTTACGTACTAGATTCAATGTTTTGATGTTCTTAACCTTCACTATCAGTATCTCGATGAAAGTCACTATTTTCACCCAACTTTTTAATACAGTTCTTGTTGGCCAGATCTTCTGGGCTTTCTGTTAGAATTTCATCAGCCACCGACGCTCCCTGTTCGAGATTGTTAAATATATCGTACTTTGAGAATAATTACGCCAATTTTCTTTAATGAAGTCCTTATCTTCCCCACAATTGGCCGAAAATTTGGTTATGGAAAGACATTTGAATAAGCAGAAAACCACGCAGATGTAAACTAGATTTGGAGAGCAAAAGCATAGAACAGGTGATGACACTCAACTACCTGGGAGTTGAAATCACCAGTGAGAGAAACTTGAAGACAGAAGCAACAAAGCAAGCGACTAAAGCGATGGAAGTGAGTAGCTGTTTGAGGAAAACCATATGGAGAAACGAATTTAAGACTACAGAAGGCAAACTGAAAGTATACAAAACAACAGTGAAACCAATTTTAACATACGCAGTAGAGACAAGGGCAGACACAAAGGGAACAAAATAGAAAATAAACAACTTGGAAATGAAAGTATTAAGAACGATAACAGGAGTGACACTAAGAGATAGACAAACAAACAGTAGCATACGACAGCAATGTAACATACAAGACGTCAACAAATGGGTGAGAACGAGAAAGGAAAAATGGAACGAACACGTAGATAGGATGTGACCAAACCAACTAGCAAACATCTCTAAAAACAATAAGCCATACAGCAGAAGACCAGTAGGAAGACCAAAAAAGAGATGGCCAGACAATGTACAATCAACAATAACCGAAACCGAATAAGAGGTAGACAAACAGGACTAGGATCGTACGAAAAAGAAGAAAAAGAAGAAGAAAGACATTTTTAATTGGATCCGTAGGCAATTTCTGTCATACTGTTGCATCCAGATTATGGCCGTAAATTAGTTAATTATACCTATTTTTCTTTCTAATTTTTGAAATAGGAAATCACTGTTCATGCATGCCAAAATAGTTGACCAAAAAACACCAGTAGTGTATTTTGGACTTTTGGATTATGCCTTATTCTAATTATTGAGCATGTGAGATAGTGTCGAGTGAGAGAAGAACTTATTTGATCTTTTCTGAATAGAGGAATGTGAAGTGGTATTAATTAGAAACAGAAACAGTTTTCTATGTTGTCTCTTGATCTTTGAGTCAAACTTATGTTAGCATGTTATTATTATACCAGTGATCGTGCAAGTCTTCTGCTTGGAGACCCATTCTAGTGGTTTATATGCTCACTCTTGCAGGATTTTTAATGTTTCCTGTGACCTTCTTTATCATCTTCCATGTTTGCACTAAGTAAATCTGTAAGCCGATATTTTGCAACTAATCATGTTTTACGGCAAAGGTTGTTATAGAATTGTACAATAATACTGGCTTGTTTCGTCTCCATTATATTTCTCGGTGCCTTTTATTTTAAAATAAATATCAAATTACTTTTTCATTCTTCGATATCAGTTACATTTCCATCGGTTGAATCTCTACAATTTATCTACAACCAGTTATTGGAAGCTTTAAAGTCAACCAATTCTAAATTCTTTGCAGTTTTCTGTGACACTAGCTTAATTAAAAAAAAACTTCAATCTGTTTTCGTTAATTTCCTTTATATTTTTTAATACCACTTTCTAAAATTTTGTAAGAACAGATAAAGAAGAAATAAGAGAAGGTAATAAAATAAATAAATTGAGAAGAGGACGATAGATTGAAGAAATTATGGAGGAACTAGAAGCTGATATTAAGAACAAGACGAAGTTATATCAAAAACTAATAACATAGGAGGACTAGGAGAGATACTTTAAGACATTGTTAAAGGAGTGTGGTGAAGGAGTAATATTAGAAAAGATATGCGCAATGCTCGACAGGTCCCGATAATATCAGTAGTGAGATAATACAGAAAAGTGGAGCCTATGCCACATAGCTCTGTATAAAAAGTTCACCAGTCTATAAATGTCAATTTTACATGCAGTCTAGGTGATTGCTATTGGCAGGTTTATATGTGGTAAAGTTTTTATTCTAACTAATTCCCGCATACTCATATTTCTTCAGCAATACCAATTATGTTTATATTATTTTTTTCGGAAGTATATGTTACCAACGGATTTAGAAGATATGTTATTAAGTTTAATATGAGTATTAGAAAATAATTAATGGATGTCGTAGGAGAGAGTAAATTATTTCTTGATATTTTGTAATAAGATGTAAATATGTTGTGAAGATAAACATTGGCACTTAATTTGTTAAAGTAGTATGATAAATACGAAAATTTGGAGAAATAGAATAAGAAAACAATACAACTAGCAGTCAAATTATGAAACGAATTTTTAAATAAAACAACTAAGATAATACATAATTAAATATGCTTTGTATGAAATGAATTGTAAATAGAATAAAGCTAAGTTTGGAACAGGAAGTATAAACATAAAAGTATAATTGGGAAATAAACTAGAAAATTTAATTGCCTCAATGAAATAACAATACCATACTAGATTAAAAAACGTACTCGGTTTTTATTTCACAAAATTTTATTCCACTTAATGTACATTTCGTCTTGCGATATCATGGGGAGTTTGACTAATACTATAACACCAATATACAGGATGTCCCAGAAACAAAAAGACGGAGTAGCAGGTATGTAAAGTCCGAACATAAACATGCCCAAATATACCGCAATAACGAAGAAATTAATAATTTAATTTTCTATGTTGTTTTTTAGATAAAAAATTACATTACGGACCTGGCACAGAATGTATGTTTATAGATACACGTAAGAATGCTCATTTGTAAATAGAAACGAACACCACAGTATATAGCTATGTAATAGAAACAGTAGTTTCTCTCGAGGGAAATAATTGTCCTCCTACCGACGACCTTGAACCGACGCGTGCGTGAAAATTTCTGAAGCGCAGTAGTCAGCCATCAGCTGTTGAGTTGGCTGGATTATTTGATGCGACTGCTGGGCATGCGATTTGTGGATGGCCGTTAATATAAGTTATGCTGTACACCAATTATACAAAATGTTTGACAAACAATTTATTATGAACACTAATTTTACAAATTAATGGGTAGTTGTACACAGATTAAACAAGGCATTTGTAAAACTAAATTATACATTCTTTTGGCATTTATAATTAACGTCAAATAAATTTATTAACACATTATTAATTTAGAATTTGTGTTTAAAATGTGTGTCAAACATTTTTGTTTGATTATTGTGCATTTCCTTGAAACATTTCCATATAATTTAATGAATGCTGACGTACTTCCAACATTTTTGACAAAACAAATTGTTTTTTATAATTAGTGTGCACGCAGCAAAACGTTTTATCAATAATTGTAGTGTTTCGTTTCGCGAATACTTGGAACGAAAATGCCCCATTATTGTTGTGCACCTCGGTGCAAGAATAGTTCGAACAATTCTAAATTAAGCTTTTTCAGGTTTCCGAAATAACCAATGCGGTAAGATCCCCAGGCGCATTAAAATGTCCTCAACTGTTGCATATTGTGTATTGTAGTTGTGAATAATTACTCAAACTTCATGGCAAATTCACCACCACCAACGCAAAATTTAATTTTCGAAGATTGATTACCGACAATGGGAAAATATAACTGAACAAAATGCCTTCACTTATTTTATAGGTTATTTAGGACACAAATGTTTTGAAACGCATAGTTTTCCAACAATTATACGTTTAAAACACAAGAAATGAATGAATTCAAATTTTACACTTATTTTAAGGCATGTCCTAACTTTGTGAAACAGCTTTACTAATTTGGCAACGCCCGACCATAATTTCAGTATACCTATATATAAATACCGCATTAGGAAAAAGCCTTCTGTGAATTTTTTTCTTCATTTTCCTTCGAACCAAATGTTAGCTTTAAATTAAAACAGAAGTTGGAGGAGATATCATATAAACATCCCTGCGAAAATTTTCCTACTGAATTTTTGATAAAGCTATTTATTCGTGTAAGAATTTTTTATACTTTGAAATTTTGCAATAGAAATTTCAAAGTTAGTGGCAATTCAAATAAAATAACAATTTTACAACACCATTGATGAATTGTGTCAAGAAATTTAAGTAATCTTTAGGTTAGAGGAGCCTTTTTTTGTGTTGTACGTATAATGTATTACATTTTAAATGCGTGTGTAATATGTACTTAATAAAAAGCAGTGTTTTATCATCGTTTTTTGTATTATTGATATAGCTTTTTCATAATTTTAAAAATAGATTAACATAATTATCTCATAAACGATTTGGTTCTGCGTCACTGGCTTATTCCTGAATAGAAAAATTTACTACGCCTCTGGTTGCGCGTGCGTGAATGCGCAGTACTATTTTGGGACACAAACATCAAAGGTGCCGACGGCGAGAGAAACTACTGTGTCTATACAGCTCTATACTGTGCGAACACGCAATCATAAAAAAATACGCTTTTATTTGTATAAAACTTGAAAAAAACGTTAAATGGTACTCATTCATATAAACATATTTTTTGCCAGATGGGCGACCCACTTTATTGCAGACAATAAAAGATTGTTTTTCGACCCACTTTATTGCAGACAATAAAAGATTGTTTTTATTTTTAAAATAGGAAGGTTGCTCTTTAATGTGTTTGTAGTCGGAAACAGCTGAATATTATTATTTTAAAATATTCAATAAATCGTAGTTTTTCTAGATTACAGTAAATATCAAGAATGTAATTATTTTTTTCATGCAGTTGTAAAATTAAAGTAATTAATGGTTTGATATTTACTATGAAGTATCGATTCCACTTCCTTTTTTTAAACACCATAAATATGGTGGTCCTAAAAAGGACTGATTGTAAAAGTGAAGCAGGTGGATATTTAGTCCAGGGTCGGCGTAAGGGCCAATTGAATTCTTTATTATTTTTTTTCTGCCGTCTGCGCACGAATAAAGACTTGATATTTTGAGGGTCCGTTTTTACACAATCTAGCTTCCGATTTCTGCTATTCCGTCTTTTTATTTCTGGGACACCTGTAAACGTATCTTAAACATGCTGTACACTGTGACACGTTAATGGTAATTGTGAAAGTTACTGAATACATCATTTTGTTCTACGAAAAACAGATTAAACAGCACTAGGAATTTCTAATAGCAACTTTGTTAGGTCTATCTGGTCATTTAGAATATTATCTCGATAAGAAAATACTCGAATATCAGATTAATTTTTTTAGGAGCCATCAAGATGCGTGTATAGGGTTGGCAAGATCTTCTTCCAGGGAGAGCCTAAGAGAGATGAAATTAATTGTCTAAGTAAAGAATTTTATAAGTATTACATTATTTCATTTCCATTTTTATGAAAAAATAATTGTTAAATATATTTTCTTGTCGTAGAATATCTGTTTATCTACTGCCTTCTACACGACATATGTCCAAAAGCTAAGCCAACAAATCGATAAACAAAACTCCTACGTTCCACAAGAGGAACAACAGATACAATGAGAAACATGACTCTAGTGAGAAAATTAACAAGGAATATATCCATAGAAAGGCAATTTGTGTATAATAATCCTTACTTTTAATTCAGTATTGTTTGTGTAAGTTTATTTAAATAATATGTCAAATAAGGGCATAAATCGCAGTTAAGGAACCGTTTTGATAAATTTCTTATATGTAAGATATTTATAAAAAGTATAATATTATCACTTTCTGATACTTTTAATAAAGTGTAAATATAAAGTTGTCCCAAGTTGATTTGTTATTTTGATTGACAATAAAATAACTACGAATTGTGATTCAAAATGTGTACCAATTTGTAAGCAACGAGTACACGTAAAGAATCTCGTGAAATCTACACGATAGGTGCTCTTTTCTGAGATCGAAGAAATTTGCAAATACTTATATAAGCCCTGGGAAAGAAGATGCATCCAGGTGGTTCTTCATATGCGTGAGAACAGGTAACAATTATATACGTGCTCTCCGGAAGACCTGTTGTCGGTGTTAAGAACTCAATACCGTAAAGTTTACCTCCACGTGGAATTCGACAAAGAATTTTCGCGCGCTTTTCTTGGATATTGCCATTCTTTTTCACTTCGACGCTCAAGGCAAATTACAGTTCGACGAACACAACACCCGCTTTTAAAACGTTCCGGCGCCCCTGATCATATACACTTGACTTGGCTTGCGTGAAAGCCGGCCAATCAAGGTAATATGAATACTGTAGGTACTGATTTTTATTATTGGACTAACTTTGATTTGAAATTTACAGAAATTATTATGTGTTGTATATATATGTAAATTAAACTGCAAATATATATTTATAAATGTTTTGTTTATTTAACCCAGATTTATTTATTTTAATCAATATTATTATCTGTATGCATGAATAATTTTATTTACATTTATTAAATTGTCTAGATTTGAATATATCGTACTTGATGAGTAATGAGCTATACTGATGCTATTATATTGACGAAGTCTATGCTTATAAAGGAAGTGTCTGTGTTCGTTAGTGCGTGCGTGCGATGCCTAGACAAATCCATTATACTTACAGCCGTCAAATTTTGCACACAGGTAGTCGTAATGGTGACTTAATGCACCTCGAAGACGGAATTATAAAATTTTATTTAGAAATTTTTAATTTATTGTTTTGTGTTATTTTGCCCACAGTCAATTTCAGTTCACGATGAAACTTGCCGGAAAACGTCACAATTGACGGACAGAATAGGTATTTAATGAGGAAATCGTTCGGCACAGTTGACATTGTCTCCTCAAAGTCTACGTTAGGTTGACAGCGTTACAGGAGACGTCAGAATTGAAAGATGAAAGATCTATCTGACGTTTGATTAACATTCTCAATCGTACAAAAATTCAATTGCAGGTAATGAACTGTCAAAACTATCTGTCAGTTTCAGTCAGCGATGACACTTACTGAAAAATGTCAGAATTTACAGACGGAATAGCGTTATTCGTGCAATACAAAGTGTTTTGTCAACTGATAAATACTCCGAAGTGACAGTATTAAATAATTACTATATCAAAGATGGGCATTTATATAATAATCAAGAGATGTGTTATGGAATAAGAAAGACTATCGAGAAAGAATATTCACATTCATCGACCAGTTGACAGGTTTCAACATTAGAAAGCCGACAAATTTTAAGAGTTTACGAATGAAAAGTGGAGTTTTGCTTGAAATGTAATACCTTTGGATATGTATTATTGCTATTATCGATTATTACTATTGTCTGAGTTATTTATTTATGTATATCTTCAATACCGTCGGCACATGAATAAATATCTTCGTATAGTATTTTAAATTGTCAGTAAACTTGAAACGTATTATCATATACATACAGTGTGTCAATAAAGTAAGGAACACCCTAAATATCAGCTTTAAAACATATCTCTAGCAAAAACGCTCAGACACGTATTTTTTTATTTTTGAAGGCGCATTTTCTTAGATTAAATTGAAGTATACAGGGTTATCAAAAAAGAAGATATGACGTTATCATGTGTTTTTTTAAATGGAATACCCTGTATATTTTTAAGAAAATCAAAAGAGCTTCTCATGAAGATTTCAACGATATATGAGTTGTTGGGGATATCTTTAATATTTACTTGTAGAAATTGGAAAAACGCTTTTGGTGGAACTACATGATGATTTTTGGTAATTTTAATCTTTGAACGTTGTCATGACAGAATTGTCAGTATGGAAGGTGACGTCTTATCTAATTAGACAGTGACTAACCACCGTTAGTTTGTTTGGCCTTGCTTGTTTTATAATTGCCATTTCTTTTGATAAAAATGGGTCTAAGTGAGAGAGAACGGATTGAGATTCTGATGATGATTGGTTATGGTGACCGAAGAAGGAGTACATTGGAAGTTTGCGGACTATTTAATGCAGCGCATCCTTATCGGCAACCAATAACTCGCTCAACTGTAAGTAAAATACTTCTAAAGTATGAGAAGTACGGAAATGTTAGGGATCTACCTAAAACTGGGCGACCAAAAGTGGATGATGAAACTAAGTTAAATGTTGTTTTGACAGTGCAAGATAATCCGAATTGTGCTACTCGTCAAGCAGCTTTAAACTTTAATTGCAGCCATGAGACTGTTAGAAAAATTTGGCATAAGCAGAAATATCATCCTTATAAAGTGCATCTTTTCCATGAATTGTCGGAAGATGATTTTGATCGCCGTTTGGAGTTTTCAGAAAACTTGCAAATACTTTGTGAACGTGATAAAATGTTTGCTAGAAACATTTTATTTTCAGATGAGGCAACTTTTTCTTTAAACGGAACAGTTAACCGACAAAATTGTAGATACTGGACAGAACATAATCCTCACTGGATGCAGGAAGCTCGAAGTCAACACCCTCAGAAGGTGAACGTCGGGGCTGGAAAACTAAAAAATAGGATTTTAGGACCTTTCTTTTTTGATGGAAATTTAAATGGGGATATCTATTTGGATTTTTTACAGTTAGAGCTTCTTCCTGCGCTTGTGGAACTTTATCCTGATCCAAATACCCCTGACAGTCCTAGTAATGAAATCTGGTTCCAACAAGATGGGGCACTTCCTCATTATTCTCGACCTGTGCGTGACTACCTAAATTTGATTTTTAATAACCGATGGATTGGCAGACGTGCGGTTGTTGAGTGGACAGTGGGGTTACCTAAAAAGCAAAGTTTATGTAAATAGACCTCAAAATATTAATGTTTTAAAAGAACGCATACGCCAAGAGATCCGAAGAATCACGCCAGATGTAATCAGCAATGTTCAGAATGAGTTTATTTCTCGCCTAGGCTACTGTCAGATTGTGAACGGGCAGCAATTTGAACATTTACTTAAGTAAATTTTTGTTTTAGATTTAAAAATAAACAAGTTAAACTCTATTGTAATTATTTTACGACGTTGTTCCACCAAAAGTGTTTTTTCAATTTCTACAAGTAAATATTAAAGATATCCCCAACAACTCCTATATCGTTGAAATCTTCATGAGAAGCTCTTTTGATTTTCTTAAAAATATACAGGGTATTCCATTTAAAAAAACACATGATAACGTCATATCTTTTTTTTTGATAACCCTGTATACTTCAATTTAATCTAAGAAAATGCGCCTTCAAAAATAAAAAAATACGTGTCTGAGCGTTTTTGCTAGAGATATGTTTTAAAGCTGATATTTAGTGTGTTCCTTACCTTATTGACACACTGTATATGTATAATGAGTGATGGTTTCCTACATTTGTTAGATGTGTCCGAAATAGTCCGAAATAAAAATAAATATTTATGCCATTTCATATAATAATCTGTTATGGAAAAAAAATTAAAGGGCGCGATTACTGGTTGGAATAAACCAATAAGAATCACATTTTCTGTGCAAAGGTACGACATAGCATCAACCGCTTAGGAGTAACAGGAATTTTGACTGCGTTTGAAAAATATATTATTAAAGCGTAAGTCTATGAACATACATAACAATAAAAAAATCACCGATAAAGCTGTACGAATACTGCTAATAGTATAATAAAAATCAGCTTGTGGATAATTTATTAGGCACGCCTTGAGTGAATCTATAGCAAGTTTGTGTAATTTTGTGAGGATATAAAGGAAATAAGTTATAAGCTATTCTTATGTATTATGTCTAGTTACGTTCTTAACGTAGTAGGTATAAGGAAACATTTTGATGACAATAATTTTCGACATCGAGATTTTTGCAGATGTTCACGTTTTGAAGTCCCCTGACCCCAAAAAGTGGTTTTTAAAAAAAATCTCTCTCTCTGCTCCCCCTCCCTCTCCCCCCCTCTCCCTCTCTCTCTCCCTCTCTCTCTCTATTTCTCTCTCTCTCTCCCTCTCTCTTTCTTTGGGAGTAGTCGTTTACTTGATAATGTTGAATTTTGCCAATATTTCGTCAATTACTAAGTTTAAACAAATTTATAAAGAATTCAAATGTACTATTGAAAATCCGTTTTTTGCGAATATCTCGCAAGTCATGCTTTCTAGGCAGGTACATTACGAATATAAAAGTATTTAAAACATAATTTTAAATATCTTTTGTATAAAAAAAATTTCAAAATTCGGACCGGAAGTAACATTTTTACTTTTATCAAATAGCGATTTATTGCAAATATATCGTAAATTGTGTATTCTATATATGTTTATCAAGAGTACAAAAGTATTTAGAACTGGATTTGCAATGTCTTTTGTATACATGAAATTTCAAAAAACGGACCGGAAGTAATACTTTAACTCCTAACGAGGAGCACTTTTTTTCGAATATTTTGCAAAGTATGCATTCTATAGGATTTATTAAGAATAGGATTTTGAATAGTTTTTGTATAAAAAAATTCTATATTTTGAAATGCTTATACATATAAGAAAGTCGTCTGGTGGCCACACCTCATTATTTTTTTATTTAAAATTTTGTTGTATATTGCGAATATTAAGGCAGGTTAACTTAAAAATACAAATATCTAAGCACAGATAGGGATTAATCAACATTTTTGTAAGTATATAAGAGCAAATATTGATATTATTTTCTAAATGTGAATGGATTATTTGTTTACCTTTCCTGCACTAGCAAAGAATACATAAGGAATAATACCTACTTCTAAGTAAAAAAATCAGAAACAACATTTAAAGCAAGAGCCGTGTGAATCCACAGTTGCAAATTGTTTTGGTCTGTTGTATCTAAATATATTTTAATACGCATATTTAGTTTATCAAATAGTCACAATCTCGGCAATCTGTACACCTGCCAAATTAACGGTACAGTCTGAAAATTATTTTTTATCGTAACTGTAAAGTACTGGTAGCCTCCATTAGAATGGGTTAGCTTATATCCTCCCTTTGTTACTATTACTGCTACATATTTATGACCAGAATAATTGTTAATGTATATAATTACCAACAGCCGCGGGTGTACAATGAAATTTAATAGAATACTTAGTTATACCCTGCCGAGTTTAGGAACTACCATTATTCATTTTAATAATAACAATGTTTGACCGTTCGACGTTCTTTATTAAATGTGTTTACATATTCCTTTAGCTGACTCTGAAAATAAATCCATTAGAGAATGAACTGTACTGTATATCAGCTCAAACAAAAAAACAGTGTTTTCGAGCGGACAAAATCAGTACAAAAAAGCGATTTGTGCCAAATTCGCCGTTTTAATATGTTTCGTTTTTATTATCTCTGCAAATCCAACACAGTGATCGTCCAATTAGTTTTCGTAATTGACGTTCCATTGTTTCGTGACTAAAGTCAAACGAATGCGAAAAACCGTGAAGTTTTCTAGCCTATGTACAAGCACTTTAAAAAATACGTATTGGGGGGTTTTCCAGATAACTATAAAGTAAAAAAGTGAACCATAGATTTAGAATGCGTTATCTGCTATCTTTTTATGTTAATAGTCGCGCTTTGTTATATTATTTAGGGCTACATATTTACTGTAACAAAATTGTTTATTACCTATATATTTGGATATTACATATTATATTTGTTATTATCATAGATTAGTAATTGATTTACGCATCAAGGTTTAGAAATTTCATGTTATTAAATCGGCAAATTATTAACGTCTTCCCTCATTTCTTCTACACCCACAGTCGTGTCTAAATATGAATTTACAATCATATGATGATGCTTATATGCAAGTATAGCAACACGATAATATTTTAAGCTGTAAGATAAACAGAAACAGGTAGAAAAATAATCAAAAAGTTTATTTCTGGAATTTAGTAACTCCCATACAAACCCTTTAGATAATATTAGAATTAGGCGAATGCAGGCAACGACTTTAGGAGTACTGTCTCTACAAAAAGCTAAAGATTGTAGAGATAGACAAACTAAACGCAATACTCTGTTGCAAAATATCATTTTATTTTCTTATACGTAGTAAAAGAAAGTACCTATTGGGATTACAAAAATGTTCGACCTCGAGATTTTTGCTCTCTGTGTATGCCTGCCTATGACCACGATAGTACCCAAACGACTAAAGCTATAAATACCACACTTTATATTTACGAGTATAATCTCTCTCATGAGATCTGGTTAGATTTTCAATAAAATCAGTAGATCGAAAGTACGAGTTCGCTACTAAGTTTTGACAAATTTATAGAGAATATAAAAGTATTTGGAGTAATTTTGGTATAAAAAATATTTGAAAATTCGGACCGGAAGTGACGCTTTTACTCAAATTGAGTAGTAGCTTTTTGCGAATATATCACAAATTATGCATTCTATACAGATTTGTTATAAGTGCAAAAGTATTTAGAGCTAGATTTGGGACAACATTATACCGGGTGGTGCAAAAGTGTGTCGGCGGAGCTTAGTGTGAAAACTAATAACGCTGCAGCAATGAGACTTTACGTACGTATCTAGTATGCGACTGCATTTTCTAATTTTATTTACAAATATACAGGGTGTTCCAAATTTTCGCAACCACATTCAACTTTTTTATTTTAAATACATTGCTATACTTTCTAGATATTATAATGATAGCCATTCAAATTATCTTTGCAATGATATATGGATATGTGCACTTCAGACTGTTCGTTTTGATTTTATTGATAATATTGTTAAAATCTTGACAGTTGCAGCATCTAATATTTTAAGCTGTAGTCTGTAAATAGGTAGAATGCCTCACGTAACTCTTGTGTTACTAATTTATGTACTAACACGTTATTTGTTTTGAGGTTGAACAAAGTGAATAAATATACAGGGTGTTAAATATGTCGTGTCTAAGTTATCGATCTTTATTGGTTATTTTCTCGTTTTTTTTTAAATCTAACCTATAATATTTTTATAAGTCAGCATATTCCTTGTAAAATCGCCTTTAAAATGGTACCAATAACATAGTACTTATTTCTAGTATTTTCAAAGTTATAACCCTTTAATGGGATATACTCATGTTTATAATATGCAATATGTGGGGCATCTAATAGTTGGTTGGCCTTGGTTTAAAAAAAAAATGGCTGTACAACCAAACGTCAAATCTCTACTTCAAAAGTCCATAAAAAGTCGTTTTCTGTATTTTCTCTTTTCTGTATAATTGCGTTTTGTTGTTATAAATTAAGTTCGGCTAGTGAATTATTAATTTCCGTTTGTTTGTTAGTAGTTGTTACGTGTTGTATTTACCTTGTTATCAGTTATATCGCTTTATTGACATTATTTCTCAGTTAGATACCATAATAGTTTATTGTTGTTTTTGCTTTAAAATGAATTTTTCGAAAGAGGAGCTCATAGACATGGTATTTGCTTTTGGCGCTAGCAACAGAAATCCATTTTTAGCATCAAGAACATATGCGATGGAATATCCCGACCGAAGAGCACCGGATAGTAAAACGTTTGAAAATTTGTTAATAAGGTTTCTTTGAACGGGTTCAGTGAATTACGTCGAACATGAAACAAGTAAGACTATGATTACAGAAGATAATGAAGTGATAGTCGTCCAGTCCATTGTGGAAAATCCGCACGTATCTACAAGGATAATTTCGAAACAACACGGGATAGAAGTCACTGCTGTAAAAAGGATTTTAAAAAAACATAAGTTTCACCCTTACAAAATTCAAAATCATCAAGGCTTATTACAAACGGACTTTGAAAGGAGACTAGTGTACTGTGAATGGCTACTTTTACAATTACGACACGATATAACTTTTCTAGATCATGTGCTTTTCACAGATGAAGCAACATTTGCTAATTGTGGAACCACAAACAGAAAAAATACCCATTATTATGACACTACAAACCCACATTTTGTTCAGCCCATTTTATATCAACAAAAATGGAGTGTTAACACATGGGGAGGCATCATAGGAAACACTATTATTGGTCCATTCTTTTTTGATAATACTTTAAATTGTGCAATCTACACAAATTTCCTACAAAATAATTTACCATTGCTATTAGAAGGCCTCCCAGATAACGTCATCAGGAGATTGTGGTACCAACATGATGGTGCACCAGCACATTATGGTGCTGCTGCAAGAGCACATTTAGATAGGGTATTCACCAATAAGTGGATTGGGAGAGGAAGTTTGATAAGCTGGCCACCACGATCACCAGATCTCACACCTTGTGATTTCTTTCTGTGGCCAACTGTAAAAAACATTGTTTACGGAACACCTCCTACAACGGCAGAGAACATGCAGCAACGAATAAGAAACGCTTTTCTTCAATTAAGTGAGAATAACTTAGCTGAGAATGTAAGTCTGTCGATACAGAGACGGTTGAGAGCATGTGTAGAGCAGAATGGAAATATATTTGAACACATTTTAAATTAAGATTGTTTTATTATCGAAAATTTTCAAAATGTATTTCTAAAACTAATGATAAAGCATTTAAAAAACAGGTGTTTGTTAAAATTACTTTGTTTTATTTTCATGGCCATCCAACTATTAGATGCCCCGCATTTTGCATGTTATAAACATGAGTATATCCCATTAAAGGGTTATAACTTTGAAAATACTAGAAATAAGTACTATGTTATTGGTACCATTTTAAAGGCGATTTTACAGGGAATACGCTGACTTATAAAAATATTATAGGTTAGATTTGAAAAAAACGAGAAAATAACCAATAAAGATCGATAACTTAGACACGACATATTTAACACCCTGTATATTTATTCACTTTGTTCAACCTCAAAACAAATAACGTGTTAGTCCATAAATTAGAGACACAAGAGTTACGTGAGGCATTCTACCCATTTACAGACTACAGCTTAAAATGTTAGATGCTGCAACTGTCAAGATTTTAACAATATTATCAATAAAATCAAAACGAACAGTCTGAAGTGCACATATCCATATATCATTGCAAAGATAATTTGAATGGCTATCATTATAATATCTAGAAAGTATAGCAATGTATTTAAAATAAAAAAGCTGAATGTGGTTGCGAAAATTTGGAACACCCTGTATATTTGTAAATAAAATTAGAAAATGCACAGTCGCATACTACATACGTACGTAAAGTCTCATTGCTGCAGCGTTATTAGTTTTCACACTAAGCTCCGCCGACACACTATTGCACCACCCGGTATAGAATAAGTTTAAAAATTCAGGCCGCAAGTAACACTTCTACTCTTATCACCAGCAGCTTTTTGCAAATATCTCGAAAATTTTGCATTCTATATAGATTTATTGTATATTGTATTGTATTAGTAAAGCAAAGTAAGAAGGTACAGAATTTAAATGTAACCTTGGAACAACTTTTATATACACATTTAGAAACGCACATACGTATAAGAAAGTTGTGTTGTGGCCACATCTCATTTTCTTAACTAAAAAAAAACCATTAAGGAGCTAGGTTATTTGTCAACTTTTCCATTGCGACAAAGGAAGCGCTTAGATTAAACAATAAATCGTTCATTAGTAAAATTAGGGGGAGAGAAATTTTCTAACGCTGAGACTTGGGAGATCCTCAAGGATTGATTTATGACCTGTCAAACGAGTTAGACGTCAGCGACTTCCAGTATAAGCAAGTAATTGCGACTTTTCAAAAGCATAAAAAAGAGGCTTAGAAATTAATAACTTTTCTTAAATTGTTGTCAGTTGTTTTTCTTACATTTACATTTTTTAAGCAAACATATTATTTTTTTAATAATTTGTATATAAATATCATAAATACACACAATACGTCATTTTCATTAAAATCAGTCTCGTCTAGAATTTCAATGTTTATAAATAAGTTCCTTATTGTCATGAATACTCACTCAGAAGCTCAACAAGGCTACAAAATAATCTAGTAGAAGAAATGAAACACGAACCGAACGTGCAATATCCCACGGGAAATCACATACGTAATTGGATAACATATGCATCATACATATGTGAAATCACCCGTGACTCACGCACAGTGAGGCCAAATACTGAAAAGCAGGCCAAAATTAATAAAATATACTCTAATTGAGAAAAATTTAGTACTCGGAGATATCTGGAGACGCTGATCACGAATCCGAAGTCGAAATTTTAAAAAACAAAAGCGCATATTCAATATGGCGGCAACGTTCTCCATAAATTGACTAAATCTGGAAGAAATTTAGTGTTCGGCGGATTTTGGGGTCGCTGATCACAAATTCGATATCAATATTTTTATTCGTGCTGAAATTTGATGATTGATTGTCTTTTTTAATGATCGTTGATCTCAATTATGAGTCTAAATGAGAATTGAAAAAGCTATATTCAGAGTGAAAATGTGATATTCGGAATACTCTCAATATTTCAATATTCGAATATAAAATCATTAAACACTTCTTAACGGATAGGCATTTGATAAAGAATAACATTCATTTTCTTATTGAATATGTGGGTGTATACTTATGGTTGAGGGAAGACATGAAGAGAGAACCGTGTAAAATCAATCTAGGTATATTATATAAATACAGTCAATTACATGTTTAGTAATTGTCATCAGATGAGGAATATCCTGATTCGCAGTCTTTTAAATCAGATGTATAACAGCTTACCTTACTTACTTCAAATGATTCTTCATAGTAATACTCATTACAACAAAGACTAAAAGAAAATTTAATTTTTATTTTTAAAACATTCTCCACATTGACAATTGAAAATGATTAGAAATGAAAAAGTTATAATGTCCGATAACATAGACGACTATTCAAAATAACAATTACCAGGTTCCGAGAAATCTATTCAGAGAAGTAAATCCTCAAACATCTATTTCTATTATACACTATTTTCCACTAAAATGTCGGGCCATTTAGGAGAAGCTTATTATTAGCCAACAATGACAAAATGCAAAATTTTTCTATTTGGAGATGTAGAATAAAAATTTGCAATAAATATAGCGATATCACAAAAAATTAACTTGGGTCATCGTAAAACTTTCATAGAAACTACATCTTCATATCCTTTGCATTTAATATTCAAAATTCAGAAAAAAAAGACGCCCTTCGTCACAAAAAGAAGTGCCAATAACAAGTGCCAGCATTTTATAATTGTTTATGTTAGATAATAATTTAGTCTCCAATAGGACTGGTCGTAGAACTATGAAAACCTTAACAACTGTTTTCTACGGGTTTACAATTTTCCATTGCAATTAAACATTCATTTTCCTATTATTGGTACCACAAAACTTATTAGTTTGAATTTCCCAATAGGTAATGATTAGGCCGCGGACGTCCCAGGTTTAAACTACGACGGGGTTACAGCGGAGCAAAGAAATAATGTAAACAACACACACTTACTGAATAGCACTAATTCATATGGTGAATTGCAACATCTGTTGTTGACTCACATATTGACAGGAAAACAACACAAAAAAGGACCACTAACTCGAAAATATCCTATTTTCATCGGCGTAGATAGGAGCGTCAGGGGTTTTTAAAATTTATTCTATTTACCTTATATTTCGCATGATATATAAAGTTATATGTGTGTATACCTATTCATACTTACCTTACATTTCGTTTTTACATTGTTTTGACTGTTAATTACGCAGGTACATCGTAATTTATGTAATAGTTCCTGTTTAATCCCGTTTTTTTTGAATCGACTTCTCCCGATTATCTAGACGTAAGTGTGCAGTGGATTTCGTTTAGTTTCAATAACATACGCATACATTTTTAGTTATCATTTATTTAGATCTACATTGTTTATATTACTATGATATGGAAGAACGCCGAGAATGGCATCGTAAAACAATGGCAAGTTGGATTTCTCCCAATTATCTCGACGTAAGTGTGCATTGGATTTTGTTAAGTTTCAATAACATACGCATAGATTTTTAGTTATCATTTATTTAGATCTAGAACCTTGTTTATGTTAGTATGATATGGAAGAACGACGAGAATGGCATCGCAAAACAATGGAAAGTTGGACTAAGTGTCATACTGATTGTATATCCTCCATTGTCAGTGATTCCGAAATTTATTGCATAGTCTGTAAAATATCGTTACAGAATGCCTAAAAAGTGCACGTACAACGTCACTTAGCATCGCTAAAACATACACATACATTGGACCCGTTGAAAGCTGACAATTTTAACGAATAACTCTGTGAAGCTTTAATGGCGACTAGTATCCCATTAAATAAACTTGACAATCCCACTTTCAAAACATTTCTTCAAAAATATACTGGTCGAAATATTCGTGATAAATCCACCTTACGCAAATATCATGTTTCTAAGTGCTTCACGAAAACAGTAGAATTCATTAGAAGACATCTTTCAAATCAGTACCTATGGATAAGTGCCGACGAAACTGTCGATATATTAGGAAGCTGTATGGTAAATGTTGTAGCTGGTGTACTACATTCAACTATTCCATATAACAGTTGATGCGGAAACAGATGCTAAAACCATTGACGAGAATTTGCACAAAATGCTTCATTCAGACGACAGGTACAAGGAAAAAATACTTTTGTTAGTTACAATGTCGCATATATGTTAAAAACAGGCAGACTTTTAAAGGAAACATATCCTGGTATGCTGCATATTACTTTTGTAGCACATACTCTGCACAGAATCTGTGAATGTATCAGAGACACCTATCCAGAAGTCGATAGACTTGTATCCGCTTTAAAAGAAGTTTTCAGAAAAGCAAAAACGTTCATCTTTTTCACTGCCTCCCTCGCCAGTAATAACTAGATCGGGAACATAGTTGGAAACTACTAGTTTTTATGCAGCGAATTTCGTTACATGTTTAAATGACGATGCTCAAAGTATTTCTGAGTGCAAGGAACTAACACAAATCCCAAATTAAAAAAAATCAGTTGTTATTCCTTCAGGAACACTTTGGAAATTTGCCTAAACTAATCACATACTTTGAAAATCAAAATCGCAAATTGAAAGACGGATTAACCACTTTAGATGTGGCTAGTAATAATTTCAAAAGTATTCCAAGTGAATTCGGATGTGGCCTTCGGCAAAAGTTAGACGCACTTTTTAATAGAAATCCAGATTTAATAACATTGCGGCAATTGTCTATGGGGACGACACAAAATCAAACTGCTAAATACGCTGAAATAAAAGAATATTTCCAGTACGCACCTATAACCAGTTGCGATGTAGAAAGGACGTTTTCTATCTACAAGGATGTACTTAATTCAAAGAGAACAAGTCTTACAGAAGAGAAAATGAACAAATACTAAGGTATTTTGTATTTTATAGATCACCAGCCGCTTGTTATCCAATAATATAAATAAAATTAAAACCTCTTTAAAAATACACTTCAATAGTGCGCCCATGGGCTATGAGTCATCAACCGTTCGTGTCCGCGCCCTAGTAATGATATTCTACTGCTACCATCTTTTGAATGCGTTTTGGAGATTTGAAATCCATATATTTTGACCAATTTAGCATCCACTTCTGTAGAAAGTTGCAGATTCGGCTACAAGCTAGGTACGTTTTGTTTGATGGAAAGTCACTTTAGAACTGATACACAATATCAGGTATACGGGATCGTCCCCGCCCTCATCCGGATTTTGACCCTCGGACCAACCACTTTTAAAATCTCGAAAGAAAATCTTCATTTTTTTAATTTTGATCAACTTTTCGGGATTTGCACCGCTAAGGATGGAAAGGCTGTCATTGAATTACGTAATTGAAATCTTTTTGTTCTTTTTATATTCTTTTATTAAATTTTAATATATTGTACTGTACTGCTTACAAATTTTTTCTCTTTTTCCGTATTCTGGGTAAAATATATCATAAAAGTCATAATCTCTTGGCGGGTGATTTCAATGGGCTTCTAAACTTTCATTCTTTTTTAATGAAATATTTATAAAATCGCGTATATAAAATTGTCAGAATTGTATACGTTAAAACAGCCACAGGATTTAATATTCCAGTAAAACGCGTTTGAATTATTTTGTCATTTCACATTCATATCTTTAACACACAGTCACCCATACCCCCTCAATTCGTTCCTCATTTTTGAGCTTTCGCATAATATACGTATATTACGTACCGGTTTAATTCACATGGATGTAGTTCGGAGCAGACTATTATTTCCTTTTTTCTCTCCATTTAGATGACCCAGAAACTGATGCGTTCCATATAGGTACACAATTCATACATATGTACAATGGTATGTAATTATAAATGAATGGCGTTTGTCGGCGGAAAAATAACAATAGAATAATGGATACAGTGAATATCATATATGTACGTTCATACGCGTATATACTTTTATGTAGGAACAAAACCGTGGTGTAATTAATGACAGACATATATGTATAACTCACACACTCTCTCTCTCTCCCTCTCTCCAGGTATAGGTATAATCAAACCTACACCCTCAAAAAAGTGCATGTACCAACAACAAAGGGAACAAAGAGGAATCGATCTGGTTTATTTCGACAAGTCTGCCATTAATGTGGGTTGAAAACTGTTGTAGGTGGGACAGGGAAGGGTAGAGTGAGAAAGATTTGTTTGAAGGGCTGTAACGAGGGGTGAACGAAATTACGGAAAGATTACCCATAATTGAATAGAATTGATTGGATTAACGGAAATTAGCCAACAACAACGGAAATATTTAATTTAAATTTGTAGGATCTTTTGCTTTTCTTGTGACAGCCCAAAGATGTTTATTGAATGGTGAGAGTTCGATCTCTTTTTGTAAAATAAGTTTGAATAAGAGCAAAAAAACAACGCTCCCCATAGTTACAGCAATCTAATTAGTAATAAAACAAATTGTAGATACTATATTAAATAATTAACGAAACATAAAACCCAGCCAAGTGTTTTATTAACATCCTACAACTACACCTACTCCTGCTAAAATTGATGCTATTTTTATTGAATGCTTACCAATATCTGTAGGAGTTCCAAGACCACTTTCCACTGTGTTTCTTGACTCAGGTAATTCTTATCTTGTCAATAGCATTAATATCAATTTAATTAAGAACATATTGTAACGAAACAAGCCCACAAAAGAAGCAGACATCCGGTCGACGACAAAAACGTACGGGTAAACAAGTCGTAAATCAACTGCCGGTAAACAAGTCGTAAATCATGCACTCAGCGACAGAAAGTCTGGAATATGGTAGAAGAGAGTCAGAATTTGCTGGTATTTCTCTAGACCCTTGTCTGCCGATATAAATGCCGCCGCTAGGATAAGGAATTCATTCTTTCAATGGAATTTATTCTATAGTAGTCGCGCGCGGTATTTACACAACAGTTCAAATAACATAAATAAGTGAGTAGTGCAGTTTTATTATAGTTCAAGAAGTAAATAAATATTACTGACATAATTAGTAGTGATAGAAATAAATACATGTGTTAATTTATTTGAAGTACGATACATTTATTTTACATTTTTATATTGTGATTAGTTTTAAGTGTGTAAATATACAGACTGTTTCAAAACAATTGCACGAGTTGTTCATTTCGACCCCGTAAACGCAACAATATGCTATATGATATGATTTATACAACACACCATTGCAAACATTATTAACTAATTTATGATCTGGCCTACTCAAAACTACTGTAGTTGTTTCCGTTTTTAAGGTTGGTAAGACGAAATAAGTATACAATACAAGGCAAATATTATTTTGAAGTTTTTGATGGAATTTTTTTAAATAAAAGCAACATTAATTATATTGCAGGTATAGCCTACCTCTCCCTCATTATAGAAATATCTAAACATGAAAAATGTATTCATTTTGTTATAGACATCTTAAAGACCTTCATCTTGGCAATTATGATTTGTTATTAATACAATTGCAACACTATGGTAATAACTAATAAACATAGATAAGTAAATATTAAATTTTACTGTTTATCTTCTGCTTATAACTACCGACAACAATTTACCTATGAATAGTGATGTACCAACGATGATAGTAATACACAGTACACAGGCCGTCTCAATAGTTTTACCAATGAGCTACTAATAGGTTAGATGCAGCACTGGTATATCTTGCGCGTATACAGTATTGTCAAATTCCAAGTGCGACAAAGAACGATATACTGATATCACGTGGGTACGGGCAACTTTTATATGATTTGTATTAAGCCAGATTACTAATTTAATTTGAAAAATCTTTATGTGGAGGTGACACGAATGTTAAGGTATAATTTACGAAAGGTAAATAAAATGCAACAATGAGAATTTATTGAAAACACTGTAAATACAATTTAAGTAATTAAGTATCAGAATAATAATATTAACTACGTAACAAACTGGATTAAATAAAATTATGTAATATTAATAATGTAGTAAATCTTTACAACATGTATGAAAATACATTCTAACCCAAACAGTTATTTCGGTAACATAATACGTATAAATAAATACTAAATAAATATAGAGAGAAAAAAATATTTTTTTATTTTATGGATGAAATGGTTCCGTCAGTTTGCTGAAAAAAAGAGAATTGTACTTTCTTTCATTACAAAAGACAATTAGTTAAGAATTTTCTTTCAGAATATAAAATAAATAGTTACTGATTCTTAAATAAAACTAGTTTAGAATATTTGTGCCGAATTCTACCTTTTACATCATTTATTTGTATATTGTTATGGAATAATTAATAATCAAGTAATATTTTAATATTAAATTTAACATAATTTAAATCAAAAAATTAATTTAAATTTCTATTAAATTATAAAGGCAATATCCAATGAGAGACACAATACACAACGAGAATAAACCATTTTTATACTTAAATTATTAAAATAATCAAAAGAAAAATAATTGGATAGGTATACCTACAATATTAAATCACTAAAATACTGATTGTTTTTCGCAATAATCGATCACTGTATCTGTAGTACAACTAACCTAAAAACAGTCTAGTCAACGCTGCATCTAATCTATTATAAAATCATTGTACATTCATTAATTGTATGAAATAATTGTTCCCTGTAACACCTTGTTAATTCTTAACATTCAAACATCAAAAAAAGTAAAATCACGTCAAATTTAGGCTAAAACCATAATAAAATAAAGCAGATACCGGCTTGTATTGTAATTTTGAATTAGCGGCTCCCAATGTTTTGCCCGAACCCAGATGATCGCGCATATACTCATCTCACTCTGGTGTTGTTCGCAATACCTCTCGCTCGTCTAGTTATCTAACTAAATATAAGATCATTGGTTTTTATCATATATATAATACTACTATATTGCGTGTGTTGTATCTTGATAATGTGTAATTTTTCGTCCCAACTAAGAGAGATAGAATTGGCCGCCTTGCGTGTTCTGCGCATGCGTCAACTCAAACTGTCCATTTTGAAATTTACGAAATGACAGATAAACAGAAAACATAATTATAACCTCTGATTTAAATTGACATCTATAACTATATATTACTGAAAGCATACGCAAGGTTGTTTTTTTTTATTGAATTCAGTTTTGTGCAAGTTTAGTTCATCGGTGAATTTGTAGAATTACCCAGAAAATACGCGGTAGAATAAATAAACGATATGAAACCTGATTCCAGTGAATTATTAACAGAAAAACGTGAAGTTATAACTTCGGCGTTGATTTATACGTGCTTACTGGAATATGTAAAATTATATTATTAAATGTAAATACGGATCGTTTCATTTTGATTAACAGAAAAGATTTTGAACAGAAAAACTTGTGAACTTACAACTAATATATTGATTTGTACGTGTTTATTAGTAAATGTGAAATTATATTATTAAATGTAAATACCGATCGTTTCATTTCGTCTTATTGAAAAGATTTTGAACAGAAAATCTTGTGTACATTGATTTGTGTATGCTTATTGGTGTATGTGAAATTATTGAATATAAATACTGCTTCTTTCATCTTGATTTACAGAAAACGCATAAATTAATGTTTTACATACACAATCGAATAGATTCAGGTATGTTATATAAGTCAGATTGTATTATATTTCAACATATAGTTTTGCTATGTATTTTAAGCTTAAGAATGCAAATAAAATTACTTAAATTACTGTATTTAGTATTTTGGCTATATATAAGAATAAAACATCTATTTTATATTTGTCTACGTACCTACATTATTCAATATAATGTTGCGTAATCAACAATGTAAAGAACTAATTAAATTCCTGTTGTGTTCCTTTATTTAATTGTGTGTCGAGATGTACACTGAAACATGAATGTTTTAGAAAAAGTTGTGGAATTAGCATTACATTTTTGTGATTGAATATAATTTTTATTGTTGTTAACTTTTTTTTTTAAATTTAGAATGATTAAACCATTCATGAAAATAAAAACGTGATGAAGCCTAATTTACGCCCATATGGAAGCAAAGAATATAAACAAACAATTACTATGATACACTTGAATTTCTGTAGTGTATCTAATAGCACATTAATAATCAATACATTTTTCTTGATGTCTATGTCACATAGACTGAGACGAATAGAAATGAGACTTGCAAATAATTTATATTATTGCTTGTAAAAGAGGTATGTTGATGTTGTATTTGATTCAATAATTACATCAAAGTACAATTTCTACTTACGAAGTAAAAAATTAAATTTTATTTATATATGTTCGCAAATCTATTTTGTTTATACTTTCTTGGAATTAAAACAACAAAAAATTATTATGAAATATAAATATTTGTATGAACTAATAGATACATACACATTTATAAAATGATAAAAAAGATTTAGAGTATGTAACAATATCATAAAAACAAGAATACCGTTTGATGCCGTGCCTACCTTGCCATTCATAACACTGCAGTATTTACTTCCACAATCTTGGAAAAAGTTCAGAAGAACTCATCACACATTGTCTTGGCAAATTCCAAAATGAATATTATCTTTATACTGTACCACCTACAAGTTGTTTTAAACTAAAACATATTTTATTGAAAATTTAAATATAAAATACATTTTATATGTGCTTGATTATAATTTAGTGACAGAAATTACGATACATATTCAGCAAAGTACAAATTAAAAAAAATCACTTCACTATCTTCTAAATAATGTGTTCATCCTTCAAGTTATTTTCACAATCAGTGATGCATCATAGCATAAATTCCAATAACCGGCCCAAAATACCCAATTTCGGCATATTATTATCTCATATCATATGGGATCTGTGGATTCCGTGGTGGACATATCAAAATTCTTCAACTTTCTATGAACAGATGTATGTTCTATTAGATATATAGGTACCAAAAAAATTAGGTCATGGCAAAAAGATGGGTATGCAACTCTGTAAGGTTTAATAAGAGCCTATTTATTACATATAAGCAATTCAAATATTTTAATATGTAACATAGTAATACAATTACCTAATTCAAGTACAATTTACTGTGTTATTTGCGTATATTTCTCCGATGTAGATGACAGTAATTCTAGAATACAAGAATACCACATTATCTAATTCTTTATTATTCTTGCATGTTGAGTTGAATAATTTTAGTGCTGTTATTATATCACAAATTATTGTATTGTATATTGTAGAGGAGTTTTTCTTTCTATCTTCAAAGAAACACAATTGCAATGCAATTGAACTGACTGCGAATTTTAGTTAATTAGTTTACAAATTTTTTACTATAACATAAACATAACCACAATTCGTACAATTTTTGACAAATATATTTCTGCGGTATGATCGTTTGTTTGTCTATGATTTGCATATGATGCCACGACGATATTTCTTCATTCATTAAGGGAAATTAAATTATTTTTCCATATTTAACAAGGCACAATTATTAATTATAAAGAGGTTTGTCGATTTTAAAACTATTTATGCTTGTTTGACGATTTACAAACTTTAATCAAATATTTATAGTAATAAATCTATGTGATAAACAAACAGACCTAAATTTGAAAAATTATTTATAACGCATGCGCAGTTTGGACAATGCGACTCTTAAACGGCATAGCACCATATGTTTTATTTCACAATGTTGGAGCAAAGTTTTCCTTGTCTACACGCGATATAGTAGTATTATATATATAGTTTTTATAAACAGGTGGTAGGTAGTGGTACTGGGATCTGTCATCATGGCCAAGTGGATCTCGTTATCGCTGCGCGATATAAGGTAGTCACATAACTTCGATTTACATTGATGAATTTAATTCTAGTAACCTCAAAATATTGATCGTTAATTATCGCCATCTAGTAATAGAATAATAAACAAAATAAGAATGATTTCTCGATTTTTATTTGAATAAACTTTCAAATAACACTTTAAACATTAACTTGACAATAATTAAAACTAATAATTTAAAATAATGAAATATAACGAAATAAAATTGAAAAAGTGTTTCTGAAAATTACGTTATTCAGTCGTTTCAAGAATAACAATTGTACATACAATTACACTTTTTTCTAATAATTGAAAAGGTAATACTAATTGGGGTGCATTATGTTGTAAAGTATCGGTTTGGATTTTGTAAATGACCACTTGAGTTTAAAAAAAAAATTTCAGAACTATCGCAATCGACGTTTAAGCGTAACGGAGATTTTGGTGCTTTTACTATTCCAAATCTGAATAAATATTCAGCCACTCTGGCATCATTGCATTATTTGCACTTCTTTTAAGCCTAACATGTGAAAACATTTCATCTACAGGACCAGGACTAAATGATTCTGTTGACATCAGAAAACCCTAAATTAGTTGTACACTATACTCAAATATTAATTATAAACAGATGTACATATTTATACATTTATTAAAAGAAATTTAGAATATTTACAAATAACAATGGATAAAAATGTTATATAAGTCTACAGATCTAGGTGCCCAAAAAATCAATCCTCGATTACCAATTATTAAGATATTCGTTTATTATGTTTGAGTCGTGGGGTCCCCACCCCATCTTGTTAGAAGCAGATGTTAATATTCTCAATCAATGGTAAATTATCATATGTATTTTTTAAATCAGCTTGTAGTAAATTCACTATTTAGTGTTTTGTTAAAAAAATATGAGCACAATAAGTTTAGCGCCTAAAACGACCTTAAAACCAGAATTTACTTGATGCCGACTGTCCTTGATAATATGAGGATTTTGTCTGTCCCAAAAGCAAACATTGTGTCTACTGAAGAGAGTATCTACTTTCGTGAGAATATAGAATCATAGCAGGAAAATTATCGCTATTCTCACATTGATTAACATAACATTTGCAAAATTGTAATCTTCTATCTCGATTTGCAAGTCCCTGTAGAAAGGTGTCACAAATACCACCCGTATAAGTGGTGGTATTTATGACACTTAACATTCGTTGTGCAATAGTTTTCGAAATACCAGTGTAATGTTCAATTTACATTCTAATTCATTAATTTCGGATCTATTAGATTTAGAAAAGGAACCATATTCTATTAAATTAATTACCACGTACGAGCACTGGCTTACTTTCTTTCAGGATACATCCTCAAATACACCCGTTTGGCTTCTACACTGTTTTTATGACAAAGGATGTAACAACTCAATATATCAAATTATCAGTATTAGTTAATGAAGCCAGGTTTGACAAAAAAATATTCTGGACAGAATGATGTTTAAGTGACATTAAATTCAATTGTATATTCATGTATAACGGCCTACTTATTGTACTTATTGAGTGGTAAATAAAATACCGGGTGACCAACTAAGAATGCCCGGCGGTTATATCTCAAAAACCAGTAGTAATCTTGTTTCCGGGTAAAAAAAATTTCAACTGAAAGTGCCCAAAAGAAAACTTCGGATGTAATTTTAATTTTTATATTTTAGCATTGATCATGACTGTTACGTCCCCTAGCGGACTGTGTAACAGTCATGATCAATGCGAAAATTAAAAATTTCTTGATGTTTTTCTTATTGAAAGTTGATGAACATTTTTGGATTTTATTCCCTACTCATTCTTTAATACTTTTAGTCAACACACTTTTTACTATCTAGTGAAATAAAGTGGTGGGGGCAGCTCAATTGTTTCTTTAAATAAGCTACGATTACTCCCGTTTGGCGTAACCGATTTTAACAAATTTGGTCTCATTCAAAAGAACGTTATTTGCTCTGAAAACTGAGCTTTGTTTTCTGTATCCTGGACTTTTCCCGTCACCGGTAGATGGCGTTAACTGAAATGTAAGCAAATATTAGGCTTGTACTCAAAAATGTTAAAACAATGATCTGTTTGTTTTTACATGAGCTGAAGAATTTAAGCTTCAACATTTCGGTAGAAAACCAAATTTGTATGTTTTTTAGAGCAGGAGATATTACATAAATAGACTAAAAGTATTAAAGAATGTGTAAGGAATAAAACTCAAACATTTTCAATACCTCTCAATTAGTAAAAATATGAAGAAATTCTTAATTTTAACATTGATCCTGACTGTTACGCCCCCTAGCGAACATTTTACAAACTCGGAAATAATTTCCAGCATTTTCTCTTGGGCACTTTTACTAGAAATTTTTTTACCCGGAAGCAATATGAATGACTACTGGTTTCTGAGATATAGTCGGCGGCCATTCTTAGTTGGCCACTCGGTACATTTTTTAATATTCTCATTGTCGTTTTAAAAAATAGATAGCACATATTGCTGTGATCTTTATAGTTTAAGAATTATGAAAATTATTAAATGATTAAGCTTTAGAATAACAACATAAATTTTAAGTTGTAAATATAATTTTTAATATAGTAAGTACAGAATCAAAAGATTCAAAAGGTGTATAATGAGTTGAATAACCTTTAAGGGGCAATGTCCTTATGTGAAATGTATGTATTAATTTAAGTTTAAAAAAAATCATTAAGAAAGGAATAGAAATAAATACAAAATAAATTCATGTATTCTATATTTTTATAGAAAAGACAAACACAAGGTGTGGTTTGAGTATACAAAAACAGAACCAGACTTCTCACAGTATGTTAGAATAGCATTAAATATTCTAAGAAATAGACCAATGTTTAAAAATAAAAATGTATTAAAAGTAAACAACAGAGAGAGAGAGTGATGTTGAAAGACGTAACAGTGAAGAGGGTGAATCATTTGAAAGCCATAAAGTTATATGAACGAGGCGATATTCGACATGATTGTTGAGAAAACTTCTATTCTAATGAATAAAAGTTGATTGTAAATTTGCACAATGATTTTAAGGTATAAGGGAATTTATGATCATATTATACTTATGTTTAAAAGCATTTTAAAGGATATACAGAAAAAATGTGTTCTTTATCCGAGACAATACATTACTATATTTATCTATATACTAGATGTATAGCTAGAGACACATATTTGAAATGTTATAATAAATGTAAGGGCATCAAAGATAGCAGGACAAATCTTGTGTGGTTCTAATTATCCACAAAGAAGAAAATACGAATAGTTTTAAGTAACGGAAAAGAAAGTACATAACCATATTCATAAGTTTTTCCTGAGATAAATATACAGTTTTAATAATTGATGATGTTAGACGTACTTTAGGGAGTACTATGTGAAAATATTTACTTCTGACGAGGCGTGAAACATCATCAATACTTAAATAAAATATTGTTTTGCTGAATTATATTGATTTTTGTAAATTGTGGAAAATTGTTAATGGTTTTGAGGGCACTGAAAGTACCATGTGTGAATAATTGCTTCCTGTGTATCACTAGGCATTATTAATGATTTATGGTAGAAAATTTAATAAATTTCAAGCAGTTAAATACGTATAGATACGAATATTCTTAATGGACAAAAGCCAATGGGGTGTACTATGTGCAAATATTTGAATTCGGCGATTGGTAAAGGTCATTCTCAAGGTATTTTCTTCTTTGCAACATTTTAAATCTTCGAAGGCACTACGTGCGAATGTATGCCTTTGTTGAAATAAAATTTAGCTTCATAGTTGAAAAAATCATTTTTGAATCTATAAATACAATATTAAAAGATTAAAAATGGCAAAATAATATTTTTCTTGAATCCACATAGAAAAAAGAATTATGTTTTTCATGATTATGAAGAGACACTTTTTAACAGCCGCATGTAAATAAAAAAAATTTGTGATGTTGTTTACTGAACTAAAATATGAATATAAATGTTTTTAGAAATTTTAAAAACTTATTTTATTATTAACCTTATCCAAATTAAACTTAAATGGGGAAAACACACCAGATGAATGAAGGAATGATCACTGCTAGAACTCACGAAAACAAATTGAATGCTAACAGGGATTAGATTTATAATTTATAGGAGTAGTTTTTTTTTTTACAATATCAATGCAATCTCAGCATTCATATAATATTATGCAATTTTGTATCGTTAAGGCTACAACGTTACAATTGTAGTTGCATTATTGCAACCACAGCAATATGCTAAGTTAAGGAGTAGTGTACTTAGGAGAGTTCTGGCGCCTCCTCCCCCTCTCACCCAGCTACCCCTCACCCCCCCTCGCCATAGTGGCGCCCTCTGCCAACCCAACTGATGTGGCTCCCCCTCGCGGTCGCCAACCCAACTAAAAATTGCAGATTTCATCATTACCAACCCAACTAAAAATTGCAGATTTCATCATTACCAACCCAACTAAAAATTGCAGATTTCATCATTACCAACCCAACTAAAATTGCAGATTTCATCATTACCAACCCAATGTGGCGCCCTCTGACGGCCACTAACCAAACTAAGAAATGGCAGATTTCATCATTACCAACCCAATGTGGCGCCCTCTGACGGCCACTAACCAAACTAAGAAATGGCAGATTTCATCATTACCAACCCAATGTGACGCCCTCTCACAGCCACTAACCAAGAAATGGCATCTCTCATGATTACCATAATGCAGCATCCTCTCACGGTCACTAGCCAAACTAAGGTGACGTCAGACAAAATGGCTGACCATCAAGATGGTCTTTGTTTCTAGAGAATTCCTGAATAAATTACCCGGCTTGCTATCGCGCTTCTCAATGTACTTCAAACAGGTCTAAACATGTTTCCAGCGGAAACCGCAACGGCTGTCTGCTTCTGTGATAGCCGCACGCTTGAAATACATATCTTACTTATAAAATAAAATAAAACAAACAATATTTTTAAGAAAAAACAATGTATTTATTATTATTAATTAACAATATGACCAAGTTTCATACCCTCAAGATGGTCGATAAAAATATAAACTTTATATCTAAGATCGGCATACCATTTCAAAATTATAAAATAAATATACAGTATGCTACTGGACGAGATAGCAACCAAGTATGAATATACAGGACGTTTCAAAGGTAGGGTAGAATAGCAAGAAGGCGAATCCAAGATGGCCGCCAAAAATCTAATAAACTGATGTCACGTCAAGCATCCAATATATCAAAACCATGCACTCGAACTCCTATGAAACATCATCTCAAAACCATCGCTAGAATCAGCTCACGTCATGAAGCGGTTCTGAAACCCCTATATTAAAACCACACATTCAAACCACTATCAAATCCCTCTTTTCTCAAAAAGCCATCCAACCATCCATCAATCCATCCATACATCCATACATCCATCCATCCAACCATCAATCCATCCATCCATCCATCCATCCATACATCCATCCAACCATCCATCCAACCATCCATCCATCCAACCATCCATTAATCCATCCATCCATCTGGACGAGATAGCAACCAAGTATGAATATACAGGACGTTTCAAAGGTAGGGATTCTTAGAAAAGCAAGATGGCGAATCCAAGATGGCCGCCAAAAATCTAATAAACTAAGGTGACGTCAGGCATCCAATCTATCAAAACCATGCACTCAAACTCCTATGAAACATCATTTCAAAACCATCGCTAGAATCAACTCACAACCGGATCATGAAGCGGTTCTGAAACCCCTATATTAAAACCACACATTCAAACCACTATCAAATCCCTCTTTTCTCAAAAAGCCATCCAACCATCCATCAATCCATCCATACATCCATACATTCATCCATCCATCCATCCAACAATCAATCCATCCATCCATCCATCCATCCATCCATACATCCATCCATCCATCCATCCATCCAACCATCCATCCATCCAACCATCCATTAATCCATCTGGACGAGATAGCAACCAAGTATGAATATACAGGACGTTTCATAGGTAGGGATTTTTAGAAAAGCAAGATGGCGAATCCAAGATGGCCGCCAAAAATCTAATAAACTAAGGTGACGTCAGGCATCCAATCTATCAAAACCATGCACTCAAACTCCTATGAAACATCATTTCAAAACCATCGCTAGAATCAGCTCACAACCGGATCATGAAGCGGTTCTGAAACCCCTATATAAAAACCACACATTCAAACCACTATCAAATCCCTCTTTTCTCAAAAAGCCATCCAACCATCCATCAATCCATCCATACATCCATACATCCATCCACACATTCAAACCACTATCAAATCCCTCTTTTCTCAAAAAGCCATCCAACCATCCATCAATCCATCCATACATCCATACATCCATCCATCCATCCATCCAACAATCAATCCATCCATCCATCCATCCATACATCCATCCATCCATCAATCCATCCATCCATCTGGATAACATAGCAACCAAATATTAATATACAGAACATTTCAAAGGTAGGGATTTTTAGAAAAGTAAGATAGCGAATCCAAGATGGCCGCCAAAAATCTAATAAACTAAGGTGACGTCAGGCGAAATGGCCGACTATCAATATGATCGATCAAAATATAAACTCAACTTCTACAAAATACCCAACTCCATATCACGCATCACAACAACAACCACCACCACAACCACCCAACATAGTTTCAAACGCCACAACACCAGACCAACTTAGGAAGATACATCTAGGTCAAACCCCAACACAACATACTTTCAAACGCCACCACCGCGGATTTACATCTAAGATCTGCATACTTTGTCAAAATCATAAAATAAATATATAGTATGGTACTGGATAACATAGCAACCAAACATGAATATACAGGACATTTCAAAAGTAAGACTTTTAGAAAAGTAAAATAATGAGCCCATATTTTTAAGAAAACAATTTATTAAAAATAAAACAACTACACACATCAAACAAACCTCAACCATACTTTCAATTTCACAAATATCAAAATTTAAACAAAACAATCAAATGCAAAGGCAAGGAATGTTCTCGAGATGACCCATATAGTGCAATATAACAATGCAGTAAAACGATAGAGGTGA
This sequence comes from Amphimallon solstitiale, assembly GCA_963170755.1. Classification (NCBI taxonomy): domain Eukaryota; kingdom Metazoa; phylum Arthropoda; class Insecta; order Coleoptera; family Scarabaeidae; genus Amphimallon; species Amphimallon solstitiale. The sequence goes on along the minus strand of OY720681.1, from coordinate 47,052,473 downwards.
GATACATGCTCTATCAAAAAATTTTATTACCCACTTTTTTCAGCAATCAAAACTTTTTTGACAAAACACTATACATATGAAAATAGACATAACATTATATATTTCCATTTTAGAGATACCCCAGTTTAATCTCAATTTTAAATAACATAAATTCTTAAATTGATTTAGTTAACTTTCTTATAATATTTAAAAAAAGGTTGAAAAAGAAAACATACTAAGTCCCACAACAGATAAAATATGTACTATCTTTTTACACTTCATGTTTAGTACCATCATTAGAAGAAATATGCCTGAGGTACAGCTTTTAATATGAAATTTAGAGGTTTTTATGCAAAAACATAGTTTATGCCTAATAAAAACTAATTTTGAAACACATTGTCCACATAGCAAATACCACTTCCTATACATTTTAAAAAATAGCAATTTTTATATATCATAAAAGAACCAAACAAAAAACCAATATAAAGGCAGCATTAACGTTATAACCAAAAGATTTGCAAAAATATTAAATATATACTTGTTCTAAAAATGCTTCTATCTCTCTTTTTACAGTTTATGTTTTGTACAGCAGCGAATGTATTACATTTCTCTTAAAAGCATTTTATAATTTGAGAAAAAAAATGGTGAAATGTATCTCGAAACATGATTATAAATACATTTTAAAACATGGAATTCTATTTTATTTGGATGACATTGTATTTACAAATAGTTTTTATATTATATCATTACAAGAAATATGTTTTACATTAAATTTTACGCACGGAACAACAGTAGTATACACACACCAAACGGCACGCAAAAACTAGTATAAAGACCGCATTAACGCTATAACCAAAAAGAATTGAAGTCATATTAAATTATGGACGCAAAAACTAGTATAAAGGCCGCATTAACGCTATAACCAAAAAGAATTGAGGTCATATTAAATTATGGAGGAAAATAATAAATACTCGCTCTCAATTATTTAATATTGAAATTACATAAAAATCCATGCAATACACTTAAAACATTTGAAAAATCATGTTTGGTAAGCCCACTATATATCAATATTTAAGACAAAAAATTATTATTAATTTTCCATCTACAGATACCCCTGCTTAATATCAATTTGAATTAACATAAATTCATAAAATGAGTCTATCTTTAACAATTCGTGGGTTGTACTATCATTAGAAGAAATATGATTGACGAGCTGCTTTTAATATGAAATTTAGAGGTTTTTACACAAAAACATAGTTTATGCCTAATAAAAACTAATTTTGAAACACATTGTACACATAGCAAATACCACTTCCTATACATTTAAAAAATAACAATGTTTATACATCATAAAAGAACGAAACAAAAAAACTAATATAAAGACAGCATTAACGTTCTAACCGAATTCGAGCCATACTTTCCCATGTTTTGTGAGCTGTTGCATTGTCCTGTTGGAAATACCCATGTAAAAGTTCGTCATCATGAAGATTTTGTAAAAACGGTTCAAGTAAATTATTTCGATATCTCTCAGCATTTATCGATCCTTCAAAAAACACAGGTCCAAATATACGCCTTCTAGAAACCGCTAGCCAAACACCAATTTTCCGCGGATGGAGAGGCGATTGAATAAACTCATGAGGATTCTCCGAAGACCAAATACGCATATTTTGTTTGTTTATATAGCCGGATAGGTGAAACCATTCTTTTTGTATATATTTGTAGAGTAAAAGCAGCATTCGATCGACTAAGAAATAGTAGCACTTAAAACATTTGAAAAATCATGTTTGGTAAGCCTACTATTTAAGACAAAAAGTATTATTTATTTCCATTTACAACAGATAGCCCACTATTTATCAATATTTAAGGGCAAAAAATTATTATTAATTTCCCCATTTACAACAGATTTCCTTGTTTAATCTCAATTTTTGAATAACATAAATTCTTAAATTGATTTAGTTAACTTTCTTATAATATTTAAAAAAGGGCGAGAAAGAAAACATACTAAGTCTCACAACGGATAAAATATATGCTATCTTTTTACAGTTCATGTTTTTGTACTATCATTACAAGAAATAAGCCTCGCGATTAGCTTTTAATCTGAAATTTAGATGCTTCATAAAACCACCTCAGAGACACTAAAAAATTATGATTTTCAGCTCAACCAACCATTCAAAAAGTTGATACATCAAATTCGCGAATATTAATATCACTCTACACTCTTAATAAAAAATTTAGCAGAAGTCTCACATTAAATGAATACAAAATTTATATATGCACTACATTAAATGAAGATTGAATTTTATACACTGCTTATATCACCAGAAATTTTGTTACAAGATTATATGATTAGATAGACTCATGACTAAGCCTAAACGGACACCAGGCTTTCAATATGTAGTAAAGTTTTTTTCTTCATACATTTAATATAAACTAATGATCTATCTTTAGAAAGCATCCACAGGTCCATTAGAACTTGTGGGTGGTGCAACATCTACTTTAACCCTCTTCTTAGACGGTCCGGCAACATGCTCACATGTATCCACACCCTCCCTACAAATACCGCAAACAAAATTGCGGTGGAGGGTATTCACATGTCGCTTCATGTTATCACGCCGGGTGAAGGATTTTCCGCAAATGATGTAATTCATTCTATGAAAAACAAATTAAAAATAATTAATATAATAAATTTAAGAGAATAAAAAGCTATTGAAACCTAATTTTTAATATATCGAAATTGCTAATTTATTTGACTGATCAGCGTATATTTAACTAAAAATACCTGTATTATTCAGAATTTATTTAAATTATTAAAAAAAATCTCTTTAAAGAACCATATAAAATAATTAACTTAATTATATAAATTCACATACTTATACATTAAAAACAATTTAAAGAAAGCACTAAATGCAAAAAATACTTGTATTATACAAAATTTATTTAAATTATTGAAAAAATCTTTTTAAAGAACCGTATAAAATAATCAACTTAATTATATAAATTTACTCGCTTAAACGTTAAAAACAATATAAAGAAGCTACTAAATGCATATAAAATACTTTGAGGCACCCTGGATTAATTGTATATAAAAATAATATTCAATAAAATATTCAATAAAATTTGCATCATTAAATTATTAAGAATAGCCTTATAATTGAAAAACAATTTTTAAAAAGTCCTATAAAATTTTAGAGCGGTAGAAAAACTAATGGAAACTATGATCCGCGTATATTTAACTAAAAATACCTGTATTATTGAGAATTTATTGATAAAACCTTATAAAATAATCAATTTAATAATATAAATTTACGCACTTAAGCATTAAAAACAATTTAAAGAAAACACTAAATGCATATAAAATACTTGAAACATATCCTGGATTAATTGTATATAAAAATAATATTCAATAAAATATTAATAAAATTTACGCCATTAAATTATTAAAAATAGTCTAATTGAAAAAACAATTTTTAAAAAGTCCTATGAAATTTTAGAGTGGTAGAAAAACTAATGAAAAATATTGCAAGTTAATATTATATAAATTAGGGTTTCTAAATACCTTATAGTAAACACAAACAAGCACTAAAAACGATGTTGACTGTTTAAAGACACTGGTTATAATAAAATTAAAGATGCCGATCTACGTATATATAGATACACATCTGCGTCAGATTCCCACGCAAATGGAGTGAGGCATAAAGAGAAAGACCTTTTTTTTTCCCGCGCATACATATATATACATATATACGTATGCGGCCAGATGCAATTAGCGGCGGGCACATTCCGATCTCACGCTCGAGCCGTGTTCTAAGGAATGCACTTAAATTTTTCGGTCTCATACCTGCATCCAATGAGGGTTCCGAGTCCGGGAATTTCGTCTTTCTACCTGTACAGATAGATCTGTCTTTATATAAAATTCGTATATATTAACTATGATTTTAGTTTTAAAATAAAAAATAATAAGAAGGTTAAAATAATTCGTTATTTTGTAGATAGTTGCATAGAGCTAAAACATTATTTTGCATGCATATACATTCTCCATTAGTTTTATTATTATGATAAAAACAATGATTGACATTTTTAATAAGCTTTGGTACATCATTAAAATATTCCAGTAAATTAAATGCTAATGATGTAAAAATACCTAAAAATATTTCGTAAAACAAGAGTATTTTAGTTAAATATACGGAGATCCATATGAAAAACTACGAAAGTTATATTAATGTTAAATATTAAATAATTTAATTAAATGAAAACACATCTTTTCACAAAAATTATGTTTTATTAAACACTAGATATACATTTCATTTACCATAACAGTACATTATAAACCTTTCTTAATATTGATGATACAGGATCAGTTAAATTAGTATGGTTGTTAAGAAATTGGAGGAGTATTTGATAGTATTTTCTTCATAAAAGTAGTATGTATTGTAATATAAGATAGTGTTATAAACTATACAATAAATATTATTCAGTATTGGAATACACAATGAATAACACAAATTTGAGTAGAGAAAGATAAATATTTCTAATTGCACATGTGTGAATTTGAATCTATCGGGAATATACAGAGTAATTATTTACATCTGATGGTGAAACATGGTCGCGTATTTTATATCATTCAGTAATTTAATTTGCTCTATAGCCAGACAATGAGGTGGATGCTAAGCATTAATGTGTACACACGTAATGTTATGATCGTCAGTGTAACATATATATTCAAGTCTAACACAAACTTTTTGATTTATTGAAACCCCAATAGAAATTATCACTATTTCGAGAAGAATAGTCATGTACCTGTACATATTCAAAGCCGCTGAAGTATGAGTACATTAACAGCTGTATACGCATGTCTTTATCATCCACTTTAATGTGTTACTGTAATTCCAGTTACTTTTTTTTTTATTTATACGTACATATATTGTGAATTATTACACTAATTATAAAACAAAATTAATTATAGATAGACAAACATTATGCAGGTATATTGCAAACATGTAATGCTAAGATAATCAGAGTGATATATACATACATGTAAAGAAATTTATAGTTTATTCAATCTCTTATTAAAAGAGTTATTAATATTTTTCAAATGAATACCTGGCAGTGGTGGAAAACTGTTGAAATTTGGATAGATTAATAGTTACATATGCGAGCTTCAGAATAGCTTCTGAACATGTTGGGGAGAGGTTTAAACTGCTTTCTATTCAACACGAACTCCGGTGAACTTGTTAAAAAAAAAACCGGTTCTGTATCGGTTCAGCTTGACAGGAGCGGCTTTTAGAATTCTAAGTCATGAATGGCGCACCACAGATAGGTATTTTTTTATTAAACTGTATTATCACACCCTCTTCCGATGCCGATGCTTCACCATTTATCTTAGGGATATCCTCAGGGCTATAGCTGGATCAGCAAGAATTGCAGAACCAGCACCAGCCGTGATTATATCCTTAAGATAATTGGTGAAGCATCGGCTTCGGAAGAGGGTATGATAATACAGTTTAATAAAAAAATACCTATCTTTGGTGCGCCATTCATGACTTAGAATTCTAAAAGCCGCTCCTGTCAAGCTGAACCGATACAGAACCGGTTTTTTTTTAACAAGTTCACCGGAGTTCATGTTGAATAGAAAGCAGTTTAAACCTCTCCCCAACATGTTCAGAAGCTATTCTGAAGCTCGCATATGTAACTATTAATCTATCCAAATTTCAACAGTTTTCCACCACTGCCAGGTATTCATTTGAAAAATATTAATAACTCTTTTAATAAGAGATTGAATAAACTATAAATTTCTTTACATGTATGTATATATCACTCTGATTATCTTAGCATTACATGTTTGCAATATACCTGCATAATGTTTGTCTATCTATAATTAATTTTGTTTTATAATTAGTGTAATAATTCACAATATATGTACGTATAAATAAAAAAAAAAGTAACTGGAATTACAGTAACACATTAAAGTGGATGATAAAGACATGCGTATACAGCTGTTAATGTACTCATACTTCAGCGGCTTTGAATATGTACAGGTACATGACTATTCTTCTCGAAATAGTGATAATTTCTATTGGGGTTTCAATAAATCAAAAAGTTTGTGTTAGACTTGAATATATATGTTACACTGACGATCATAACATTACGTGTGTACACATTAATGCTTAGCATCCACCTCATTGTCTGGCTATAGAGCAAATTAAATTACTGAATGATATAAAATACGCGACCATGTTTCACCATCAGATGTAAATAATTACTCTGTATATTCCCGATAGATTCAAATTCACACATGTGCAATTAGAAATATTTATCTTTCTCTACTCAAATTTGTGTTATTCATTGTGTATTCCAATACTGAATAATATTTATTGTATAGTTTATAACACTATCTTATATTACAATACATACTACTTTTATGAAGAAAATACTATCAAATACTCCTCCAATTTCTTAACAACCATACTAATTTAACTGATCCTGTATCATCAATATTAAGAAAGGTTTATAATGTACTGTTATGGTAAATGAAATGTATATCTAGTGTTTAATAAAACATAATTTTTGTGAAACGATGTGTTTTCATTTAATTAAATTATTTAATATTTAACATTAATATAACTTTCGTAGTTTTTCATATGGATCTCCGTATATTTAACTAAAATACTCTTGTTTTACGAAATATTTTTAGGTATTTTTACATCATTAGCATTTAATTTACTGGAATATTTTAATGATGTACCAAAGCTTATTAAAAATGTCAATCATTGTTTTTATCATAATAATAAAACTAATGGAGAATGTATATGCATGCAAAATAATGTTTTAGCTCTATGCAACTATCTACAAAATAACGAATTATTTTAACCTTCTTATTATTTTTTATTTTAAAACTAAAATCATAGTTAATATATACGAATTTTATATAAAGACAGATCTATCTGTACAGGTAGAAAGACGAAATTCCCGGACTCGGAACCCTCATTGGATGCAGGTATGAGACCGAAAAATTTAAGTGCATTCCTTAGAACACGGCTCGAGCGTGAGATCGGAATGTGCCCGCCGCTAATTGCATCTGGCCGCATACGTATATATGTATATATATGTATGCGCGGGAAAAAAAAAGGTCTTTCTCTTTATGCCTCACTCCATTTGCGTGGGAATCTGACGCAGATGTGTATCTATATATACGTAGATCGGCATCTTTAATTTTATTATAACCAGTGTCTTTAAACAGTCAACATCGTTTTTAGTGCTTGTTTGTGTTTACTATAAGGTATTTAGAAACCCTAATTTATATAATATTAACTTGCAATATTTTTCATTAGTTTTTCTACCACTCTAAAATTTCATAGGACTTTTTAAAAATTGTTTTTTCAATTAGACTATTTTTAATAATTTAATGGCGTAAATTTTATTAATATTTTATTGAATATTATTTTTATATACAATTAATCCAGGATATGTTTCAAGTATTTTATATGCATTTAGTGTTTTCTTTAAATTGTTTTTAATGCTTAAGTGCGTAAATTTATATTATTAAATTGATTATTTTATAAGGTTTTATCAATAAATTCTCAATAATACAGGTATTTTTAGTTAAATATACGCGGATCATAGTTTCCATTAGTTTTTCTACCGCTCTAAAATTTTATAGGACTTTTTAAAAATTGTTTTTCAATTATAAGGCTATTCTTAATAATTTAATGATGCAAATTTTATTGAATATTTTATTGAATATTATTTTTATATACAATTAATCCAGGGTGCCTCAAAGTATTTTATATGCATTTAGTAGCTTCTTTATATTGTTTTTAACGTTTAAGCGTGTAAATTTATATAATTAAGTTGATTATTTTATACGGTTCTTTAAAAAGATTTTTTCAATAATTTAAATAAATTTTGTATAATACAAGTATTTTTTGCATTTAGTGCTTTCTTTAAATTGTTTTTAATGTATAAGTATGTGAATTTATATAATTAAGTTAATTATTTTATATGGTTCTTTAAAGAGATTTTTTTTAATAATTTAAATAAATTCTGAATAATACAGGTATTTTTAGTTAAATATACGCTGATCAGTCAAATAAATTAGCAATTTCGATATATTAAAAATTAGGTTTCAATAGCTTTTTATTCTCTTAAATTTATTATATTAATTATTTTTAATTTGTTTTTCATAGAATGAATTACATCATTTGCGGAAAATCCTTCACCCGGCGTGATAACATGAAGCGACATGTGAATACCCTCCACCGCAATTTTGTTTGCGGTATTTGTAGGGAGGGTGTGGATACATGTGAGCATGTTGCCGGACCGTCTAAGAAGAGGGTTAAAGTAGATGTTGCACCACCCACAAGTTCTAATGGACCTGTGGATGCTTTCTAAAGATAGATCATTAGTTTATATTAAATGTATGAAGAAAAAAACTTTACTACATATTGAAAGCCTGGTGTCCGTTTAGGCTTAGTCATGAGTCTATCTAATCATATAATCTTGTAACAAAATTTCTGGTGATATAAGCAGTGTATAAAATTCAATCTTCATTTAATGTAGTGCATATATAAATTTTGTATTCATTTAATGTGAGACTTCTGCTAAATTTTTTATTAAGAGTGTAGAGTGATATTAATATTCGCGAATTTGATGTATCAACTTTTTGAATGGTTGGTTGAGCTGAAAATCATAATTTTTTAGTGTCTCTGAGGTGGTTTTATGAAGCATCTAAATTTCAGATTAAAAGCTAATCGCGAGGCTTATTTCTTGTAATGATAGTACAAAAACATGAACTGTAAAAAGATAGCATATATTTTATCCGTTGTGAGACTTAGTATGTTTTCTTTCTCGCCCTTTTTTAAATATTATAAGAAAGTTAACTAAATCAATTTAAGAATTTATGTTATTCAAAAATTGAGATTAAACAAGGAAATCTGTTGTAAATGGGGAAATTAATAATAATTTTTTGCCCTTAAATATTGATAAATAGTGGGCTATCTGTTGTAAATGGAAATAAATAATACTTTTTGTCTTAAATAGTAGGCTTACCAAACATGATTTTTCAAATGTTTTAAGTGCTACTATTTCTTAGTCGATCGAATGCTGCTTTTACTCTACAAATATATACAAAAAGAATGGTTTCACCTATCCGGCTATATAAACAAACAAAATATGCGTATTTGGTCTTCGGAGAATCCTCATGAGTTTATTCAATCGCCTCTCCATCCGCGGAAAATTGGTGTTTGGCTAGCGGTTTCTAGAAGGCGTATATTTGGACCTGTGTTTTTTGAAGGATCGATAAATGCTGAGAGATATCGAAATAATTTACTTGAACCGTTTTTACAAAATCTTCATGATGACGAACTTTTACATGGGTATTTCCAACAGGACAATGCAACAGCTCACAAAACATGGGAAAGTATGGCTCGAATTCGGTTAGAACGTTAATGCTGTCTTTATATTAGTTTTTTTGTTTCGTTCTTTTATGATGTATAAACATTGTTATTTTTTAAATGTATAGGAAGTGGTATTTGCTATGTGTACAATGTGTTTCAAAATTAGTTTTTATTAGGCATAAACTATGTTTTTGTGTAAAAACCTCTAAATTTCATATTAAAAGCAGCTCGTCAATCATATTTCTTCTAATGATAGTACAACCCACGAATTGTTAAAGATAGACTCATTTTATGAATTTATGTTAATTCAAATTGATATTAAGCAGGGGTATCTGTAGATGGAAAATTAATAATAATTTTTTGTCTTAAATATTGATATATAGTGGGCTTACCAAACATGATTTTTCAAATGTTTTAAGTGTATTGCATGGATTTTTATGTAATTTCAATATTAAATAATTGAGAGCGAGTATTTATTATTTTCCTCCATAATTTAATATGACCTCAATTCTTTTTGGTTATAGCGTTAATGCGGCCTTTATACTAGTTTTTGCGTCCATAATTTAATATGACTTCAATTCTTTTTGGTTATAGCGTTAATGCGGTCTTTATACTAGTTTTTGCGTGCCGTTTGGTGTGTGTATACTACTGTTGTTCCGTGCGTAAAATTTAATGTAAAACATATTTCTTGTAATGATATAATATAAAAACTATTTGTAAATACAATGTCATCCAAATAAAATAGAATTCCATGTTTTAAAATGTATTTATAATCATGTTTCGAGATACATTTCACCATTTTTTTTCTCAAATTATAAAATGCTTTTAAGAGAAATGTAATACATTCGCTGCTGTACAAAACATAAACTGTAAAAAGAGAGATAGAAGCATTTTTAGAACAAGTATATATTTAATATTTTTGCAAATCTTTTGGTTATAACGTTAATGCTGCCTTTATATTGGTTTTTTGTTTGGTTCTTTTATGATATATAAAAATTGCTATTTTTTAAAATGTATAGGAAGTGGTATTTGCTATGTGGACAATGTGTTTCAAAATTAGTTTTTATTAGGCATAAACTATGTTTTTGCATAAAAACCTCTAAATTTCATATTAAAAGCTGTACCTCAGGCATATTTCTTCTAATGATGGTACTAAACATGAAGTGTAAAAAGATAGTACATATTTTATCTGTTGTGGGACTTAGTATGTTTTCTTTTTCAACCTTTTTTTAAATATTATAAGAAAGTTAACTAAATCAATTTAAGAATTTATGTTATTTAAAATTGAGATTAAACTGGGGTATCTCTAAAATGGAAATATTTAATGTTATGTCTATTTTCATATGTATAGTGTTTTGTCAAAAAAGTTTTGATTGCTGAAAAAAGTGGGTAATAAAAATTTTTGATAGAGCATGTATCTCACCTCTATCGTTTTACTGCATTGTTATATTGCACTATATGGGTCATCTCGAGAACATTCCTTGCCTTTGCATTTGATTGTTTTGTTTAAATTTTGATATTTGTGAAATTGAAAGTATGGTTGAGGTTTGTTTGATGTGTGTAGTTGTTTTATTTTTAATAAATTGTTTTCTTAAAAATATGGGCTCATTATTTTACTTTTCTAAAAGTCTTACTTTTGAAATGTCCTGTATATTCATGTTTGGTTGCTATGTTATCCAGTACCATACTATATATTTATTTTATGATTTTGACAAAGTATGCAGATCTTAGATGTAAATCCGCGGTGGTGGCGTTTGAAAGTATGTTGTGTTGGGGTTTGACCTAGATGTATCTTCCTAAGTTGGTCTGGTGTTGTGGCGTTTGAAACTATGTTGGGTGGTTGTGGTGGTGGTTGTTGTTGTGATGCGTGATATGGAGTTGGGTATTTTCTAGAAGTTGAGTTTATATTTTGATCGATCATATTGATAGTCGGCCATTTCGCCTGACGTCACCTTAGTTTATTAGATTTTTGGCGGCCATCTTGGATTCGCTATCTTACTTTTCTAAAAATCCCTACCTTTGAAATGTTCTGTATATTAATATTTGGTTGCTATGTTATCCAGATGGATGGATGGATTGATGGATGGATGGATGTATGGATGGATGGATGGATGGATTGATTGTTGGATGGATGGATGGATGGATGTATGGATGTATGGATGGATTGATGGATGGTTGGATGGCTTTTTGAGAAAAGAGGGATTTGATAGTGGTTTGAATGTGTGGATGGATGTATGGATGTATGGATGGATTGATGGATGGTTGGATGGCTTTTTGAGAAAAGAGGGATTTGATAGTGGTTTGAATGTGTGGTTTTTATATAGGGGTTTCAGAACCGCTTCATGATCCGGTTGTGAGCTGATTCTAGCGATGGTTTTGAAATGATGTTTCATAGGAGTTTGAGTGCATGGTTTTGATAGATTGGATGCCTGACGTCACCTTAGTTTATTAGATTTTTGGCGGCCATCTTGGATTCGCTATCTTGCTTTTCTAAAAATCCCTACCTATGAAACGTCCTGTATATTCATACTTGGTTGCTATCTCGTCCAGATGGATTAATGGATGGTTGGATGGATGGATGGTTGGATGGATGGATGGATGGATGGATGTATGGATGGATGGATGGATGGATGGATTGATTGTTGGATGGATGGATGGATGAATGTATGGATGTATGGATGGATTGATGGATGGTTGGATGGCTTTTTGAGAAAAGAGGGATTTGATAGTGGTTTGAATGTGTGGTTTTAATATAGGGGTTTCAGAACCGCTTCATGATCCGGTTGTGAGTTGATTCTAGCGATGGTTTTGAAATGATGTTTCATAGGAGTTTGAGTGCATGGTTTTGATAGATTGGATGCCTGACGTCACCTTAGTTTATTAGATTTTTGGCGGCCATCTTGGATTCGCCATCTTGCTTTTCTAAAAATCCCTACCTTTGAAACGTCCTGTATATTCATACTTGGTTGCTATCTCGTCCAGATGGATGGATGGATTAATGGATGGTTGGATGGATGGATGGTTGGATGGATGGTTGGATGGATGTATGGATGGATGGATGGATGGATGGATTGATGGTTGGATGGATGGATGTATGGATGTATGGATGGATTGATGGATGGTTGGATGGCTTTTTGAGAAAAGAGGGATTTGATAGTGGTTTGAATGTGTGGTTTTAATATAGGGGTTTCAGAACCGCTTCATGACGTGAGCTGATTCTAGCGATGGTTTTGAGATGATGTTTCATAGGAGTTCGAGTGCATGGTTTTGATATATTGGATGCTTGACGTGACATTAGTTTATTAGATTTTTGGCGGCCATCTTGGATTCGCCTTCTTGCTATTCTACCCTACCTTTGAAACGTCCTGTATATTCATACTTGGTTGCTATCTCGTCCAGTAGCATACTGTATATTTATTTTATAATTTTGAAATGGTATGCCGATCTTAGATATAAAGTTTATATTTTTATCGACCATCTTGAGGGTATGAAACTTGGTCATATTGTTAATTAATAATAATAAATACATTGTTTTTTCTTAAAAATATTGTTTGTTTTATTTTATTTTATAAGTAAGATATGTATTTCAAGCGTGCGGCTATCACAGAAGCAGACAGCCGTTGCGGTTTCCGCTGGAAACATGTTTAGACCTGTTTGAAGTACATTGAGAAGCGCGATAGCAAGCCGGGTAATTTATTCAGGAATTCTCTAGAAACAAAGACCATCTTGATGGTCAGCCATTTTGTCTGACGTCACCTTAGTTTGGCTAGTGACCGTGAGAGGATGCTGCATTATGGTAATCATGAGAGATGCCATTTCTTGGTTAGTGGCTGTGAGAGGGCGTCACATTGGGTTGGTAATGATGAAATCTGCCATTTCTTAGTTTGGTTAGTGGCCGTCAGAGGGCGCCACATTGGGTTGGTAATGATGAAATCTGCCATTTCTTAGTTTGGTTAGTGGCCGTCAGAGGGCGCCACATTGGGTTGGTAATGATGAAATCTGCAATTTTAGTTGGGTTGGTAATGATGAAATCTGCAATTTTTAGTTGGGTTGGTAATGATGAAATCTGCAATTTTTAGTTGGGTTGGTAATGATGAAATCTGCAATTTTTAGTTGGGTTGGCGACCGCGAGGGGGAGCCACATCAGTTGGGTTGGCAGAGGGCGCCACTAGGGCGAGGGGGGGGTGAGGGGTAGCTGGGTGAGAGGGGGAGGAGGCGCCAGAACTCTCCTAAGTACACTACTTTAAGGGTTAAAACTAAGAAACGGAAAGTGCAAAAAAACCAAATCAATATTTGTATTCTGTATAAAAGGTATCTCAATAAAATGAAGAAGTTATAACAAGGAAAAAATTGATCCTTTCTTTTCTTGCTATAAACCATCACAGTAACATTTATATAAAATACTATCATTTATCGAATGTGCGTAATATGAAGTAGTTCAAAAAATTAATATATTTTTATTATTATTAATATTGGGGTAACAATTTCATATAATTTTCGATGATTAGATTACAATGGTGCTGCAATATTAATCTTATACTGACAGATACTTCATTTGAGCTGCTGTTGTGTATTCAGCATACATAGGCAATTAGATGAATTGGTCGCTAATGAAGTCTCTATAGTTTTGTACGCATATTCTCCACTATGTCATTAGTAGAGGTATATGTTGATTAATCAAATTAATTGGATTACGTGTTTATAATTACGGTTAGCATTGGTTTTCACATGCAAATACATTTGTTTGCATGCTTTAGACAATTCAAAACATTATTTCCTCTATCGGCTCCACTTATGTAGAAGCATGCATACACGAATGAGAACAAATGAAGGTCTCGTGTTCTAATGCCTTTGTATTTAGCATGTTACATTTTAAAATGAAGTGAATAATTTGTTCGAAGCTGAATCACCATTGACGTTTGATGAAGGGCTATATTTCATTATAAATTGCAAAAGAGTAATATTCAACTATTTAAATATCTTTTTACATCTACTGTTACCAAACAAACTATGACATTATATCAATGAAAAAGAACTGAGTTTGTAGAGGTAAAATATAATTATGGTTGAAACGTAAGTAGTATACATATAATAGAATTAATTAAATCAATTCCCAATTTCAGCGTATGCTTATATAAACATCTGTATAGTTCTTTCAATGATTAGAGCCGATATTTTATTTATTTATTTATTTATTTATTTATTTATTTAGAAATGAGATACATCAAGAAAGACCCGTATTTCTCTATATACATATAATACGGTTATGCTAATACTATATTAAACTAGAGGAATTTTCTATCTCTTCGAGCTTGAATCGCTTAAAACGCGAGCATCGCCTTGATGCTCTTCATAATGTCCGGTTTTCTAAACTTTTGACGTGCACTGTATATACGTCTAATTTAAGTTTTTGCACAAACTGTCATCTAAAATTAGTTTAACCGTCATTGTTAACATAAGTAAATGTGGCTATTGTTTTTGTTGTACTTAGAGCTGATAGCTAAAATCCAATTTTCGTAAGACTGTCGTTGAAACTTCTTGTTACCTTAAAGTATATTCCGCATTACATACATTACATTAGCACTTTACTAACTGCTTTTCTTCTCTATAATAATTTGTATGTTTAGTTTACGTTTCGTCGTATAAGTGCTATAATCGTTTTCAGTAAAGTTAATGCCCTTTAACGCGTTCGTATTTAGTTTTCTCGATCTATATATTCGCCTGCCTTTGATAGTTCCGGTTTTTAATAAACGACACCTGCAAGCGTTTAAGACTGTAATTTTCAAATGATATACCAACAATATATTTCACCTTATGGCGTTATAATTCCTTCCATCTTACATTGCTGTCTTCTAAATGTCAATTCTTTGCGCTCATCGTCCTGATAATTATGAATCTTGATACGTGTGCGCGTTTTTCTGTAAATTAACACTGTCCGTCGTTATAAGAAAATTTCGAAACATCAAATTCCATCACAAAAATTTAAACTACAGCTGTCAAAATCGTACGTCCTTTTGTGAATTAATGACACGCAAACTCGTCACCACGAGATTTTTTTACCGCATTCCCCTGCAGAAAAGCCTTAAATGAGTCGCACCTTCGACAGCGACAGACTTGGCACGTGGACAGTGCACTCAATTGTCGCGGAAAAGTCCACTCTTTTGGTTTCCAACCCTCTTTCCGCATTCTAAACCTCGACGGCCTGAAATTTCTTCGTCAAAGTGAAACTTTTACAATTCTTTCGCGCGTGCCTGTCATACCTGACATTTTTACGATTTTTATCGGTTGTCGTGGGAATCGGTCATAACGTAAGCCATTTTTCTGTTAAAACATCGAATGCACGCTCCTCTTTAAAAGCCCATATCTTTACAACCGCTCCACTTGGGAAGAAAATCTCTCCGTCGACCGGAAATTCAATGTCGCCCGTATACCCATACCAAAGAGCGGCTTTCAATTTCGCGTATCCAGAGAGGAGTTCTTACCCCCGCGTAACCAATTTTCGTCGATTTTGACGGTCGTTTGGTAACTATTGGCGACTCGGCTTTGCTAATATTACATTAAATTGGACTTCAACTAATCCTAACGCATCAAATCGAAAATAACTGAGAGTAAAGATCAGTATACAGGCATACAAACAGTAAGTATAAATATATATACAAGAATATACGCAGGGTATTAAGTATTTCCTGTATCATGATCTAGCAAGTTTACCCAGCCAACCAAACTTAAAAAAAAACAATTAAATAAAACCCAATAATTTTCGGCACTCTGAAACCCAACATCGACACTAATTCAGGCGAATCATGCTTATTGTAACTTAACCCCCGTTTCGTAGCTATTTTAATTCTTCGTGCGTGTAATGTGTCCATGCCAAGAAGACCCCAACGTTCGGTATATGTAGAGTTATCCTTAATAATATTCAGTTTAAATAGAACGTAATTTATCATGTACACTTAAGGTTTGTTCCATCAAAGAAATCACTGATCAGTCTTGGATCAATCTATAACTGTTGCAATTGCGCATGTTTTATCAGAAACCAGTATCCGACAAAACTGCAATTAAAGTGTTGGAACACTATTTTAGCCTTTTAGTTAACATATTTGTGGGTAAATGGCACTTGTCCAGTGATTGATAAGTATTTGATGAATCGTATGATTACATAAAAGATTATTAGTCTTAATTCAAGTAAACTAGCATTAAAATTAGTACTACATACGTAGAGAAATTGAGAAAGTAAAGAAGAATCATTGTGTCTGATTGTGTCGAAACTAATGTCACTATCACTCATGTTCATCGTTCATTCAAAACATTCAAATAATGCAGTAGATACCTAAAGTAATAAATTAGTTTACCAATACAATAACTTAGGGTAGCATTAGAGATATCGTAGTACAATTGGCATTGGTGCGCATGCGCTAAGTATCCATAAATTTCAGTTTGTAAAAGATCAGCAAACCGCTCGGACTATGTTTTGACAGTCCTCAAACTAGATCATGTTATGTTGGAACAGATTGCAATTGATCCCGGATTTGTCAGTTCGCGTTTTTGGAACAGTGATTATTCACTGCGCTTGCTCCGTACAATCACGGATCCTTTCAAACGTATGTTGGAACAAACCTTTTAGTTGCAAACAGTTTCTACCTACCACATTGGAGCGGTGATATTCAGTGGAAACTTTTTTCTTGCAACTACGTGTACATATTGCTGTAACCTCTACTTATTACAATTTACATCAAAACAAGATGTTCCTTTTACTAAGTCTAGTAAAGAAAAATATATATAATGTTATAGATTCTCTTAAATTTATCTAATAGGATTTGATATCTAAAGTGTGTTATTGACTCAAGATGACAGCATGCTTATAAATCTTGTGGGTGCTACAGTGGTTCACTCCTTTTCTTACCTGTCTTTCTCTTATCTATACTTTTATGGATAGGGTTTTAAATTAAACACAGGATATAATATTGTAGTAATTATGGTAAATAATATTTATTTTTATGTTTACTAAACGTATAATACTTCTGCTTATTCTTACTTATTTATAAATCAAAAAAAATGTTTATTTACATACATTCATTTTTAGTGAAATAGTTTCTACGCAATACTGTTCATCTCCTCTTATGATTTTTGAGACGACTGTGCAATGTAGGTTCACGAGACCTTATCTATAGTAATTACTTTTCATAAAAGATAACCAACATATTTATGACTATGCGTCAACTAACCACCTAGAGTAAACGTTCTCACATTGTACCCAGATGAATTAACTTTCACTGTTACACATTTCTTCAAATGCCACTTAGCATTTAGTATACACTAAACTAAAACTGTTTATAGTTATAGTTTTTGGCAAAAATAATATAAAATGTCGTATAAGCGCTTATTTATCACAATATTATTGAATCTTAATAGGTTAATAATATCGTACTTTCAGAAATAATCAGTAATTTGATATTTTACACAATAATAATACAATACATCAAATCTAAGACAAACATTTTATATCTAAAGAGTAATATATATACGAGGGTTGTCCGTAAAATAAGGTTTCCAAGGAGCTGCAGACGCTAGGAACGCTGTTAGGCGGGATTTGGCGACACTGGCGTGTAGCTTGGCTCCCTTTCTCCCAGTCCCCGCCCCGGCGATCTGTCTGCGACTCAGTGAAGCCAGAGCACACGATTTATCGTGAGATATCACGATTTCGGCCATGATATCACGACCTCATGATGTATGCTCTTAATCTCACGATTTAATAGTGTTTAATATGCAATTTTTTTATTTTATTATAAAATTAGCAAAACTTGAGAAATCACGCAATAACATGGAACAAACCTTTGAAAAGAACTCAGGATGCAGTTGCTATGCCTGCTATTGCCGAGTAACGAGGGTCTATCAGGTTTCAATATATATATACAGGGTGTCCGGGAAAATGTGGGAAATCTCATGGATGCAGATAGAACATGAACAAATAAGATGACAAGTTCCTATAAAAAAAATTCCTACATCCCCCTCCAACGGAGATATGCGTCCCTGAAGAACGCCGCTGAAAATCGGTTTTTATTGAACATCTAAAGCATTGCAAGACGCAAGACCATACATCAGATGCATATCTGCATACTCAATAAACGTGTATTCCATACTTCAAATAAATTCAATGTGTCAACAATGTGATGACAAGTTCTAAAATGCCGGATATTTTATTTATTTCGTACCATAGTAACGTTTGCAACAGCAATAGGTTTTGTTGGTGCTGATAAAAACTAAAACGCCATTTTCTGCAAACTTTTTCTCTTAAACGGTTCATTTTAACGACAATAAGCAAGAGACCTTTTTTTAAAATCTATAGTTGAAGCTATCCAGTTTAATATTTTTAAATCTAAATTTAGGCATTAAGTTGTAAAGATTAGCCCGGCCCTGGTAAACTACAAAAGCTAAATATGTTTCGAGGACACTATTTTAAAAGGTCCTTACTAGTGTCCATCACATTAAATTTTTACTAAATTATATTTATTACTTTAAAAGAAATTCAATAAAAACCGATTTCCAGCGGCGTCCTTCAGGGACACATATCTCCGTAGAAGGGGCCTGTAGGAAAATTTTTTATAGGAACTTTTCATCTTATTTGTACATGTTCTATCTGCATCCAAGAGATTTCCTACATTTTCCCGGACACCCTGCATAATGAATATATTTTACATAAAGTAACAGTGACATGTTTGCCCTTTGATGTGGAGGTTGTTAAGTAAATATTGACAAGGTTCCTATTAAAGAATTCAATATTTGCTCATTGGAATTTATTGATTCACAAGTTGTTATTAGCAGAAGAATAACATCTATTGCACATATTGCTCGATATTTTCCTCGGTTAGTTTAGGATTGGCAGACAATTAATAATAAATGGCGTCAACTAAGAAATTGGAATTTTAAAAGCTCTAATGAGAATGAAAATGCTACTGAATTGTGGAGAGTGATAAGTGAAATAAATATAGGAAATGGCTCAAAAAATTTTCCTCATTTGGTAGGCTTAGTTTTTAATTTATTATGCCTCCCTCATTCTAGTGCAAACGTGGAGCGAATTTTTTCACATGTAAACTCAAATAAAACCTTGACACGCAATAAATTGAAAACTAATACTTTAGAGAGCTTGTTCCACACCAAAAAATGAGGTGTGGCCACCACACGACTTTCTTATACGTATGAAAGTGTTACTTCCGGTCCGAATTTTGAAATTTCATTTATACAAAAAATATTCCAAATCCAACTCTAAATACTTTTGTACTCTTTATAAATATATATAGAATGCATAATTTACGACATATTTGCAAAAAATCGCTATTCGATAAGAGTAAAAGTGGTACTTCCGGTCTAAATTTTGAAATTTTTTTATACACAAGATATTTAAAAGTATGTTCTAAATACTTTTATACTCGTAATGTACCTGCCTAGAAAGCATGACTTGCGAGATATTCGCAAAAAACTGATTTTCGATAAGAGTAAAAGACCTACTTCCGGTAGGAATTTCGAAAAACTTTATTAAAACAATTTTTCTCAAATTTAATTTTGAGTACATTTAAATTCTTTATAAATTTGTTTAAACTTAGTAATTGACGAAATATTTGCAAAATTCGATTTTTTCACTGAAGTAAACTACTACTTCCGGTCAGCCGATTTTGCTCAAAATCTAATCAGTTCTCAAGAGGGAGATTATATTCGTAAATACAAAATTTGGAATTGATATCTACCGCGGTTTGACCGCTATCGTGGTCACACACACACAGACAGACAGACACACAGACACAGAGACATTTTTTAAAAACCACTTTTTTGGTATCAGGGGACCTCAAAACGTGGACATCTGCAAAAATCTCGAGGTCGAAAATTTTCATCATCACAATACTTCCTTATACTACGTATAAGAAAGTAAAACTGGTATCAAAGAATTACGATTGTTTTAATTTAACAGTATCTTCAGATTCGATTAAAAAAAGTACCAATAGCGCTTTATATGCCACAGTAGATGCTGTTAGTTCTTCGAATGCCAGTAGCACAAATAGTGATGATGATATTGAAATAGAATAACGAGCTTACTGAATAATGCACGTATTTTATATTGCATATACATATAGTGTTTTAATATTTTATTTTATATTATACTTATGTGTTGTAAATAATATACTTGAATATATCTATGACTATAAATGTGTAGAATGTTTTCGTAATTTAAAGAAACTTGACAAAATGAAAATTAGTTAGTTGATGGCAGCCCTGAATCTCACGATATCTCACGATTTTTTTTATTAAATCTCACGATTTTAACATTTACTCTTCTGGCAACACTGTTGTGACGTTCATTCTAGTCTTGGTAGCCGTTAGAGATGGAGCTCCCACTCGATTCTCACGCCAGCTGCGAATTACGGTCTGTGATTCGTTTTTTGTGTGCAAAAAATGCTGCGCGTATGAGCGTACAATATGTGCGCAAATGTTGCAGAGAATTCAAAGACGGACGTACAGACGTCCATGACGAACAACGTTCTGGCCTGCTATCGGTTTCGGACGAAACGATTGCAAAAGTGGAAGAAGCAATGCTGAAAGATCGATGGGTGACGGTCGGAACCTCAACGAGACGATCCCTAATGTTAGCAAATCCTGCATTCACAAAATATTGACAGGCCGTTTAGGATATGCCAAGGTTTGTGCAAGGTGGGTCCCGAAAATGCTGACGGATGACAACAAACGGCAACGTGTGAAGCGGCCCGCGAATTTTTTCAGGCCAACGAAACCGATGGCGAGGAATTCTTGGACTCTATTGTCACTGGGGACCAGACCTGGGTCCACTACACGACACCGGAAACAAAAGAAGAATCCCGCCGAAGCCGCGGAAGTTTAAACACTGTCTGCAGGAGAGCGTCTTCTGGAACAGGAAGGGGTTATTGTTGTGCGAATTCATGCGTACCGGCGTAACAATTACAGCGGACCACTACTGTGCGACATTGAAGAACCTTGCCGCGCTATTCAAAACAAGAGGAGAGGCATGATCACAAAGGGAGTAAGTCTCTATCAGAACAACGCTCGTCCGCTCTGCGGGTTTAGATGGAATACTGTCACACACGCGCCCTGCAGCGCATATATGACCTTGGTGATTACCATCTCTTCCCTGTATTGAAGAAACGCCTGGGCGGGACGCATTTCACAACCGACGAGGAGCTAAAAGAAGAGGTTTTAAGCTACCTTCGAGGCGCGGCGGCAGAGTTCTACGATGCAGACAATAAGAAGATGGTACACCGCATGCAAAAATACATTGATCTCAACGGCGATTATGTCGAAAAAGAGGGGACATTCTAAGCTTTCCAAATATGTATTATTCGATGCCAATAAATATGTTTTTCATTGTGAAAAATCATTGGGAGCCTTATTTTACGGAAAACCTTCGTATTTTATGAAAGACATATAAATTCGTAAATACTGATTTAAACATAATCATTTACATTTTTATCAACCGTATGATTATATACATTTTTTTCTTTGATGTAATTTGCTAAAATATGAAACTTTCCCCGAACAAAGATATATAATTCGCCCAATTTCACAACTCGTAATACTTTTGTGTGCGATTCTGGTGAGCTGAATTGGAAAATGGTCGCTATAAAACGTCTAAATATCAGATACCCTTATGAACGGATGGGTGAATGTGAACATGACGTATAAAGTCCACGTAAGCTAATCATTATTTTGCGGATCTAGCAATTTCGCGACGACATACACTAAATCTAAGTGGTTTAGAGTCTGGACATCGAATTAGATTTACTAGATCGAGGGATAATGTGAAATTGAATTTATGTAAGGGACATACTTTTATCTCAATTATTTATAAAAACTTTAGTAAGAAAAACGTTTGAAGTTTGTAAAAATTTCTTAATTTTATTCTCGTAAACACATTTTAAGGATACTTGGAGTTGTGCGTGACACGTGGAATTTGATTAGCAATATTTAATAATTATTTAATTCAGTGCGAAAACAGAAAATTATAATTAGGAACATAGAAAAACGAATTTTACAATTTAGTAATATTTATGATGGTTTACCAAAGACTTACAAGGATATCATTTTTAAACACATCTAAATGTCCTAAGTTAATGAAGATTTCAACAATTTAACTAGTTGATTCTTTATAGAATACATTTTAAGATTGTTTAGCATTTTTAAGACATAATAAGCTCTTCGATTTAAGTTAAGCGGCTGAAAAAAATATATTCATATTTATTATACAATGAGGACGCGCGGGTTGGAATAAATTCATTTAAAATTTTTGGTTTTGTTTTATGGAAAAACGCTCGAATAGGTCGATTTTTATTTTTAGCTTCGATTTTTCTGATGGTAAATTGATGTACAAAGGCTGGTCTAAAATTAAGTTACGACCATCAATTTTTTTAAAAACATATCAATAACTGCAGTAATTGATATGTTCAATTGCAAATTTCTCGATAACTGTTGAGTTTGGGTATAGGACATAGTACATGAAACATACTTAGAATTCGATGCAGAATTAACAAATTAAATAAAAAATATGTTTCCATTTGAAAAAAAAATTGATGGTCGTAACTTATTTTTGGACCGTCCTTTGTACATCAATTTACCATAAAAAAAACTGCAGCTAAAAATAAAAATCGACCTATCCGAGCGTTTTTTCATAAAACAAAACCAAAAATTTTAAATGAATTTATTCCAACCCGCGCGTCCTCACTGTATATAAACGTTTCGAACTATACACTGTGTATCAGTCAAATGGAATAAATTCGAAAATAAAGAAATGGGGGCGTGTTCGAAAAAACGCTCTGACACCTCGATTGGTATTTTTAGTTGTGCATTTTTTTCAACAGAAACTTTTTATACATGTGTGTCATGTAACAGTGGCCAATACCAACTTTTTTATTTTAAATGCAACACCCTGTACATTATTCAATTTTTGGATTTTTAAGAAAATTCTAGACATATTTTATGTACATCTTCCTATACCTATTTTCAAATGTTTCGGAAATATTAAGTGTTTTCAGATTTCTTGCAAAACTTAACATTAAAGAAAGAAAATTAATTGATTACAGAAATTCCCTACAACACACTCAAAAACCATCAAAAACTAATAAGTAATCTGTTTATTTCTTGATAATGTAAAAAAAAAACAAAAAAAATACCATTAATGTCAATTGATAGGAGATATTCAATATGCTCGCCGCAATTGCCTTGGCAACATCCTGATCTTGAATAGAAATTTCTTCTAACGTTGCTCAACATCTCAGGCGTGACCGAAGGTCAGCTAAGTCGAACGGTTTAGTTTTGTATACAATGCTTTTGACATATCCCCATAAGAAGAAGTCTAATGACGTCAGATCTGGGGATCGCGCTGGCCATTCAATCGATCCTCGCCTTCCTCTCCATTGTTTTGGAAATATTCGGTTGAGTTACTGCCGGACATTGATTTGGTAATGGGATGGTGCTCCATCTTGCTGAAACCATATATATTCGCTGGAACTTGTGGGTTTGCTGGATCAGAATTTAAGTTTGTCAAAGTTGGCATGACATTATTTTGGAGAAGTGCTAAATAATTATCGCCATTCAAATTGCCATCAATGATAAAGGGACCTATGATATGATCTCCAACAATTCCTCGCCAAACATTAACCTTTACAGGGTATTACGTATATTCTTCTATCATCCAGTGAGGATTTTTCCTCAACCAATAGTGGCAATTTTGACGATTAGCATGACCGTGAAGTGTAAAGGTGCACTCATCAGAAAACAAAACATGTTCTAATTGGATCACATTGTTATCTTACATTGCCATCATTTGTTCACTAAAATACGTTCTCCTATCAAAACCGTGTTCCATGAGCGCCTGAGTTGGTACCATTTTATAGAGATGCATTTTACTTTCTTTTAATGTAGGAATAATCAATGAATGGCTAACATCGAACATTGTGGATGATTGTAGAAGTATGTGGGTTTTCCTTAAACTCAAGTATAATATCCAATTTTTTATGATCACTTATTGCATTGGTAGCTGCTCTTTTTATCTGCCTTACATGTCCTAGTTTGCGAAACTGCTTTTCTATTCTACTAATTGTCCCTTGAGATATAGGCGGCAAATTTGAAAATTTTTCATAAAATAAGCGAGCAACTTTCATTTGTGTCTGTGTGTTATCTCCATAACCAATCATCTGTAGAATTGTTATATTGTGCATTTCTGTTAAATGACCATTTTTCTGATATGCAGTTAACGAAATTCAAACGATTATAAATAACACTGAAAACTAAACTGTCATGCAGGCAGACAACAATTTGCTAAGGCCAGGCGTTTTACACAAGAGTAAACAAAAGTATTTACTGTTTTTGTTTATTTCATATCGGTAAAAAGGAATGTTTTTTTTACATTATCAAGAAATAAACAGATTACTAATTGGTTTTTGAGTGTGTGTGTAGCGAATTTTTGTAATCAAATAATTTTCCTCTTTAATGTAAATTTTTGCAATAAATCTGAAAACATTTAATATTTCCGAAACAGTTGAAGATAGATATAGGAAAATATACGAGAAAAACTAGATGTAGTTTTTCTCGTATATTCTCATTTCTAATTCTATCCAGTCTGGTAACATTATCTATTCTCCTTAAAATCCTCATTTCGGCCGCTGTTATTCTTGATTTCATCCTCTTAGTCAATACCCATGACTCGCTGACGTAGCACAGTGTCGGAAGAAATATTGTTTTGTAAATCTTTGTCTTCGTCTCCCTGCTGACCTCTCTCTTACTTAAAAACTTCAGTGCATGATATAAACAGTTTACAATTTTTATTCTATTATTCACATCTGCCTTTATATCTCCTTTTGGTTGATTATGGTTCCAAGATATTTTAAGTTTTCTGTCACCTTTATTGGATAATCATCTATTGTTATATAGGTTTTTTCTTCATCTTTGAAGACTGTAAATACATCTGTTTTTCCTTTATTAATATTCAATCCAAAGTTCTTTAAAGTTTCGTGCCATATATCTATATTTCTTTGTAGTCAATTTTTATTAGGAGCTGCAGTTATCAAGTCGTCATCATATAAGAATTCCTTGGCTATTGTAGGTTGGAGATTTCTGGACCCTACATAAATACCCTTTGTTCTATTGGCATTCCTTGCAATATCGTCCATAACAGTTATGAAGAGAAGGGGACCCAGAATTCCGCCCTGTCTTACTCCTTTAAGTGTGATAAAGCTTCTTGAATATCCGCTTTCAGTTCTTATTATGTTGCACGTGTTGGTGTATATACTTTTGACTGCCTTTAGTTTCCTTTTTAATCCCTCCCTTTTCCAGCGATGACCATATCCTATGCCTCGGAAGTGAATCGAATGGTTTTTCTAGATCAATTGCACATACCTATCATTTGTTATACAAAAATCTAATATCAGCCATTCATGTTCGTCTTTTGCTCCCCGTATTTCCCTTGTTCCCTGTTTTTCAAAGTCTCACCCCACTCGCCCATTAAAGTCGCCAATTACCATAAAGATTTCTTAATTGTCCACCTGTTCTTGTAGTTCCATCCAGAAAAACTCCTTATCCTCTTTCCTATCGTTTTCATTCGGTACGTATATTATGTAAATCATCAGTCTCTTTTTTGGGCTCACTCAACTTCCAACTCTCAACTTAATCAAAATTGTCCCTGTGTATTAAACAACCCACACCTGCTTATGTCTAGACATTTTATTCTACTCCGATGTGAATAAGTATATGCCCATTCCTCAATTTCTTTACCCACTTTCCCTTGAATTTTGATTCAGTGATTGCTATTAATTTCATATTAGTTTTCTCGAACTTGTCTATCAGTTCATCTTCCTTCCCATTCATTCCACGAATATTCCACGTAACCATTTTCCATTCTGAATTTTCAGGCTTGGCCTGCACACTTTCCCTTTCGCCATTGCACCGATTTCCAAAACTATCGTAATTTCCAATAATGTTATATATATGGCCAGTTTCATTGCCATGGTCAAATTCCGGGTATCCAATCTGTCACAATTTATCAGTTTTTTGATATGCCCCTCCTCGTTAATTTCTGCTCCAATCCGTTACAACCCCATGTCGCCCCACTTACTAGTCTTTGATATTCTACTTTTACAGAATTTCTTGATGCTCTTTCTTCACCTGCTCTTTCCTCCTTCGTTAAATCGTTGTCAATGTATATTTTGTGCCCCTTCACCTCTTTCAGTTTATATTTATTTACAAGTATTTTCCATTTTATCTTCTTGCATATTTATTTGTGATATTCTATTTTGGTAAGTTATATTTTATTATATATGATTGCATGCATTTATATGAAAAAATAAATAATATTGTTACTCCTCTCAATTCATATGTCTCCAAATTTTGATAGCAGATATTTTTTTTATTACTTGACAGTAATACTATTGGATCTAAATATACTTGAAATTGTATTGGAATAAAATTTAAGATCTAACCTAAATCCATTGGTATCTATCGAAATAAATTAAACCATGTTATGCAACCATACAGTGTTTTGTAAACAAAAGTTGTGAAATTTCTGACGATTTAGAGCTATGAGCCAGCCAATGTCAGCTTAAATAGAAGGACACTGCAGTTTGCAGAAGGCAAGATACGAAAGGTTTATTGGCAATCAGTAATTATTTCATGGGTCAAACTATTCTAGTAATACGAACTATGATCAACAATACTAAAGTTTGAGATCAAATTACCTTTCCTTATAACTTAAAAAACTTTAAATTTCAGATTTGAAGGGAGAGCACCAAGTTGGCGGTTTAGCTGCTAAAAGAGGTGAGACTGTCAAAGCAGACATTTTCTTATTCAGCAGCGAGAATGTTTTGAAGAAATGACGAAGCAAGCATTTCTAGACGACTTTGATGCTAAATGAAAAAACAAGTTTTCAGATAGTTTAAGGAATTTGCTAAATTATCTCGAGCATCTCAGAGGCGCCAGTGATGCTCTTGCTAGATGGAAGTTTATCACATACCTTGAACATGGAAGCTATAAGTTATGCAAGAAATTGTGGAGTAAACACTTTATGCTTCACATCTCAATGTACACATTGTTTTCAATAGTTAGACGTTTTTTGATGAAATATCAGAGTGTTTATTATTATGATAAAGTCAGAAAATGTCTTATAGCAAACCCTGGACATGGCGATATCTTTAACCAAGTAAGTATAATATTCAGTCCTGCTTAGAAAAACGGCCAGTTGAGAGAAATGCTTTTTCTTCTGCAGATTTTTAATGTCAGATACTCCAAAAATAGAAAATATAATATGAAATTCAGGCAAATATTTATCCATAACCGAAAACCTCAAAAAAACTGTGTCAGAAATTTTCGATTGCCAGGCTCCAAGAATACATACCAATTACTCTAACTGATCAAAAAATTAATAGTTTACGTATAAGATTAGGAAGATAAAACGGCAATTCTAACGTCATCACTATACAATACTAAACTGGAAGGAGCTCTAACAAGTAGGAATCAAAAAAGCTTTTCAACAATGGAGAAGGAATAAGGAATTGGCCATATAAAATGCGCTAAAAAAATTAGTACAAAAAACAAACAGAGGATAGTAGTGATACAAATACTGACAAACACTATAATGGTACTTTTATGATTAAAAGAATGGTTATTAAATTATTACTATTAATTTATTAAAATAATAGTAAATGTAAAAACTTTCAATATCGATATTGTAACACTCAGTATAGTATTATAAGTACTGTAGAACGTTTAGTAATCCAAGTCAGCAGTTTGACTAAACACGGTCACTTACGACATGCATACTTGCAATTCTAATATTGTAAAACATAAATAATAATACGTATGTATGTAATCTAGGTTAACCTATATTGCACATTCGGTGTGCCTATTATACATATATCGTATCCCCAATATGATTTTAGACATGCGGTATATGCCTTGTAAGTATATTCATGATATTATTAGATTTACGTAGTAAAAAGAATAAAGATATACCCATCAATATGGTATTATTAATTATAATATTTGAAGTCATTTATTTCGATCCCTGTAATGTTAGTAGGTACGTTTTGCATTTTAATTATTCTTATTGTGGATGAGAACCTGTATGAATTAATTTGTACTTGCTAAAAATAAAATATAGCCTAACATATCTGAATTTATGTATGTATATGTATGTGCAGTTACGAGAGTTAATATCGCTTTTCCTTTCGTAGATGTCGCCTTTGTTTGCCTTACTTTCTTGCCTTCGAGGCATCTTGCCGATATTAATTCCTTGATTTTGTGTTTCCATCAAATATGTTTCAGGCTTTGTTTGCGAGAAGTCAGTTCTACGTACATTTTCTAAGGCGGTTTTGATGCTGTTTTTCTAATATGCCCATATTAAATTAATTGTTTATTTTTATCAGATACTAAGAATCACAACGAATTCCTAATAGTTAAATCAAAATAGGTTCTTTTTCTGGAGTATAGCTATAATACTGTAATAAGATATAATAATAATAATAGTTTCTTGAATAGTTTATACAACAGAAACAGAAGCAATATATACACATGCATGCATATATCAAATTGGTCACAAATTAGATATTACATCCTTCAACATACTCCCCTCCGGCCCGCACACACTTTTCCATTCGTGATTTCCACGACTGGAAACAATTTTGGAAAGCTTGTTCATCAAGAGCGTCCATGACCCCTGTACATACCTGTTTCACGACCATTTCAGTAGCAAAATCAGTCCCCTTGAGCACCTCCATCGTTCTAGGGATGAGGAAAAAATCACAAGGGGCTAAATCTGGGCTGTAGGGTGGGTGTTCCAGCACAAGATTTCTTGTGGATGCTAAAAATTCGCGAGTAAAGATGACTGAATGCGCCAATTCTTGTTGGCCCACAACTCAGGTCTTTTTCGTGCACCGCAATGTTTTCAGGACCTCAACATAGTAGACAGCAGTTACAGTTTGACCCTTAGGCACCCAGTGTTTCAAAATGATGCCTTTAGAGTTGACAAAGGTGATAATCATGGCCTTCACCTGCGATTTGGACTTCTTCCATTCACAACTCTGCCGTTTAGTTTCTGGATCGTATTGGAATATCCAACGCTCATCACCAGTAATCAAACGATCGAACACTCCCCAGTTGTCGAAGCAGTCCTGACAAATGCGTTGTCGAGTTTCCTTTTGGTCGAAAGTCAGCAATCTGGGAACCAATTTGGCGCACACATTCGTCATGCCTAAATCGTCACGTAAAATCAGCCGAACTGTCTCACGATTGAACCAGTAACTTCCGATATGTGTCTAATCGAGTATCGACAATCATCCTTCAACACTTGCTTGACTTTTTGCAAAGAGGTGGCGGTGCAAACTTTAGCTGGTCGACCAGAGCGTGGAGCGTCATTGCACTCTTCTAGCCCTTCCTCAAACTTCTTGTACCACTCATAGAATGACGATTTTGGCATTAAATTGTCGCCATACACTTCTTTCAACGCTGCAGACTGCCTCGTGAAACGAGTTGATACTTGGATGGCATTTAGTTCAAGGTCCCCTCTACCACGCCCGACCATGTGGCAGATCGCAGTTTTGCCACGTGGGCTGGAAAGAAACTTTTCCGGATACTTAATTGTCAGACCTCGTACACATAAACATCAATAACATTATAAATACTGTGTCAAGAGGAAACATCATCAGCTCTGCCGAAACTCCCTGTTCTGCTTGATGCTCCCATTGAGGAAGATAGCGTAAGAACTATACTTTTAGTTAAACTATAATAATTAACCAAAATAAACACACTACAAAATAATATAGACGTAATACTATTTAAAAAAAAGGAAAGAAAAAATTTAACAATATAACAATGTCTGCTCAACTAGCAACCGCCTCCTCACAATCGACTTCAATCATAATTCGGATGTATAATAAACAAGGTGGCAACTGCATCACACGCGGCCGTAAATATGGCCTTCTAGGTTATACAAGGATAGAAAAGGCGTAAGGAAGGAGAACAGGAATAGGACTTATAGCGTCAGCTATCAAACGCAAAGATTTAATTAAATGTATAATTAGTAGTAAATAAGTATAGATGAATGAAAACAGCTATTGTATAACATAAACACACAGACTGTCAAAAGTCAGTCACTTAATGAACATAGTTCTGAAAAATTCTAAATATACATGATATGCTCTGTAACAGCTGTTAGAGATTTGACTATTGACTCTTATAGGTAATCTACATAAGATGGTATAATGTGCGTATCAATTAATACAACACAATGCCTCCAAATAACGACAATGCCTTTGTATACAGCAAAGCTAAGAGATGTTAATAGTCAAACTATTCTGGAGTTTTTGCATTCAACACACAAATATAATGAACTACAATGCCTCCGAATAACAACAATGCCCTTTGTATATAACAAAGCTAAAAGGTGTTAATGGTTAAATTATTTTGGAGCCTTTGCATTCGACACACAAACTGCAGTTAGAATTACATATCTTATAACATCTGCACAGGTGAATGTCCCGTTGAAATCGTTGCCTGTTCGTCTTCTTGATACTGTAGCACAACTGCAACCGATACTGGACATGTTGATATCCTTGCACAAATGAATTATGGCTTCGAACAGGTATTCAGGTTACGATATTTCTTGTTCACTAGCATATTGCACATGCAGTAGTATCCCGATGTTTGTCTAATGTCTTGTAATATTTACATATGTACGGTCTAAAGTTTGTCACATATATCGAGATGTTGTTGTTTACTCCATACTAAATCACATGTCTGCATTCATTGCTTAACAGCGTGGTCACGTTATTTTAAAAGACTCGTTCCTTATATTTATTCTCAATCTAGTTGGTCGTTTGCTGGTTACATATAAGTTGCTTTTTGCAATTTCCTTTTCTTTTGAAAAGATTCCCTTTATAAGGATTTTCTTTAAAGCCTAGAGTTTGAATGTACAATTACGTGTTCTTACTTGAGGTTAAATTACAAGCTTCGCAAATAGCGCTTGGAAAATTATAAATAATTATGAATGATGATGCATTGCTTATCATTATTAATACATGCTATGCCTTAAGATTACAATTAAGAATCGAACTCACCCTAGATTCTTATGAGGCTCACTTTTTAAAAGGTCTTAAAATTCTCTCGACATAGTATATATGTGCCTTTCATCTCACAAAAACAACCGCACAAGTATAACTGTTTTAAACCTCTGTTATCACTCATGCTACTTGTCACACAGCACCAATGATTGGTACTGAATCATATAACAGGTATTCTTAACTGTTACAATATTGCAGAAAAATAAATAATTTTAATGTAATTGAACTCAAATTATCTGTAAAGGGCACACATTTTCTAAAACCTTAATATACTCCTGAAGAAACAAGAAATTATTGCGAAAGATGCATTCAAATTTTCTCTCGAAATGAAACCCAAAACTTCTAAATTGACATCTATATTTAAATACCAATTCTACGTATTTCCGTTTATTAATTCCAATGTTATTTCCAATTATTTTGTAACAGTTATAATTATTTATTTTATAAATGTATTCTAGTTTCTATAAATTCAGATATGTAACAAGAAATAGCTTCCTATACAGTCTTTTTCTTTTGGTTTTCCCCTTTTGTCAATTGTGTTTCACAATTTGTCAAATGACTTTCCCATTTATTATAATATGGCGGCGATGTGTCAAATAATTTCCTTATTTGTCAAATGTGTTTCACTATATGTCAATTGACTTTCACGAAGCGTGTTAATCATTTTATATTCATCTATTATGGATAATCGTCGAATTAGTAGTAAAATAAGTAATGATTTAAGAGCTTTAATAATTCGTTCTATGAACAACGGGCTCATGGCAAATAATATTGGAGAGCAATTTGGAATTTTACCCAATACAGTAAGAAAGATTTATTCTACATATCTGGGTGATTGTTTAGAACAAAATGAAATATTAAATTAATTGTTTCTTCATTTATATATTTCGATAGTTTGTACTGTGCATATTTGTGATATTTGAAAATGTTTTGCATACATGTATGTTTTTATCAATTTCTATGTACATTACACAAGAATAAATTAGATAACTTAAAATTTCAAATGTATACTTTATTTTCAAGGGTACGTCAATAACTAAATAAAAATGATGCACAGCTTGGTAAGTAGTTATTAAGCAAAACATATAATTTACATACATGGGAAAAGTAATTGATATAAAGTGAAAGAGATTTGACAAAAAAAGAATTTAATTTGACATATATGTCAATATGACAGGAATTGGGAAAGTCATTTGACAAATTGTGAAACACTATTGACAAAAGGGGAAAACCAAACGAAAAAGACTGTAAAGTTCTTACGAACGCATATGAATTTATATGTCTCATTTGCTTTGCATGCAATTGATTTGGAAAGAAGGCTAATTTAACACTTATTTGCCGTTCGACATTCAGAATATTTCATCGCGCTTTTCTATTGTGCATTGCTCACGTAGGATGCACTAGCCATTTCTACATCGTTACATTTATATGCAGGAGATAACAGGTGGTCAATTCTTATGCATCACCTTAGAAATATAACGCATCGCAGGAGCCCTTTGAAAGGAAGCTGTAAGAAAAGCCGTATGAGAAGACGCGCTACGTGAACGGGAAAAGTAGGTCTTTGATCATGTGACGAGAGAAACCTTTTTTCGATTTTAACATTCCGTCGGATATAGGAACGCTGCAAGCATCAGAAGTAGTCTTTGGAAACGAGAAGTCGACTTTTCAAAACGGCCGTCACTTATGTTAAAACTTCATGCAGTCGACAAAATTCCTCCGGTAAATATATGTATATTAGGTAGTCTCCACATACGTGAATAAAATTAACATATGTATGTAGACTACATTTCATGTTAAAACTTAGTGAACTAATATGGCCAGGTACGACATATAATGGAAGATATTTGTACGTCTATGGTAGTATAAAAGTTAGTTAATTCATGATAATCAACATAATGACTCTCTGATATAACTATTCACAATTATTAAGAATTCTTTATATTATAATATCTAGATAATCAAACACTAACATGTGTACTCCAATTTGAGAAAGTTTATTGAATGTGATAATTTTCACATCAAATAAAAGTATTTGAAGAATTTAGTAATACTTTCGCAGTTTTGTAACAGTATGACGTATTTAGGTTTCTTGTTATGTCAATCTAAATTGTCTTGATAAACATATTGTTATGGTCTTAGTTAATCCACAAAATTAATCAGCAATTTAAAAATACTCCAAATTATACTATTTACTTATACCGTATGTGCCAATTTTCATTAGGTATAGGGATTCAATGTTTACGTGCGATTTATACGTATACAAGTAATACGTGGCAACGTGGCACCCCTACTGTCCGTCACCAATCCCGGCAACAATCGACATCACAACGATTTTCTCCGATCTTCCCACTTCTCTCCACCAGATTTTACATTCAATGTTTAGCTGCGAACACGTTGCGATCTAGTCTGCAATAAAAGCCGTCTTATTACTGAAACGGGAAACATAAAATGGCCGCGGCGATCTCCTGATCTAGTAGTTTATTATTAGTTTCAGAATTCTTTTTTATTTATCTTATTAGGGTTATTTTTTAATTTTATTAGAATTACGCTTTTGTTTGTGTCATGCAGAGTGAACGCAGTTAATAATTCTCTGCATTTACTGAAAGGAAAAAGAAAAACAAATCCTTGCAACTCGTAACTATTATTTCTGAACGCATTACAAACACCCAAGCCGGTGGTCGAATAGTTACTGCTAACCACGCTAACTTGTATTTACGACCATGCATCGGTCGTGCTGGCATTGGAAAGGAAAGAAGGGGTACTATGTTGCCACGTACTGTATGGATTAATCGCCTATGGCTAATGAAAATTGACACATGCTGTATACATTTATACGTATATGTATACAGGCTGTTTGGTAAAAAAACCATTCCATAACTTCTTCATTTATTACCCGATTTTAATAAATAAAAAAAATATAAAAATGGTTTCACAAACTCTTGTTCATTTAGTTATCTTTTGATTGATACTTAATTTAAAAAAATTGATTTATTTCCAACCTTTATCCTCTTACTATGAAATTTTCAAGTGTGCCGTGAAACAAAAATCGCAACACGCGACTGAAAAAAAAAATCGAAATCAAGCGGCTCTCCCGGCTTTATGGTGACCGTTTTCCGAACAGGAAAGTTGCAAACTCCCGTTAATTTAGACGGTTTGAAGAACATTTAAGGCGCTACGGTGCTTTTGAAACAGCGACGATGTGGCGAAAATGTTGAAATGAATGTTCTTCTCACTGTGCAGCAGAATCCGCTTATTTCAACTCGAGAGATTGCAAGTAATTTATCGTTTGTTGATTGTTTCTAATATGTTTTTATTTTGACTATTATTATTAATTTTTTATTTTTGTCCTTAAATCTCACTGATTTTACTTTGTTATACGTAGTATAAGGAAGTATTGTGATGACGAAAATTTTCGACCTCGAGATTTTTGCAGATGTCCACGTTTTGAAGTCCCCTGATACCGAAAAAGTGGTTTTTAAAAAAGTCTCTCTCTCTCTCTCTCTCTCTCTCTCTCTCCCCCTCTCTCTCTCTCTCTCTCCCTCTCTCTCTCTCTCTCTCTCTCTCTCTCTCTCTCTCTCTCTCTCTCTCTCTCTCTCTCTCTCTCTCTCTCTCTCTCTCTCTCTCTCTCTCTCTCTCTCTCTCTCTCTCTCTCTCTCTCTCTCTCTCTCTCTCTCTCTCTGTGTGTGTGTGTGTGTGTGCGACCACGATAGCGGTCAAACCGCTGTAGATATCAATTCCAAATTTTGTATTTACGTGTATAATCTCCCTCTTGAGATCTGATTAGTTTTTCAGTAAAATCGGTAGACCGGAAGTAGCAGTTTACTTCAGTGAAAAAATCGAATTTTGCCAATATTTCGTCAAATATCTAAGTTTAAACAAATTTATAAAGAATTCATATGTACTTAAAATTAAAATTCAGAACAATTTTATTCAAAAAGTTTTTCGAAATTCCTACCGGAAGGTCTTTTACTCTTATCGAAAATCGGTTTTTTGCGAATATTTCGCAAATCAAGCTTTTTAGACAGGTACGTTACGTACGTATAAAAAAAATTTCAAAATTCGGACCGGAAGTAATAGTTTTACTCTTACCGAATAGCGATTTTTTGCAAATATGTCGTAAATTATCCATTCTCTATATATTTATTAAGAGAACAAAAGTATTTAGAGTTAAATTTGCAATATTTTTTGTATACATGAAATTTCAAAATTCGGACTGGAAGTAGTACTTTTACTCTTGGCGAGTAGCACTTTTTTTCGAATATCTTGCAAAGATGCATTCTATAGAGATTTATTAAGAGAATGAAAGTACTTAGAATAGGATTTTGAATAAGTTTTGTATAAAAAATTCTTAAAATTGTATAGTTTGAAACGCTCATACGTATAAGAAAGTCGTGTGGTGGCCACACCTCATTTTTTGTTTTTGACTCGTGATTTCGAATGAATTATGAATAATGAATGACTGCTGTGGCAGTGTTGTGTAACGAATAAAAAAATTTAAACGACAGATGCAGACTTCCCTGCTAATTTTCAACAAACGTTTAAATGACATATTTGTCGCATTTGTGCTGCGATCTTTTTTTCACGGCACACTTGAAAATTTCTACTAAGCGGATATAGGTTACAGATGCTTCAATTTTTAAATTAATTATCAACCAAATGATAACTAAATGAACATTAGTAGATTCAGAAAAGAATTATCTACAAGAGTAAATAGAAAAAACTACAGGTGTCCTTTAAAAAAAAAAGTTGGCCATCGTTACGTATTCAAGACAGCGTTGAAAAAATTTGGATTATGGGCAGTTTATAGAGCTTGCAAATCATTTTACTTTCTTATACATAGTATAAGGAAGTATTGTGATGACGAAAATTTTCGACTTCGAGATTCTTGCAGATGTCCACGTTTTGAAGTTCCCTGATACCGAAAAAGTGGTTATTAAAAATTGTCTGTGTGTCTGTGTGTGATCACGATAGCGGTCAAACTGCTGTAGATATCAATTACAAATTTTGTATTTAAGTGAATAATCTCCTTCTTGAGATCTGATAAATTTTTCAGTAAAATCGGTAGACCAGAAGTAGTAGTTTACATCAGTGAAAAAATTGAATTTTGCCAATATCTCGTCAATTACTAAGTTTAAACAAATATATAAAGAATTCAAATATACTCAGAATTACATTTGGAAAGAATTTTATTAAAAAAGTTTTTCGAAATTCCTACTGGAAATAGGTCTTTTACTCTTATCGAAAATCAGTTTTTTGCGAATATTTCGCAAGTTATGCTTTTTAGACAGTACGTTACGAGTATAAAAGTATTTAGAACTTAATTTTCAATACATTTTGTATAAAGAAAATTTCAAAATTCGGACCGTAAGTAACGCTTTTATTCTTATCGAATAACGATTTTTTGCAAATATGTCGTAAATTATGCATTTTATATACATTTGTCAAGAATACAAAAGTATTTATAGCTGGATTTTCAATGTTTTTTGTATACATGAAATTTCAAAATTCGGACCGGAAGTATTACTTTTACTCTTAGCGAGTAGCACTTTTTTTCGAATATCTTGCAAAGTATGCATTCTATAGAAATTTATTAAGAGAATAGAAGTACTTAGAACAGGATTTTGAATAATTTTTGTAGAGAAAAAATTCTGTAAAGTTTA
This sequence comes from Amphimallon solstitiale, assembly GCA_963170755.1. Taxonomy (NCBI): domain Eukaryota; kingdom Metazoa; phylum Arthropoda; class Insecta; order Coleoptera; family Scarabaeidae; genus Amphimallon; species Amphimallon solstitiale. The sequence continues at coordinate 47,015,318 of OY720681.1, read as the reverse complement.
TAATTTGAAACGCTGATACGAATAAGAAAGTAGTGTGGTGACCACACTTCATTGTTTATACTTATTTTTATTTATTGAAATCGGATAATAAATAAAGAAGTTACGGGATTGGACGTTTTTTATCAAACAGCCTGTATGTACATGTGTTTGTGAGTTTTGGGTGTAAATGTATGTCTTGATGTTAGTTCTAGCATCTAAGTATTTAACACTTTTCATTTTCATTTCCAAAATTATATTCAAAGGAAATAGTATAAATCGTAAATACATGATATGAAATTATGTAGTCACAGCGAGGTCTCTTCAAATTACTGATTTTATTATGTTAAATATATAAAAGAACAATATTATTAATAATAAATATACAATAGCAATTTTAAAATATGCTAATTTACACTTCTTTTTTTATACGTATATTAGAGCATAATCTATTAATGCAGTGCGTTTGTAACGAGTCCTCTGTGTGCGTGCTATTAACTAAATAAAAAAATTAACACGCTAATTAATATACTGTGGGTTTTTTTTATCACTGAACATAGCACACGATAACACCTATGTTCAGTTTTAAAATAAACGCGTCAACGCATGGAACATTATGCAACCAACATTGCGTTATGTAACAAACTAACATCGGTCAATTATTTGTTTGGACAAACGTCAAAATCAATGTCATAAGCATATTAGAAGTAAACACAAAGTTTAATTCTTTAAGGACAACTTTTCTATCTGAATATCGAAAGTGGCAACAGTCTTAGAAAAGTGGATGTGGTGATGATGATGTAAGTATCATTTAATAAAGTACCAAAATATATTGACCATATTTTATAGATTGCAGAACCAACTTTATGGTATTTTGAAGATATGATGTTTATTGTAAATCATACAGTACCACGTAAGTCGACTGACGTTATTAGCGAAAACTGCAAAGGTGAAGAAATAATTGTGGAAGTGGATCAAGATATCGACTATTCACAAGATAACACAGATATTGTAAGATGTCTATTGGTATTTTAATATTAATTTTTAATATTTAGTCTTCTTAGTTGGACTACAGTTCTGGTTTATTTATAAGCAATGCAAATGAGGACGTTCAACCTGCTCCAAGTACCTCAAGTAATTATATTGAGGAAGGCGCTATAAACACAGGTGATTTTGGCACACAAAACAAGAAACGGAAATGTGAAGCTATTAAGGACAGTACTCCATCCCGCAAGAAATGAAAAGATGATGAATATTTGAAACATGCAAATGATGCTTTAGTAAAACTTACTTCTGCTTTGGAGAATGAGCCAACTCAACAGCCTGAAAACAGCGAAAAGGTATTTGGTAAATTAGTAGCCGCCAAAATTAAAGAAATTAATTGTCATCGAATAAAAAATGAAGTTCAATTTAAAATTTTAAATATTATATATACATATTTAAATAAATAAATATTTTTTTGTATTAGACTTTATTTTTAATATTAATTAATCATAACTGGAATAGACATAAATCAATGCTACATATTATGCTCAGCCACTGCGTGTTCCTGCCAATCCACACTCCCATTGTTGGTACAGAAATAGTTCCGGAATTCATCTCTAATATTTCTGGCTTCAATACTTGACTTATTACCACCTTGTTTTACAACTGTTGGTAAATGTTTGGTATTGCTAATGTTAACATCTGTAACATACCTTTCACTTTCTGTTACCAAGAAGTTATGAAGTACCACACATACTAGTTATTATTTCTACTTTTTCATCATCTAAATTTATTGGTTCTAATAAAACTCTAAATCTATTAGATAAAATTCCAAATGTGCTCTTGATAATCGGTAATTAAGTATTTTATTGTCATGACTTAAAAATCTTTGCGGATATGGCTTCATAACTCCTTCTGTTAATGGAAAGGCTTCAACTGCTACGATTACATAAGGCACCTTTTTTCTTCGACCAGGCAAATTACATGGGGGTGGAAAATTCAATTTGTTTTCTGCTAGGCAAGATGCGAGTAAGCTTTCGCGAAAAACACCTCCATCACTCACTTTTCCATTAGTACCTACATTTATATTTAGCATCTGCCATGGCCAGCAAAACTATGCTGTGTTGGCCTTTATAATTTTAATAATAGGATCCTTCACATAATGGTGGTCTAAATGTAATATGTTTCCCATCAAGTGCCCCTACACAATTGGGAAATTGCCACATTTCAAAAAAATTCAGTAGCAATTTTCTGCCAAGTTTCAGGATCTCTGGGTACCTATAAATATCAAAAAGAAAATGTATATGAGAATTAATCACCATACTGTTAAATACTGCTCTCTTAACTTCCGGTAAATTGTTTCACACACTTCTGGAACAAACCTGGAAATAATGCTTTCATGAACTCGTGTTGAATACATTTGAGACCGGAAACTTTCACCAGTTGCTAAAAACCGCAAAGTAATTTGCAACCTGAAAAATCATAAGTATATTGTATTTGTATTTGATTTTTTTAAATATTAAGAATATCTCACTTGCTATGGGCTGATATACTGTCTCGCATAAATGTATCTTGCTTTGTAATATCAGCTCTAATGTAATCTAATAATTTATGAAACAGAGCATCATTCATCCGTAAATAATTCCTATATAAGTCAGGGTCCTCAATGCGTAATTCATTATTAATTAATGACAAAACATCCCGGCCGCCTTAAAAGCCAAGGTTTAGTCCATATCTTTCTTTTTTGTTCGCGTTTTTTATTTTTTTTTTAAGAATGTTTGTTATTATAACAAGAACTGCAGCTCGTAATAAATTCTTTCTTTTATTTGTGTCCATTTGGAATTTTTCCAGAAAAATACACACAAATGAAATTTTAGGGTTACAAAATTTCGGATACCCGCCAAACTAGTAATACATTCGACGCATGCCCGGACCTTTAAAATTTTGCATCGTTGCAAGTGGGCAAAATAAATTCTGCACAGAAAATTGTACAGAAAGCTGTGCAGAATCTTGTTCAGAAAATTGTACCGTGTCAAGTAAGGATGTGAGGAGTTTTAATTTTCTTTCTGTGGGTATTTATTATACAGCCATCAGAATCAAATTTCCTACTAATCGCCTGAATTGTTCCGATAGATGGTATGGGCTTCTCAGGATATTTGACAGAAAACAGATCCCGCACTTTCCTTAAACTGTTTCCAGCTTTATACCAGTTTAAAATTTCTATTTCATCATCTTTTGTATACATTTTTTAAATTAGGTGAATACAAATGTGAAATATTGAAATATTCAAAATGTCATTTCTGTTATGACATTGATTTTTACGTTTGTCGAAACAAATAATTGACCGATGTTAGTTTGTTAGTAACATAACGCAATGTTGGTTGCATAATGTTCCATGCGTTGACGCGTTTATTTTAAAACTGAACATAGGTGATATCGTGTGCTATGTTCAGTGATAAAAAAAACCCACGGTAGATATCATACTAAATAAGAAGTGATGGTTACGGGGATGTTAACGCCTGTGCAGATAGGCAGCCTCATTCGCTCCCATCCTCCGAGTGACCTGGTTACACAGCAGAAATCGCATGCGTAGGTTTTTTAATCTCACCTGTCAAAGAAAATGTATGCGGTAGTGATTTAAAATTTTTGTGCTTAATGAACCCAAACATCTTGTGATAGAAAGAAGAACGTACGTCTTGCCCTATACGGATAACTTTTGTCGGATGAAGAACGATAGGTCCAATAGCTCTCTTATTAATTAATAGGTACGAATTTTTTTTATATACATACATCAAATAAAAGTCAACATGGTCAATGCCATTTGATTTATTTGCATATAAATTTTATTATTCTTAGTCTAAGTTCAACCCTAACATCATAAGATAAAGTTAAATGTAAATATAACGTAAATTAGACCTTCTTTGATTTTATGACCTGCTTTAAACAATATTAAAAAATCTAATATGTACATACTTTCGAAAGGCTAATACGTATACTAGGGCGCCCAAAATTTTGAAAAGTTTGAAATTTGGAACGCATACTCACTATTTTTTTTTATTAGGACCTAAAAACATCGTGTAAAAAATTTCAGCCAAATTCGAGGACATTAAAACCTATGCCGATGTGAACATAAATATTTACCATTTCGAACATTCAATTTCAAAACGAAAATGAATAGCACATGCATATATGCATATACGTTTTACGTATAAATGTATACATGTAAGTCACAGTATTTATTCAATTTTACGTGTTTTTGCGGTTTTGCGCTTAAAATAATGCTATAAGTGAATATAGTTATTCTAAAAATATTTAATGTGTGGTGCATCTTAGCATAAAGTCGAATTTTCCCCTCCACTTGTTCGTAACACGTTTAAACATGTCATTTTGAGACGTGCGCGCGCGTATCGACAGATCTTCTCAATATCCACCAATATACCTCTTCAGTCGAGGATAAGATTACGTTCGAATAGAGCGGAAATTGATTTCCTTCATAATTTTATAGTACGCCTACAAGTACGTGCTTTATATTTTGCTGAAAGATATTTCGAAAATTGAGAAGTGATGAGAATCTTTATCTTGTGGGAAAGACTACTCATCAAATTCTAGGCGCAATATTGTCAGCAAATGGTCAAGTTTTAAGTGTTATTTTTTAATTCGCTTCAAGTCCAGTTGAAAATTAGTGAAAACGTCAATTTAGCATTTTGAGAATACTTAATTTTTTGGGAGAAAGCTGGAGTTCCCACTAGAGCTGCTCCGTATTACGTGAAAAAGTGAATAGACTTGCATACAGAATGGAGAAAACTTCAAAGGAAATCGACAAAGGACGTAGAAAGTATCGGAAACGAAAGCCGGACTTTGAACTGAAATTGTTAAATCTTTTCGTGGGTCCAAAAGGTATCAATTTATTGCAGCTTTTGAGAATTGATACAAGGTTTTCTAATAGACCTCTCAAAATGGGATAAAAATTAAGAGTTCATCACGGCCAAAAATATCATGGGAACATTGATTTGTGTTAACGACACTGCTGACAGGGCAGTTAAATGCAGTATTAACTGAGAATGAAGAAGAAAAACAACTTATTTCCCAATACATAATAGAGCACAGGAAGCTGTTTCCCGTTTGCAGATATTGAGAAGAAAATACCCCGAAAAATTTATTCATTAGTACAGAACACAAGATGGTTCGGCAATTAAATGTTGTTTCATGTTATTCGTTCTATAAAATTGGTAGTACCATGCCTCGCTTTGTGTCAAGTTTACGATAAAAATAGTGTATACTTCAAATTTTTTGACAGACTGTCATCGTGACACTTATACGACAATGAAAAGTTGTTGTTTAACCAAATTGTCGTTCCACCTGTCATCGTGACAATACTTCGTTGTAGTGTATTCGTTCACACATAAACTTCTGAGAACGAAATGTCAGACTGACAGTGCTTAACCAAATTGTCTTTCCAATTGTCAAATAAAATTAACAACATAACATGATGAACTTTAACAAAACATGTTTTAAACTTACAGGTCATTGAGAGAATTAATTAATTTTCATGTTACGCTTTAATAGTAGCTCTATGTACTTTGTAAAACCCAATCAAAAATCTTGTTGGCTCCTAATACCATTTAACCGAAAATGTACTTCTGATTAGTTGGTGCCAACCAGCATAGTCGCATACTTTAAATGCTTGCTTTTATAACTGAATGAATGAATTGATGAACGAAATTACATAAATGCTTATGGGAATTTTATTTGATGTATTTATGTTATTTCGAAGTGTTTCGGACACATCTGACAAATAAAGAAAACTCACTCTATTATTTGTATGTAGAAAGATCGATGAGAAATGTTATTAAATGATCCCATTCGTAAAATGGCTTAAATTTATATAACTACATCTTGAACACTGATATATTTCCAACATTCTGTTGACATTTAGGTTTCGTATAATTCGTGTGCATCTAACGTAATTTGGCAGGCCCAAAAGGCAAAACTCAGATGATTCTTTATTTAGTCTTGCTTCGGTACTTCTTTCGCGAGAAGCGACGACATTTGGATGACATATATAATGAATAGAGTGTCTTTGTATTTAATATATTTTAATAAAAGATAGCAAAATCGTTATCTTTATTACTGTACTTACGTGCGACAATACACTTTAAGTTTATTTTATAATATCCGTCGTCATTTTGTTCATATATTCATATAGAAAAGAAATAGTAACGATTGATAATAAGAACACTAATACGTATCTTAAAGGTACCACGTTTCAATTAAAAATGCACTTTACCTTCGTAATCTCTTTATTTGTCGGCCTTCTGACATTTAAACTTGACAACCGATCGATGAACGTGAATATATGGTCATTATATGTGTATTGCACGACTGGTGCTTTCCGCCAATTTTGACGTTTCCCGGCAAATGCCATGTCGCGAACTCAAACTGATTTGATGGTTTTGATAATTTATAACCTGAAATTGAATTTTTCGTGCGTTTAACTTAACCTTATCCGAACTTTGAGGTGTCACGGTCATCTGTGTCGATCCACCGCCATTTTAAAATCGAACCTATCCCATATTTTATATTTTACAAGTAGGCACGTTCTAAAATTTTCAAAAACTCCTTTCGGGCCCTCGTTCTCTCTTCGGAGACGTGAAAAATGGCCTAAGGCACGTGGGACCGTGGTCCTCGTCACGTGACACTGTCGTTCCCACCGTAGATGCGCCAGGTTCTCAGAAAAGTGTCGCCCCAATTCGTGAATTTTGGGGTATAGCTGTGCCGTTTTAATCGTTCGTGTTAAAAAGAGCGAGACAATTGGCTTTTAGTATATATTATGTGCTAAAGTTCGTACAAATTTTTTTTTCCTTAAATATGTTGACCACTTACTTTTTAAAACTTAGAGGGAAGTATAATAAACATAATAAAATTAGGCGCGTTTGCTTCACTCAGCATAGAAGATTAGTAAAAAAATAATTCGATAAAGTCGGTACGTAAATTTGTAAGCAAAAACACGTTAAATTGGGTGTTATTTGGAATGGTAAATATCGGCATGGATTAATGTTCTCTAATTTGGCTGAAATTTATTGTAAAAAGTTTTTAGGTTATAATGAAAAAAATTAGGGAGTATGCGTTTCAAATTTCGAACTTTCCAAAATTTTGGGCCAGCCTAACTAACGTATACTGAATAATTTGCGATCCGTTGCTATAATATTTAAAGCTCATGATCATCTACAATTTCTGTATTAAATATTTTCGTATATCTACAACAATGAATTAGTTAAACAGCAATAACGAACTTTGGCGCTTCGCTGGGATGCTCAGTGCATAGGGGATATACGAAAGCGCACAGATTATGTAAACTTTTCAAATTGCTATAGGGTGTTAAACAAATAGTATCTGTGAAAGGGAATAAAATTTATTCAAAATACTTATCTTCCACCTTTGCAATACCTATTTTAAAGGGAAAACTAATCACCATTAAGACACAATTTTCTCCAGAAATAGGTTAATGAACATTTTCCCCGATCGAATATTTTACTTGTTACAAGTATTATCTCGTTGCTTGCGCTGCTGTTCGATCTCTGTCTTACCCTGCCTCTATCTCTATCTTTTATTCTCGCCTTTCTTTATAACCCCTTCCGGAATAAGCGACGATCTTTCCACAATTAATTGTCTTATCCTTCTGCACTTGCAAATGTATATCGTACTTGATGGTAGACACACTGACATTTTAAATTCAGTAATTAAAAAGAATCTTCAGCTTACTTGTTAATTTTATTGCGGCGCCATCTGTTAATATAATTTAGAACAATCTACTAGAGCGCGGGCGTTATCGAGCAGTTAAATTAAAAGCAAACATTGCTAGTCAAATTAAGAGAATTTGCCTTGTTTGCAATTTAAATTCACGATAGGTAAACTGTAACGCGAAAATGGTAGCGTTTAACACTAAAACCGGACTATTTCGACAGTTTGTTTTAAAACGTGAGCAGCAAAATGAAAATAAGTTAAAATAGAAGATATTGCTATAGATTTCAGCTATTTATGTACATATTGAACAATTATATACGCAAATAGCGATAACAAATTCACATTTTGTTCCAAAAATTGGAATAAAAAACAGTATTATTACAAATTACGTAAGGGATACAAAGGAGCAACGTTCTTGCAATTAATCCAATATTTGCTTTTTATTTTCTAAGCCGTAGGGTTGTGTATGCTGTTCAAACACAAAATTTACCCCTCAAACAGTGCTTAAAATTTTACAAAAATTATATTTTAAATTCACTATTGTAAATAAAAATAAAAATTCAACACTTGAAAACTTACCACAATTTTTATTCAGTCTGTGCGACATATGTTTCGGTATCTTCATACCATTTTCGAGCTTAACTAACAGGTCAATTTGTGTGAAGGGTCTTATATGTCGTTGTGTTTATTGTCTCTTTGTACATAAATGTCTACTATGGGTGTGTGTGTGTGTTTGTAAAATCTGTGTGTGTGTTTGTTACTTTATCTTTTCTTTGAATTGATTTTTTAATTTCTAATATTTCTAATAAATTTAATTTTGAACCTTTGTTTACGTTATGCGTAAGTTTACAGCTATCTATATCGGAAAAATCGAGATTATCTATACAATGTTCGGCAAGGCCTGTATTTATAATATTATGCAATACTGATCTTTTATGTTCTTTTGATCTTTCTGCCACTTTGTCCGATATAGATAGCTTTACAGTCTGTGCAACTAATTTTATATACACCTGATTTGTCGGTAAGCTTAGTTCTTTCATTGTTATTGACTAACATAGCCCCTAAATCGTTTTTATTTATGTTAACTGTTTTGATTCCTATTTTCTTAAATATTCTGTTAATTTTATAATTAATCTGTGGAATGTATTGTATAATGTGCCATTTCGTGTCGTGTTTTTCTATTATTTTAGAGTAAAAGTGTATTTTGAGTTTTTCTCTTTGTTTATGTTTGATAATGTCGTCTACTATTGATGAAGTGTTCCATTTGAAAAAAATCACTTTTATACAGAAACGTATCATGTAACTTTACAGTCTGTCTATAAACATATATTGCAAAATATTAATAATTGATCTTATACCAAAATTGGAACGTGCCCCTGTAAATGTTTTGTTTTTCGATGAAACTCATTAAAAGGTATTTGTTTTTCACATTTTTTTCCATCGTATAAATAATAATAAATTCTTCATCGAATGATAATGTTTAGAAAACGTTTAAAGTAGTAAAGAAAGTAAACAACTTCTTCGAGTGTTAAACATGTTTTTTCGCACTCGCACAATGGAGTGTTTGGTTAAATTTTTAAAAGACATTGTGTGGGCGTTTTGAAGCGTTACTAAAAAGTTCCGTATAACTTTCTTTTCACCAATTACCGTTCTATCAAAGTTCGTAACTTACCGCAGGATATAAACGTTTGCTATTCCTCCATCGCAATCGCCGTCTAGCCCGTATACGTATTGACAATATATAATTTAAAATTCAAGTAAACATTTTAATTGGCTCACTGAAAAATTTATGTGATATTTCATAGTTAAATGATTACAGGGTGTTATATAATAGTTATTCTTCTAATCATATTAAAAAAATTGTTCTTATCTAATACATTTTTAATTGAGAAAGGGCGTTTGTGTGTAAAGCATGAAACTATCGAAGCTGATAAGAAATGTTTGTTCGATAATGGCGAACTGACTATTGACAACCAAAACAAAAACATCAATGTGAGTAATAAAATTTATTTGTGTTTTGGCATCCGCAATTATAACACCATATTACCAGATTCTCGGTAGAAGACAGTCCTTGATTGACAATACGGAGGAGGCATGATGCAATTTTGTTAGCTCCTCGAGACGCTACACCCTCATGCCACATACACATATGGGATACACTAGTGTCTACAATGTCGACGGCAAAATTATAACGTAATAGCTGCAGGAGGTAAATATATGACTATATGCAGTGATGGAAATCCATAGATAAACAACACTTGTACTTTCGGGATCTTGAGATTCCTGCGTATCTTCTTTTAGCACTTGCCTTGCTCTCCCAGCTTTGGGTTGGTGTAACTCCTGTTAAATTTTTGCAGGTTGACCTGACTCAATACTGACTTTGATTTGAGAATTCCCTTATCACACGTGCTGTACGTATCAACACGTAGACAGAAACAATTCCATTTTTTTAGTAATTTTTTTATGCTCTCTACTTTTAGTTTCTTCAGATTCCAACTTTTTCAATATATATATACTGTGTGTCCAAAAAGTCTGGAAACACCCAAATAAAATCGAAACGGATGATTTTTGAGAAAAATGCAAAAACAAGTCAATTAGTATTTTCAAAAAGCTACTGGCTAATGGTATCTGTTTGGAATTTTTGATGACCTTGAAAAAGTTATGTCATCAAAAAGAAATTTAAATGGCAACGTCGCATTTTTAATTTTATTTTTGATAGATCTTTTAATTGTCTAAACGACAGTAAAAAAATTTTTCATTCTACTAAAATTTTGAAAAAAAAAACCATTATAGAAAACAAAGAAAATTTTAATCGTAGAAATCAGCAAAAACTCTTACAATAAATGTTCAAAATGTTGTCCTTGAGCATTTTGGCAATACCCTAAACGATAATAAAATTCATTTTGAACGTTTTGTATCATTTCAGGAGTGATCCTTCGTACTTCAATCTCAATACGTTGACGCAAGTCTTCCAAATTTTCAGGTTTAGTTGCGTATACCTTATTTTTTAGATAACCCCACAAAAAATAATCAATAGGCGTTAGATCTGGCGACCTAGCCGGCCACTCGATAGCCCCCCTCCTGCCAATCCATCTGTTTGGGAAGGTATTCTCGAGATAATGCAGAACATTTCCCGCATAGTGGGGTGAAGCCCCATCTTGTTGAAACCAAATTCATTGGCTGGGCAAATTAGGATCTTCATGGTTCGGAAATATTTCTGCTAATGACGGAATTAAATAATTTTGTAAAAAATCCAAATACATTTCCGCCGTCAGGTTACCGTTGAAGAAAAAAGGCCCTATAATTCTGTTACCAATTAAACCAGCCCATACATGTAATTTCTGAGGATACTGAGTTCGTACCTCTCTCATCCAGCGTGGATTTTGGCGTGCCCAGTACCTGCAGTTTTGTCTATTAACAGTCCCATGTAATGTGAACGTAGCTTCATCTGAGAATAAGATATGTCTGATAAAAAACGGATCATTATCACACATAGGCATCAGTTGTACACCCCTGTCGAAGTCGTCTTCAGACAGCTCATGAACCAAACAGATTTTGTAGGGATGATACTTAGTTTTCCGGAAAATATTACCAATTGCACTCTTGGATATGTTAAACTCCCGAGCAAGCTGCCGTGTACTAGAATTTGGAGTTTCCTCTACTGACAATAATACGTCGAGTTGCGTATCTTCTGCGATCTTTGGACGACCACTTCTAGGGCGATCTCGAACATGGCCCTCTTCTTTAAATTTTTTGTGAATCTTACTCACTGCAGAAATACTAATTGGGGCACGCTCCGGATGTTCTGTATTAAATAAGTCGCAAACTTCTCTAACTGAACGAGCCCTATCCCCAAAACCAATCATCATCAATATTTGAATACGTTCCCTCTCACTTAAAACCATTTTTAAACAGATTTTTTAACTTACGCACAATTCGTATTTGACAGAATGTCACAAATAAAACAAAATGTGTTTGAAAAATAATCGACTTTTAAGCCAACTATGTTCTTTTTTAAAGACAAACTTTTCCATTTTCGAAGAAGTAATTAAATTTTTCTCGGTCATTTTCTTAAGTAAAATGAAAAATTTTTTTACAGTCATTTAGACAATTAAAAGATCTATCAAAAATAAAATTAAAAATGCGACGTTGCCATTTAAAATTTTTTTTATGACATCATAACTTTTTCAAGGTCATCAAAAATTCCAAACAGATACCATCAAAATAAATAAATACTAATAAAAAATACTAATTGACCTGTTTTTGCATTTTTCTGAAAAATCATCCGTTTCGATTTTATTTGGGTCTTTCCAGACTTTTTAGACACACAGTATATATTATGTTTTCGTATTACTGCAATTAGAAATGATATTTTTGTCGAATTATGTTTAAAGTTGTCTTATATTATAGAACAAATTCATTACGTGATGCTTGTTAAATTTGATTGGCGACGTTAAAGCATTTCGGAGTCCGTGTACTCGAAGTATTCACACAGTCGCATAAATTTTAGATTTTGTAGTTTCCATGGTGTATCATCTGACCTAAATACCCATTACTTACTCTACTCAATCGATCTCACACATCATTAATGCATCCAATAAGACGATTTAACGTCATTAAGTCGATCTTATCTACTAGATTATGTTTCAGAGAAAATTAGAAATTATCTATTCAATACCAAACTTATGTAATTGGTAAGCTTAAATGAAACTGTATGCGAGAAAATAACAAACGAACAAGAAAGTGAATATTAAATACTGGACATATACATATAGTAGAAGTACTACTTGCTTTTTTGCTTCTAACAATATCATTTTTGATGGTCTAGATCTACGATAAAGATGACAAAAAGTATAATTTTGTTGGAGCGGTTCAAATATATCAAAAAATGAGTTAACTGTTTCCTGACTGACACCCATAGCCCTTGTAGCTGAGGATGCTTCCGGCCTTTGAAAAGATAATTTGTGTAGTTTAAAAACTGCGCAACAAATGCTTCTGGGGTTTTTCAAGAATCATCCCGTGCTTCAACTGTGAGACGCCCCCCCCCCCTCAATAGTCAAAACATTATAATTTAAATAAGGAAGTTACTATGTATGATACATTATTTAAAAGGTAATATTATGGAAAATTCAGCAACGCGATTGCATATTAAGTTACTTTTGATTTTAGCACCATCCAGTGTGATAAAAGACGACAAATGAGAAATACAAAACCTGTATGCTTATTAAGGGATGTACTCTTTTGAATTTGCAAGCTTGTTTTAGATAAATGATTGATTTATCCATGACAATATATATATATATACATATATATGTCGCTTCTGCTTCGGAAATTGATCCGCGTTGTCGTAGAGTCCGTATGTGGACTTCTGTTGTCTCGAGCTTTCGGCAATCTCGCTGTTGCCATTTTCAAGAGGTTCTGGTTCTCGTAGTAGTTTGTGTCGTATATATATAGTATATATACAGGGTGAGTTTTTTTGAATGTTTAGCATTGGGATCTCAGAAACTACTGGAGATAGAAAAACGCTTAAATGGGGAAAGATGCGCAGTTTTACGAATTTGATTTAAAACTGCTTTTGTTTCTCCGATAACTTTCATGGCTTATTAGATATTCAAAGAAAACTAAATTTTACGTTTTTCTTTAAACATGCTTAGCATCGTTAATAGTAATTTTAGAGAAAAAGTGTTCAGACAAAAGTTTTAGATAATTTTACGCCAAATAAAACTATGTAGCTAATATTTTTTTTTCGTTCGCCATTATCGAGTTATGACACAAACTTGTGTTTTTTTAAATGGAAACCATAGTTGGTTTTGACATCATTAAAAAGCTTATTTTTTGCTGATTACAATGATATAAGGTTTGATATGGTTATTTTAAAAAATAAAGAGGATATAGACATTTTTATGGTTTTTATGGAAAACAATTGAATTTCGAACTGATAAAATACAAACCAAACGAAAACTTATTTTGAAATCTTATGTAGTAATAAAATGAAAACTATAAGAACTTTTATTAAGGGCACACAACATTATTAATGTTCAAAGATACCTCCATTATTATTAATACACAAATTGCATCTCTTCACAACAGAATTTGTAGCATTGCGTACTTTACGCCTACCAATATTATTAAAAGCAACTAAGACAGCTTGTCTTAAATCGTCGATTGTTTCATATGTTCTTTTGTATACTGTGTCCTTTAGTACACCCCACAAGAAAAAATCCAAAACTGATAAATCAGGGGATCTAGCCGGCCATTCAATGGGTGCATTTCGTACTATCCATTGATTACGGAAGTTCAAATTTAAATAATTTATAACATTCAGTTGATTGTGCGGAGGCGCTCCGTTATGTTGAAACCATTGCATTGCTCGGGTTCTTAAATTTAAATTATCTAACATTTCCTCGAAATCTTGTAAAAATTTAAGATAACGATTGCCAGTTAGTGATCCATCAAAAATAAAAGGAGGAAGAACAGTTGATCCTATAACACCACCCCAAACATTAAACCCAAATTTAATTTGTGGTCTCCTATGTTCAACGTGAAGCGGATTTGTTTGAGACCATATTATGTGCTCATTGTGCCTATTAAACATTCCACAATTTGTGAAACGAAATTCATCAGTCCATAATATTTTCATTGAGCAGTGTGGATCGTTTTGACACTGATCTTTAAACCATCTACAAAAAGCTATTCGTCTGATGTTATCACCTTCATGTAAAGTTTGTGATACTGATAATTTGTAGGGACGAAATTTATGCTTCTTCAACACTCTGACAATAGTGCGTTGAGAGGAGCCCATTTCTGTTAAAATTTGTCGGGTCGATATAGATGGATTCTGAGCGACACATGCTAATATGTTTATTTCTCTATCTTCATCCATCCCTTTTTTTGATTTTGGTTTAACGAACGAACCATAATCTGCTAAATTATCCCATAATCTCTTAAAAGTAGGTAGCCACGGCTGACATCGATCAAAATAATTGTTAAAATAAACTTCAGCAGCTCTAGTAGAATTTCTCTGGCACTGAATGTAACATTCAACCATATCACGCTTTTCTACGTTAGAAAATTCCATAGCCAATGCAAACTTATGATTAACGGCCGTTTACACCGCTTATAGTTAGGTTACAATTAAATTAATTAATAGTTAATTGTCAATGTTTGACAATTAACTCCTCTCAACGCACTATTGTCAGAGTGTTGAAGAAGCATAAATTTCGTCCCTACAAATTATCAGTATCACAAACTTTACATGAAGGTGATAACATCAGACGAATAGCTTTTTGTAGATGGTTTAAAGATCAGTGTCAAAACGATCCACACTGCTCAATGAAAATATTATGGACTGATGAATTTCGTTTCACAAATTGTGGAATGTTTAATAGGCACAATGAGCACATAATATGGTCTCAAACAAATCCGCTTCACGTTGAACATAGGAGACCACAAATTAAATTTGGGTTTAATGTTTGGGGTGGTGTTATAGGATCAACTGTTCTTCCTCCTTTTATTTTTGATGGATCACTAACTGGCAATCGTTATCTTAATTTTTTACAAGATTTCGAGGAAATGTTAGATAATTTAAATTTAAGAACCCGAGCAATGCAATGGTTTCAACATAACGGAGCGCCTCCGCACAATCAACTGAATGTTATAAATTATTTAAATTTGAACTTCCGTAATCAATGGATAGTACGAAATGCACCCATTGAATGGCCGGCTAGATCCCCTGATTTATCAGTTTTGGATTTTTTCTTGTGGGGTGTACTAAAGGACACAGTATACAAAAGAACATATGAAACAATCGACGATTTAAGAGAAGCTGTCTTAGTTGCTTTTAATAACATTGGTAGGCGTAAAGTACGCAATGCTACAAATTCTGTTGTGAAGAGATGCAATTTGTGTATTAATAATAATGGAGGTATCTTTGAACATTAATAATGTTGTGTGCCCTTAATAAAAGTTCTTATAGTTTTCATTTTATTACTACATAAGATTTCAAAATAAGTTTTCGTTTGGTTTGTATTTTATCAGTTCGAAATTCAATTGTTTTCCATAAAAACCATAAAAATGTCTATATCCTCTTTATTTTTTAAAATAACCATATCAAACCTTATATCATTGTAATCAGCAAAAAATAAGCTTTTTAATGATGTCAAAACCAACTATGGTTTCCATTTAAAAAAACACAAGTTTGTGTCATAACTCGATAATGGCGAACGAAAAAAAAATATTAGCTACATAGTTTTATTTGGCGTAAAATTATCTAAAACTTTTGTCTGAACACTTTTTCTCTAAAATTACTATTAACGATGCTAAGCATGTTTAAAGAAAAACGTAAAATTTAGTTTTCTTTGAATATCTAATAAGCCATGAAAGTTATCGGAGAAACAAAAGCAGTTTTAAATCAAATTCGTAAAACTGCGCATCTTTCCCCATTTAAGCGTTTTTCTATCTCCAGTAGTTTCTGAGATCCCAATGCTAAACATTCAAAAAAACTCACCCTGTATATATGTGTGTGTGTGTCTGTAAATAAACCTTATGGTATTCATTGGTAGGAATATGAGTTTAAAAGCAATTATTAAAGCGTACAGATAATATAACTCAAATTATCCGACTTCTTTTTCCTAGTGCGGATCTCGTAAATCTCTTGTGCATCATTTATATTACTATTGTCAAATCTTCGTCGCAAATTATAAATTTATACGTCACAAATGGGAAGTGTATGTATATATATATGTATTATACACAAATATATGAATATACATAGCTGACATAACCTGCATAGGCTATTTAGATATTGCGATTATGCAATCATTGTAACGACCGTATTATTCCCAGCAGCATCTGTTAATGCAATGATTATAATAGCTTCGTATAATCGTAATAGATCTGCACTAATACATTTACCGTTTCCCATAACTTGATTGAATGCATTAAGGAGCGATTTGATTTGTATCAAATCTCTTTATATTAGTACCATCAACTACTGGCTGACGGGTATATAAACTATATACATACATATATAGTGCATTAACAATGTATTTTATATGTGCAGATTAAATTATTATAATTATTTTTATTATTATTGTCAGACAAAGTAAGAGATGCCTAACACGTTGAGGCTCCTTTGTATAAACGAGGTGTTATTACTCTGATTTTATTGATCACATATACTATTCCTCCATCGGTAAGCATCAATGTTTTACACACATTAGACAAGAAAATATAGGTTAAACATCAAAGTTAAAAAATGAAAAATCCTTACATACTAAATCTGATTATAGAAAATATTTTAAAATAATGTCTTAGTAACATTTGCATTTAGCATTTAACTAAATTTATAAATATTATAATAAATAAGAAGACGTTGAAGATATGTATATTACGTATTAAAGCATTTTAATTTTCACAAACGTGTTTATTCTATTCATTATGTTAAATAATTTCTACTCGTTATGTCTCCCACGTAGTTACTTTTTTAATTTTACATACAACAATTAAACTAATTACAAAAAATAAGATCCATTTTAAAATGGCGTATTGTACTAAAGACCGAAGCCATATAACTATGTATGAAACTATTGGCTTTCAATTCCAAATATGTGTTTACTTTCAATTATCCCTCTCTGGGTAAGTATTCCTTTCATATATTTCATTTTTGTTTTTTAATGAGTTGTTAGTCAATTTTCCTTTATAACTTATATGCATGTAACTAAATTTTTTGCATTTATCTTGTATTTTAGCTTGATATACTATAATATGATTTCTTCTATTGTCCAGCTTGTGATGTTGCATGTGATTTTCTATACCTGAAACTGGCCAAACTTTCCATATAGGTGGACTTCGTAGACTGCTGAAAATAACAGATGGTTAAAATTCCGAAAAGCTATACTTCTGTACAGGTTTTTTGTGGCAGATATTGGTTTATCTTTTGATAATATTTTACTTTACTTTAAATATATCAACTTTTACTAGAAGAAATATTCTCCAACACTGATTAATTTACATTTTTTATGGCTTAACTTCGTGTGTATTTCTTTGTTTCTTTCTTTTTAGTCATCATAGCATACTTATTTTGTGAGTCGCATTTGTTTTTAAATAGGTACCTACGTGATATTATTAATTTAATTTACATACTCCTTATAAAATACTTACACACATATTCATTACTTTTTGACCAAAGAAAATAAATAATATATGCTATCATTAAAGTTTTTAGATGCCAACTTAAATATTGTAACGAAACCAGCAGACATTCGAGCGACAATAAAAAAAAAGGTTTTAAATCATCTCGGCGCGACGTATAAAAACGATATGTAAACAAGTCGTAAATATATCATCTCACAGATGTACGGCGTAAGCAAGGAAGAGTCCAGATTTCCTCTGGTATATTACCGAATTTACTGCTACATTTCGAGAACTTTTCATGCAGATATATATGTGGGGATACATCCCGGGGATGACTAATTCCTTCAATGGTAGTCGCGCAGTAAAGATAAATATAAGAAATAAATATAGTGGTGTTATATAAATAGAAGTGATATAAATATTAGTAATAGTAATAAATACTAATGTTAATTTTAATTTATTAATAGTAGTTTAAGTGTGATACATTAGTTTTATGTTTTTATATTGTTATATAATTTTAAGTGTATAAATATACAGACTGTTTTAAATAAATAATTGCACGAGTTGTTTATTGCGAACCCGAAAACGTTACAATATTTTGTTTGGGGGGAGGTGCGGATATTGTACAAGGCTGAGGTTTTTACCGGTCACTTTGTATTTATAGTTGGAACAGTAAACTAAATACTGCACGGGCATTCTTTGACATTTTTGGTAGGAGCAGATTTTTCTAAAATCTTTTGGAAACCAATAAGTCAGCGTATTTGTCAATTTAGAAAAGCTTACACTTGGTATAATAAAGGCAACCGGCACACTGCCTAGTTTATAAAAACAACTTAAACCGTGAATAATGCTTTCATTATTGTTTAACGAAAAGGTGATACTAAATACAAAAACGTATTGGACATTAATAAACTTTAAAATTAAAGAGCAACTGAAATTTAAGAACACAGTTTACAAATATAAAGTTTCTTTGGCTCTGCTCTCGAATAAGATTCATGAACCCAGTCCATACATTTAGAACATTGGACCATGCCTTGAAATATAGTTTTTGAACATAGAAAGTAATACCATTTATCAATGTCCACTTCAATTTTTGGTTCCGTCAACGTGGATGGTCGAGGTTCATCAGTAAGCTGACGTTTAACTTGTTTTTCTTAACGTATTTCCTTTTTCTCTTCCTCTCTTTCAGTTCCTCTTTGTAAGGAGTGCTAGTCAGAATAGGAGCCTTCTGAGTGGGTCGACTTTTTTTTTTGAAGCTACCTGACACGGAAGCCATTGCTGACAATATTTGGGGGCTGTAATGTTGATCTGAAGATCATTATACTGGTGTCATCATCGGTGCTTTTTCAGTTATATTTGAATTATTTTCCAGAGAAGATGCATTATATTTTGTCACGTCCTCATTTTCCGGCGTGTTCCGATTGTATGTAGCATGTTCATCATGGTTCTCATTTTGAGAAAGGATTTCTCCTGGTAGTAAGTCTGCATTAGTAAATCTTAATCTGAATCGCATTCCAAAGCAGCAACACCCACCCCAAAATTATTTTATAAGAGTGGAATTTCAATTCAGGAGAGAAGAACACGATTCACAAAATAATAATGTAGAGTTTTTGTTGACATAGATTAATGTAGTCTCCTTAGTTGAAGTTGATAAAACGGACAAGTCGGCAACGAGTTAACTATTAGTTATTAATCAGCGTAAAAAATGTTAGAGAAATATAACTACACCTATTGGACGTTGGGGATGTTCTGTTGCCTTCGATAATTTTTGGGGAACATCTAATTTTCGAAAGATATTTGGAATTTCTAAACAATTAAGTTAATTACCTATTAAATTATTACCAAGGGAACAGAGAGATACGTATTTTTCAACAGGAGGACGCACCACCTCATAATTCACGACTTGTTAGGCATTATTTAAATCACACTTTTGGTGCGACCTTATAGGTCACCGGATTTAACTCCCTTACATTTCCATATTTAGCCATATTTGAAAGAAAAGGTATACCGAGAACATTCTGCTACTCGTGAAGAACTGAAAGCACGAGTGAAGGAAGCAATAAATGATATAACCAGGCCCTACCTATATAATTGTGTGGGGGAATTTATACGACGCGACGTGGTAGTCGGTAAACGAGATGCCTGCGCGTCTATTTCTCAAATAGCAGATAGATGGCGCGCCTACGGGACGTGTAGTTGTGTGTGAAAGTCGCGGTTGTCAAAACTTGCTACGTGCAACGTTCAACAATAAACGAGAAAAACAACATTGCACACAAAAATTCGTGAACGTGCAAATATCTTCAACAAGAAGATGGAGGATGCGCCTGAAGATTGGTATAATGTTTTGACACTTTACTTTTTTAAAACAATTTTTTATAATTTGCTATTAAAAATTTTCCGAAATTGTCAAAAAAGTTATGTTTCCGCGAGACTCCGCGTTGTTCGCTGATTTATTTCTCAGATGAATGTCTAACTAACTAGAAAATCGAAAATTCAGGTGCGACTTTCTGCGATTATCCTCGCAATTGATTTATTTGTATTTGGTTGCGCGGCCCTATACATGTGACGCGTCACATGTATATGTCACATCATAATTACATATTTTTAATTAATCTTGAAGAGATTTAATATGCGCACGATCCGAACCAAATAGTAACTTAGAAGAAGTCACTTTGAATTATTTAAAGTGCAATTACCAAGAAGTAATCATAATTATTATCCTTATTTTCATTATTATCATTATTATTATTATTCTCATTATTGCTATTGTTATCATAATTGTTATTGTCTTTATCGTAAGTATAATTATAAAAAGTATAATGAGAAACAACTAAAAATTTATTAAACCCAAATTTTATATTATTTTATTGTATTTCTGAACATAAAACTGGCAATTTAAAACTCCCCATTTTGCAATTTACCATTTTTACCTCAAATCTACAATCAGAAAGTAAAAAAACTAAAGCATACTGATTTTCAGCCAAATCCGAACCTTTTTCGAGTTTTGACCAGCTTTTCGGGCGTTTCAGACCACTGTGCGACGTCCTAATTTACATAGAGATCGGGATGGGTTAATAAATCTCGTAAATACATAATTAGTAATTTCTTATACCTAATAGTTATTTTCAATAATTCTCGTAACTTAGCAGATAATTCTCATAACATATTTTGTAAATTATTGTTTTTGCTATTGTTTTGTTACTAGTAGTTTTAATGCAAACTTTAAACATATGTTTTTTGTTTAATATCTGGTAGGTAATTAAATATTATTTACGAAAGTCGTTTATTTTCAATGGAAACTGTAGTTTTTATTTGAAGTTATATTGTTCTGTTGCTTTGGATTTAGACTAGTTTTAGGAAATTTTAGATTTCCTACTACCTATCTACCAGTAGACCATTTGAAAATTATTTTCTTAAGTAATTTCAACGTGAAATAAATGTGATTCAGCAATTGTTACAATGCACTTTCACTTGGATAAATTTAGTAGATACCGCTATCTTTGGCAGAAATATCAAAAGTTGAGCTGTACTGGATGGTAAATTGTCAGTACGAACCAAATATGAACAAAAATACAGAATGTTGTATTTAAAATTTCGAAATTACCGTCACTTCCGATTAGACCGGAAGTGCTATAAAGAAACTGACTGCACCCGAATAAGCCCACCAATTACTTCTTTTATGCAAGTTTTAAAATTTTATTTTAGGTATTAAATAAATGACGGGCTGATACATGGTCTCGTTAATGAATAGTCCTATTCTACCTATGTAGTCTGAAGGATCAATAAAAAGCTATACTATATTAAGCTATATTATACTATACTACAATGGATTGCTTCTTATCTACACGGAAGAAGTCAACTTGTTACGATGACTGATAACACAGGAAAGGAATTCCTGTCGGATCCAGTGACAATAAAACAGGGTGTCCGATAAGCCTCCGTGCTGGGACCACTCTTGCTTTTACTCTATGTTAATGACCTTCCCCACAGCGTTCCGTTAATGACGTAGTGCAGTATGCTGATGATACGTCTATTACAATATCGTCAAATAATCTATCGGAGCTGTCGAGGAGATGGAGTGAGTCTGCTTCTGTTATTAACGCATGGTGTCGACGAAATGGGCTAAAGTTGAATAGTTAAAAGACTACTTTATTATGTTTGAGCCCTTTTGCTCTAGTAATGTGTCTCTTCTGATTTGGGTGATGGTCGATTGTCGTGGGAAGAGCATGTTGTGATTGTGTTTTAGACTGAGTAGTCTGTTGTACGCAACGCGGAAGTTAAGAGAGTCAGTTTCGACGAACATTTTGCTCACATTTTATCATGCGTCGATTGTATGGATTATTCGCTACGGAATAATGTTTTGGGGACATTCATCATTCGCGACCAGAGTATTCATATTACAATAGAAAATACTAAGAATTATATTTGAGCTGGATTATTACTCATCGTGTAGGCAAGTTTTCTTGAATAACAGATTATTCACATTACATTCATTATTTTTATATGAATGCGCAGTATACGCAAGACTGCATAAGATGATTTTCTTTTAAACAGTGATACTAATAAGTACACAACCAGACATGATGGTGACATGAGTGTTCCGATGAACAGACTTTCATTCTATGAGAAGAGTCCGAATTATGTATGTCTCTACAATAAATTGCCAAATGATTTAACAAAAGTTACTCAATTTCCATTATTTAAGAGGAAAATTAAGTATTTCTTGAACAATTGTTTTTATAATGATAGGCAGTACTTCTATTGACATTTTAACATCTTATATGAAACAACTTGGTTGCGCATAGTATTTAGCATGTGCGTTTCTTTTTCAATTTGTATGAGAAGCAATATTTGATATTTTGTGTACTTGTGGTATTGTATGTAGATTGTGATTTGTAATTGGTGATATTACTATTATTATTATTATTTCTAACTAATAGGGTTTTTACAATGATCAAACCGAAAGTATATGTGTCTTATGTATGTATATTTTACCCTTGTGTAAATTTAATTTGTTAACTTCTTTTAGTAAGTAATTATTGTGCTTTCTATTAACAATGCAGACATTTGCTTATGTAAAGCTATTGCTTCTTCTTTGCGGAATTAATATTATTATTTAACTTCATCTTCTCTAAAAAAAACTGTTTTTTACTAAGTTGCCGAATGCAAAGATTTAAATATTTTTCTTATATTGTTTATTAATGAAACAAAAGATAAATGTTTTTATAATTAAATTCAACATTTTCCTCAAGTTTGAAAGGAATATTAAGATATTTTTTAAACGAATGCTTAATTTCAATCCAAGACCGTTGCGGAAAGCAAACATCACTGTAACAAGACGAAATAAAAAGAAATTTTAAATATCCGTCAAATTTTGAATTACGACCCCCACATAAAAACCATATATTCATTCAGCCTACGTACTAAACGTATTCAAGTTTAAATTGCGAAAATGATAATTCTAAAGTTAGTATATTTTTACACCCCAGCTATAAATTTTGTATCCCAAGAAGAGAAGAAGAAGCAGCAGCAGAAAGAAAGTCCAAGAAATTAAATTACTAATGAGAAAAGTTGCGGCGTTCCCTTTAGGAATTTACGCTCTAAATTTTTAAAAAGATAATTTTATTTTCTCCCTCTCGGTATCCGGAGAATTACTATTAGTTTGTTTCTTATTTAAAAAGCACCGACTCTGTGGTTTTGTTTTTTTTAATGCTCCAGTTAATAAAATTAATGAAACTGAAATGTTTTATTGATTAACTTTGCTACTCTTGCACCTTCCTTTCAAATTAAAAATGAGAAAAGTTTTACAAATCAGATATTCAATTTTGATACAAAACAGTTAGAAAAGCCTTATCCCAACAATTTTGTTTAAGAATTTAATTGAATCCCGTCTATTTTAGCTAAATAATGATTTGTAAATCTAATACTGATATGCTTCAAAATTTAATTTATTTAATCACTTTCAGTAAAGTAATTGGTTTTAATTTGAAAAGATGAGTCGTTGCCATGGTGCGAACCAATCGATTTTGTATATATTTTGTTGCTATGAAAGTATAAGTTTAAAAAAATAACTAATTTAGGCAGCATAAGTTCTAAATTAGTTATTTCTATAACATAAATTATAATAAAGAAAGTTGCCTTAAAAATCTAAACAATTATATATTTAATTTGCACTTTTTCTATATTTTTATAAATAAAAATTTGCAACAACAAAATAAAATAGAAAAAATAGTCTCGCCGTTTAAAAACCTTGTGATTTTGTTAAAATCTAGATAAATGTGTATTATTTCGTGAAATAAGAATATTTTTTCTAGAAATGTATGCTTGTTTCATGGGTGTAACTTAGTTTAATAATAATAATTATTATTATTATTATAAACAAAATCTTATATCAGAAGAAGAAAGCGAATTAACAAGCTGATAAACAATGCAAAAAAATATAGTGCAAAGTACAAGCAAATCGACACTGATTTTATGATTTTAAAAAATATCAAGTTTGACAGCACTACAGTATGCTTTCTATTCTCAGATTATTTCATTACGCACTTTGCACCAAGTATTTACGTTGACGATAAAAACAAGATTAATGAATTTAGCACGTACAAATGACAGTTGCAATCACTTTATTTGCCAGAAATTACAGAGGATGACTAATAATCGAAATATCAATGGATAAACTGATGAGATATATTCTGGAAAATGCTGCAGCTTTTTATTATCCGATCGTTACGTTGTTTGATCTTCATATGCAGCAGAATTTAGCACATATAAATCTCACTTGCAATCACGTTATTTGCAAGAAATAATAGAAGATGACTTACATTATTTAATAAGTAAAATATCAAAAATAAATCACCGGAATGACATAATATATTGATAAAATATACATATAATAGAGAACGCAGAAACTTTTTTTTTATCCAATCCATACATTGTTTAATGTTTCTGTGAATTTCTATGAAGCAGCACAAAGTCTTAAGGCAGCGATTATAAGGACTATACATAAAAAAATCCAGATCTGACAGTAGTAATTACCGCCCTATTAGCGGACAAGTAAATCGACTTCCTGAATAAATATTTTATATGAATTTCAATTTGACTATAGAAGAGATAGCAACACAACATCCTTATTGGAAAACCGTACAAATAAAATTGCTAATACACTTAACAACATGACACACGTACTTTGTACCTTTGTCAACTCAGCAGAACTTTCAGCAGCATAAAACACAAGATTTTAATTGATATACTTATTAGATTGGGGATTTGGGGCGGCCTGCTATTATGATTTTAAAATTTTCTAACAAACAGAAAATTTACAGTAAAAATAAAAGATTCTAAAAGCAGAGAGGAAACTATGACCAGATGAGTGCCCCAAGGAAGTATTTTAGTTCCTTTGCTATACTTATATGTTTATGATATTGAACATTTCTTTAATATATCAATACCGCTTGTATGCCCATAATACATGTATGTTACACAAGCAAATGATATTATGAAAAGTGAATTTAAGCAATTTCTAATATTGGCGTACGATAGAGGTTTAGTGACAAACTCGGAGAAAACAAAGTTGCTGGATATAAATACGTTTCCGCCATCTTGAGACACAGGTTCGAATAAAAGTGATCTTCCATTCCGATTAATGTTTGAATGACAATACTTTCAACAGGTGCAACAGGTGTATGCAAATAATATCAGTGTTTGGATTGACAACATTTTTTGTAGAATACTCAAACCCGAGCGTTAGCAAAAAACTGCGTTATTTGAGTAGAATGTTCATTTGGCTGAAAGACTTTCTGTCAGGACCTATTGTAAAAATAATATCTTGAATCAATTTTATTATATAGCATATCTGTATGAGGACAGGCGTCAATGGTGTATAATAAAAGAAGTAAAACAATTCAGGACCGCGTTATGAGGTGTGATCTTGATGGTATGGACTCTATACATGAAACATATATAATTCTTTTTATTCTTCGTGAGGGCAAATTATTAGAATTGTGACAAATAAATTTGTCATCACTAAACACCTTCAAGTGTAAATCATGAATATTCTACCAGGCTTGAAGAAAGGGGAGGGTGTTGCCAGAGGTTAGGTTCAAACAAGTAAGTGTGAATCTACGGGATAGACGCCATAAATTCTCGGCCTAACAGGCTTATACAGGTTCAAACGTGTTCAAACTTCGTCACGTTATGCATTCATATACGCGAGGTGTAAACTATAAATATGACGGTTCGAAGCCCAGCAGTTTTAGTAATCAGCCAACCAACGTGACTAGCGCACGAAAATGTCTGAAGTAACGAAAATTGAGTACCGAGCGGTCATTAATTTTTTAACGAAAGAAGGGCATACACCTTATCACATTAAACAATGTTTAGACGGCGTTTACGGTGATTTATCTCCTGCGTATTCAACTGTAAAAAAGTGGGGACAAATGTTTCCATTTGGGACAAGAATCCCTGGAAGATGGTGATCGGTCGGGTGTGTGGGTATGAATAAAATTAGTGCTAGATGGGTACCGCGACTTCTCTCTGCTCTCCAACGTGAACTTCGAGTCGAATGTGTGCAGTCGTTTTTAAACATGGGTAGAGACGACCCAAAACCGATTTTGGAGTCCATTGTCACAGGGGATGAAACAATGGTTCTGTTTTACGATCCTCTATCGAAAAGGGAGTCCATGGAATGGCGGCGACCTGATGAACCTCGTCCCAGAAAGGCGAAACTCGTTCAATCAACGAAAAAGGTGATGGCCACAATATTCTGGGATTGTGAGGGCATTTTGCTAATTGACTTTAAAGAGCGCAATACAAGTGTGATCGGCACATATTATGCGTCTTTATTGCATAAATTAAGGAACAATATTTGTGCAAAAAGTCGTGGAAAATTGACAAAAGGTGTGCGATTCTTGCACGACAATGCTCCCGTCCATACTGCCGCCATTTCACAAGCTGCCATCCGCAAATGCGGTTTTCAAGAATTGGAACATCCACCGTATAGTCCGGATATCGCTCCTTGTGATCTTTTTTTGTTTTCTAATTTAAAAAAAGAACTTAGGGGACGTAGTTTTAAGGACGACAGTGAGTTGCGAGCAGGTGTTATAGAACATTTTGACGGAAAAACTTCAGATTATTTTTAGAAGGATATCGAATTATTAATTAATCGTTGTAATAAATGTATAGAAGTTAGAGGAGATTACATTGAAAAATACAAATTCTTATATTGTTCCAAGTTTCTTTTTTATATATCAGGCCGAGAACTTATGGCGACTACCTCGTATAGGCTGTAATATTCTAGTGCGTCAAGTATTCAATGCGCTGCCAGAAAACCTGGGAAAAGGAAATGTTAATGAGCTTTTCACTCGGGGACTTAAGGAGTAGCTATTGCATCAGAAGAGTATCCAATATTTCGTCTTATAGATAATGTACATATTATTGATATTTACTTTTCATATCGAAAATGTATGAACTGAACCGATATTTGTTACTAAATATTTTTTTTACCGCATCGAATAATTATGCCACAGTCAAGCCTGCTGAGCTTAGTTGCTAGATATTTTTGGTTATCTTTTTCTACGTAATTTGCTTTATCTCTTTAGTGACTTATTGTTGGTAGTTTTTTTTATTCAATACACTATGTTTGCCTTAATGTAAAATGTTGTTTCATAAGAGAGAAAATTGTCAATAAGATATGTTTACACCATTTGTATTTTGTGGTTGGATTTGTTCTACCGGGTATTGTAAATGTATTTTTCTACCCCCATACTTTAATTGTATTATTAGATATGCCGAACCTGTACTTTAATGATGTCCATTAAAATACAGATTTTTATTAAGATACAAGTTTATGTCCAATAGGAATACAGATTTTTCATTAAGGTACAAGTTTATATCCAATAGGAGCGCGACATTCCAATACTCAATCAATATTCAATATGACGACTACTTATCTGATAGATATAAAAATTAATTAAATGTGACAGTTCTCTGCAATTTACTAGTAAGTAGTTAAAATTTGTGCTTTTTTGAAAATATAAACGGTAAAAATGAGGGATAATGACAGTGAAATGTAAAATTTGACTCCACCAGAAATTATGGAACAAGCTTTAGTAGCCACGAACAATTTATTACCAGCTATATTAGCAAAGATGTACGGAAAATTTTACATTCAATTTATGAAATGGAATGTTCAAAAAATAATGTTTTGTCATGGCGTCGTAGAAAAAATTGTGTATACAACTCGCATTTAATGCTCGTGTCTTAATAGCTACCATTAAATGCTCATTGCATAATATACTAGTTTTCTATTTCGGTGCTATAAAGTTCACTTTACGACACCTGTTTTGGTTGCATAAAGTATTACTTTATGGCACGCTAATTTTATTTTTTTGAGGTTAGTAACAAACAAAAATGGAACCAAATCATATTTAAATGTCAAAATATAAGCCTTTAATCTAACAAACATGTGCAAGAAGTTGTACAAAGAATAAAAGACACACTTACGAACGTTTTATTTACGCTAATTAATAATATAAGCGGGATCATGAAGTTTTCTGATTGAAATTTACTTCCCATGTTGAACATTACAATTGTTATAAACGTTTATTGTATCAGAAACCGATGGATTACGAATGATTTTAGTGGATGTATTAGGTACACTAGACAGTATTTGCGTAACCTCAACTTTTTTCTTGATGGAATTATCAATATAGACTTTGTTGGCAAAAGATTTTGTAAATTGTCTTCTGTTATTTTGCGAATCTTGGAGGCGTGCAATTATTTATTTCGTCAATTTTGTTGATAATTTAAAATAATTTATTGCATAAAGCAGACTAAATTTTAAACAAAATGATATATAACACCGTCGATATTCAAATATTTAAAATGTTTTACTTAAAAATCAAAGTAACCAAGTTCAAAAACAAAATTTCTAAAATGTTCGAACAAAACATTTCTCTTATTCTAAGCCTTTTTGCACTTTTAATAACAGGAATAGAA
Source organism: Amphimallon solstitiale (assembly GCA_963170755.1). Classification (NCBI taxonomy): domain Eukaryota; kingdom Metazoa; phylum Arthropoda; class Insecta; order Coleoptera; family Scarabaeidae; genus Amphimallon; species Amphimallon solstitiale. Next base: position 46,986,485 of record OY720681.1, on the reverse strand, counting down.
AAAATAGTATAAAATACACGTTTCATGACATTTTGCACACTTGTTCTTTGGAAAACTCGCACAGCGTTGTTTGGTAATAAACTACAATAATAATAATAAAATTGTAATGAGCTACAGGACACAATATAATTAAAAGAGTGAGAAAGAAAACAAAAATGAAAATGTATTTTTCATTCTACATTTTATATTATACGAAACTAGAAAAGTTAATTTTATTTTTAAAAGTCCTATTACGGAACACATAAAAAAATTTTTAAAAACTAAATTGTTCGTTTTCTAAACATAAGTTTAAACTTACTGACCATAAACATTGGTTTTCTGGTCGTTATTTAAATTTGTATTGACCACATATAGGAGTAAAATATGTTTTTCTATAAAGTGCATATTAAATTTGCGTCACCATGTTTAAAACCAATTCCGAATCCTATTAGTAACAATGTGTAGCTAATAACTACATAGGCTTAAAAAACCAGTCACGCTGTCGTCTATCTCTGTATAATTAGTAGAATTATCTAAGCTAAAACAAATTAAATGAGCGTAATTGCAATGTTCTGTCAAACCGTTTAAATATTTAATTGTTGCCTTTTTAAGCACTTTAGGTTACAGTTATCAAAAAATAAATATAATCACAATTCATTGAGGTTTTAACTTTGATATTGAAGCAGGACCTTATATAAAACTTGTAATTTGCTAAATTAAAGTTAAAATAGAGTAGGCTATTACCGGCACTATTGTAGTTATTTAGTATGAGAATAAATAATACATACATATTAACTTTTCAACATGGTCTAAACATTAAATATAATACCTCTATTTCAATCTATCTCTTTAAATTTAAATTAATTGCATATACATAAAGCAAGCTAATAGATTTCCATGATGTCATTAGAAACCGAATTCATCGAGATCCAGTTAAATATTGTAGTAAATGTCAATACCTTTGACAAGCAAATGTTTTGCCACAGCGGACTAAAGCAATGACGCGTTTCAAGCTACTTGACTCCCTTCAGATTAATCTACACCACGTAGCTACATTTCATATACTTATTCGTATACATTGGTAGTATTAGTAACATTATATGCATAAAGTATTCTCTAACTTGCAAATTCTTAAAATGCATATACATTTGTCGACCACATGCAACATTTTCTCCATTAATACGTGCAAATTACAATGTAATAGTTAGTCTGCAGAGGCAGTAGTTTTTCGGCATACGTGCAGCATACCGTGCTGAACCAATGACAGAGTCCGAAGTACTTGTATCTTATTCTTAAGAGAGTCAACTAGCACGAAACAGGCCATTTACACAATATGGAATTTCTCAAAAAAACAAATAAAAAATATTTGTCATTGTTGCAATTATAAATCTAATTAAATTAAATAGTAAAAGGAATCGCAATACGTACCGAAACTGTTACTTGTAGTTACGCTGTACAGCACGAAATAGGCCGACTTGATTTACGTCCTATATTTACTTTGTAAATCAGATAGGTCTGGAAAAAAAGATAAACAGATATTTTAGTTTTCTATTAGCTTTCCGTCTGTGCCTTTCTAATAGTTACTACATTTTTTATTGATTCTTTTTGTAATTCAGAAATGATTTTATTATTACTCTATACAGACATTACGAACTACGTCATATTTATGTAAACAAAAATCTAACGCTGTTCGTTGGTTAGCGCATCACTTGAGAAATATTTTTGTTAAATATTCATAATAATTTGAACAAGTTTTTAGAAAAAGAAAAATTTAAAAATTTGCCCGGAAAATTGGGAAATTTTAAAGAATTTATATATACTTAGAATTAAATTTGAGAGAAATTTTATTATGAAAGTTTCGAAATTCCTATCGGAAGTAGGTCCTTTACTCTTATCGAAAATGAGTTCAAGTCATGCTTTTCAGACAAGTACGTTACGAGTATAAAAGTATTTAGAACTTAATTTTCAATAACTTTTATTTAAAAAAAATATTTTTTGTACACATAAAATGTAAAAATTCGGGCCGGAAGTAACACTTTTACTCTAAGCGAGTAACCCTTTTCTTCGAATATCTCGCAAAGTACACATTTTATAAAGATTTATTAAGAGAATAGAATTACTTATAATAAGATTTTGAATAATTTTTATATAAAAAATTCTTAAAATTGTATAATTTGAAACACTCATACATATAAGAAAGTTGTGTGGTGGCCACAGCTCATGTTTTCTATAGAATTTTTGTATGATAAGACCCCATGATTCGAACGATCGATATGGGTAATTATTTTTTTTGTTCGTTATAGTCCTGGATATATTTCCAGGAAAAAAGTGGGACAATTACAAAAGAAAGTCGGAAAATTCTAACAAATTACAAAAATCATAATTTTCTTTAAATACTTTTATCTTAGAAAAATAAGCCTCTGAGTAAGTCCAAATTTTAAGAATCTTTTTACAAAAATTATTCAAAATCCTATTCTAAGTACTTCTATTCTGTTAATAAATCTCTATAGAATGCACACTTTGTATACAAAAAACATTGCAAATACGGTTCTAAATACTCTTGATAAATATGTATAGATTGCATAATTTACGAAATATTTTCAAAAAATCGCTATTCGATATGAGTAAAAGTGTTACTTCCGGTCCGAATTTTTAATTTTTGTTTTATACAAGAGGCATTGAAAATTATGTTCTAAATACTTTTATACTCGTAATATACGAGTATAAAACGCATGACTTGCGAGATATTCGCAAAAAACTGATTTTCGATAGGAGTAAAAGACCTACTTCCGGTAGGAATTTCGAAGAACCTGTTTGATAGAATTTTTTTCAAATTAAATTTTGAGTACGTTTCAATTCTTTATAACTCCGTTTAAACTTATTAATTGACAAAATATTGGTAAAACTCAATTTTTTCACTGAAATACACTACTACTTCCGGTCTACCGATTTTATTGAAAAACTAATACAGATGTCAAAAGGAAGATTATACTGCATCTGTAAAAATCTCTAGGCCGAAATTTTTCGTCATCACAATACTTCCTTATACTACGTATAACAAGGTAAGACAATAGGTAAACAAGATTAAAGCAATATTACAATAGCGACAACGCAATAAAGTAGTCGGAGGAATTATTGTTGGAAAAAGCGCAGCGACTCGATGATATGGACATCAACCGACTCCACAACGACTAGGAATGATATTAACGAATACCTTAGTTAGAACTTCCTCAAGCCTTTTGTGATTCACTGGTACTTAGGCATCAAAGTAAATATGCATCATTCAAAGAGAGTATTTACGAACAAAACTTAGCCAAAGGAATAAATTCACCTCTATGACCGGAGGGTACGTGTATTAGTAAATTATTTACATACATCAAAAACGCGCAGATGTAAAATAACTTCAGAATATGACGTTATTGTTAAATATAGAGCGCTTGAATGACAGTAAGGTCAACAATTTCGAACTCGGTGTATGTTTATAATCATAACAACTGAATGTTATATCTCTCACGGAAACATGGATTACAGTATAATCGATACAATTTTTCCAAATTGTTTTACATATTAATAATACAATATAATTAATTATTTCTCTTCAAAATAGGTTTATATTGCGCAATGATCTTGAATAAATTCGCAGCTTTGGTATTGACATTTTCAATGAAAACTATCCAAACAAGCTGACGCACTTAAGGCTACAATTTCTAGACACGTAGAGATCAAAGGAACCGCGAAATTAGATTACGTTCTCACTGTCTTGTACTCTATATTAAAGAGCTATGTTGTAGTCTGGCATCCACATTTAATCATGTAATATATGCACCCTGTTTTATGAATAAATCAATAATATAGCATAAGTGGAATAATACCATACATTAAATTTATTATTTACGTGTTAAAATTTATTTAAAATAAGTGTAAAATTATATCTACTATATAAAGCTGTTAAGTTTAGTTACGAGTAAATGTGATAGTTACAATTAGATTAGAAAATTTATATACGGGATATGACACATAAGACCGAATGTTTTCGAACAACGGATATTCGGATTTGTATAACATTTTCTGATGGATGTACTACTTTCATATTAGAACACAAGTTCTTAGGCTGTTTAATGATCTGATTTTAAGTAGCAGTCCCTCACAAAGCTTGCACGTTCCTCAATTTCTTCTTAAATACTTTACAAACTTTAGGGAATACTTAAATTTGTCTCTGACATAGTTTAAAACGTATTATATGCTCGCAAAACAACAGGTATACTTCTTGAACAAATAAATACATTAATGGAAGAAATTATTCCACATCTCACACTTTTGAACGTTCAAACCATGACAGCGAGAGATCAGGAGCATGTCCTTCAAGTGATCCAACGGGGTCTTACAGTAACGACATCTTGTTTTGACCGTACTTTATGTGAATTATATAAAGTGTCGAGATCAAGCAGTATACCGTAACATACGAGTAGAGTTTCCTATGATATTTACCTAGCTATGAATGAAACGAGTTAGAAAACGAACAATTTTTTATTTTGCAAACGTAAGAACCATTAACACTAACATACTTATTCCAAAGTTTCTTTAATAACGCTATGCCTTCCATAAAGAATACTTTTGGTAATTCCGCAAAAGACACTCCAAGAACGTTTTCCACACCTTCATTCAATACAAATCGACGCCCTCTCAAGTGTCTTTTTGATTACTGGATAAAGATAATAGTCACAGAGGGCGAGATCGGGATAATATGTTCTTTTTCTGTTCTTTCTCTGAATATTAAGAGTCAGCAATATTTATCTACTTAGTGAATATCGTTTTATTTGAAATAAGTTCTTTATCTAGTGTATTCTATATTTGTCTAATATCAGTTTGTTTCACATTAGTGTCCTTTTATCTTGATATACCAATATAGTCACTAGCTAGAATTCATAAGAGAACCAATGCAGAGACGGAGATTTAAAAAAAATCAAATACATGAACATTTGAAGTTGTACAAGTTGGCAATGAAAATTTCTATCGTAAACACCGATGCAGATTTTTTGGAAGGGTTATCATAATATAAATATAATAATAATAATAACAATTAATAGTAATAATAATAATTCATTTTATTTCTTAGTACTTCAGACATTGTATGTAGCACAGTACAGCAAAAGTAAAAGAAATACGTCACATACAATACAATATAAAGTTATTTCAAATAATTTATAAAATCTTGAACACTGTAACAACAAATTTGAAGGAGAGAGTCTCTCAATTTTTTTTTAAAAAGTTGTAATGCAAAGCATTAAATAATTTACAGCCCACAAAAGCCACCCAAGCAACATTTTTAGTCGTAGGAACGTAACGGCGACCATCACAAGAACTTTAAAGTTTTCGCCACTAGTCGCCGGAACGTGGTGAAAACGGTCCTATTACGTGCCTGGGACCAAAATGGGGAATAATTATTCGGTAGTAGCTACGTTCTAGCGACGTCCCTGGAACTGCTTCCGCGACGTTTCCCGGACGTCGCGGCTAAGTAACGGCGACGTTGCAGGGTGGTGACAGCCACTGAAATGGAACTTCTTAGGTTTCTGAGACTCTCAGTCGCTCTCTGTCGCACACCTTCAGCAAAGCCTCAACTATATTCTCATCTCATTCCGTTGTCGATGCTGGCTTGTAAACTGAAGGTAGAATGTAATACCACACGTTGATGGTGTGAGTAGTAACACACAATAATATAATTAGAACTATTAAACACACGTTGATCATTTTAGAGGATTTCTTGGGTATTAAAGTTATATGCGAATACAAGTTTTCTGACAAATATGATGATGGTACTTAGAAAAATGACAACGCGCCCTTAAAATATACGTTTACCTAAAAAGTTTTTTTAAAAAGATATACTGTACAATTTCGAAATTGTCCATCTAGGCATGTGTATCTTTTTTTAAATTATTCCTGAACATTCAAAACCAATAAATATTCATTGATTTGGTACTTTTAGTACAGCTCTCAAGAAAAATTAATTTTTAATCAGTATTGTGACGTCATTCAACGTTCATGAACAGCAATGGCGTCGCAATTCTGCTCGATAAATATGGCGAATTTTGCGCAAGAGAACTTACAAGTAGTAGTTACTCAAATATGCGTCTTTAAAGTACATACTACTTGACAAAAGTAACCGTGTAGTAGCAGCCACTAAAAATATTTCATAGTTGCTACAAAGTAGTACATGGGACCAATCGGTCCACGCCGCTGTAACTTTAAAGTTGTGCAGGTTCGTTAAGACTACCTTGAAGTAGCACACAACTGCAAGGTTCCCGGTGCCACTTCAAAGTTACACGTGGGACTTAACCTAAAATTAACACATATGATTGCGGTTAGTGGTAGTAAATTATTGTAAAAATGGATTTTTTCAAAGTTGTGGCTACGAAAGAGAAGAATGAGGAAATGGGACAACGACAAAGTACTGTACTGGCCGCACAACTTAAATCATTCACGAAGGGAGACTTTAAGATGCAATTCCGCCAGTGCTCCAGAGGGGAGTTGGGTAAATTATTCGTGCATCTTAAAATTATCGAATATTAACAACTTTAAAGATGCCTTACAGATCGAAAAACAATTAATCGGCCTTAACATATGCAGTAGATCATTGATTGAACTGTGGGTTACTCTATGCAATAAAGACCATTCTCTAGGCTGTTGCAAGAATGAAATTTTTGACGAAAATGCTATTATTTCGTCTTTATAGTCTTCATCAATATCATATTTAGGGACAAATAACTCATCATAGCCATAATATTGTCGATTTCATCTTCACAAGTTTCAACAAATTTCACTTTATCTTCGTTATAGTTATTATTTCCGACTTCACATCTACTTACTTCTGGTTCTGCTTGGCAGGCTTGTCCACTGTTAGTCGTTTGAACTGATGACACTGATCCTTTTGCAATAGTTATATTTTTCCTGTGGCCATAATGTAAAGAAATGTCGCCATTACAACTAAGAGCGTTCAGCTGAAGCCTCAGTCTTCGATAAAATGTCGACGAATGTCTATAGGCTTTCTGTTGCGACGAATTTTCTTTTCAGACGCCATGAATTCGAACGCAGTTTCATTTCACAGGCACGAGCGATCCTTATTGGTGAGTGCCTTTGTTATTAAAGTCGATGAATTGAAACTTACCTTGTAGCAATTTTTTTAAAGTAACTGCAACTATATAGTCGCTCTGAGTTTATACGGAAAGTGAAAATTACCTGTAAGTAACATCTCCGAGTAGCAAGAACGCCGAAATTACTATAAATATTACTAAACAGTTCCGTAACTTTGAAGTAATTAATACATGTTCCGATAACGTAGCAAAAACTTTGAACGTTACATTCAAGGAGTGCTAACTTTAAAGTCACACTTCAGTAATACGAGATGGTTATGGCCACTATCGTTTTCTACTTTAAAGTTCTAATAACTTTAAAGTAATCTTATTTAGTAGCCGTGTGGTTCCTAATACGTTAAGAGCTACCAAGAAGTTATGGGACCATAGAGGACCTACTACTAGTAACAGTTACGTGATTGCTACTAATAAGGTCTGAATTGGAGTAAATCTTACTGCTAAGTCAAACATTTAGTAGCAGTTACGTAACAGTTACCGAGTCCAAGTTCCGGTCTCAGTTCCCGTCACTTTCATGCTGCTTGGGCAGAGTCTTCTGAAAGGAAGTCGTTCTATGTACAGGAGGCAAAACACGATCATAGTGGCTGGTCTCATAGCCATGCGACAGACTAAAATCAAAGCTGCTGCGATTTCCGTATACATAACACAGAACCTCAAAAATATATACATCATAAAATGTAAAAATCCCATTGACCCTGAACACATTCCAACACGAGTCGCCCTGTCGGAGATTAAAAATAATCCTGACAGCCCTCTTTTGTAAAATAAAAATGCGAGAAACGTCACTACTCATGCCCCAATGCACTATTCCGTAACGCATCCTGAATAGAAGTCAGAGTAATAAAAACTTTTTAGTGTGGACGAATTGCAAGACTTGCCCAGCTGGAAGAGAGCGTAGCACTATTTGTCGAGTTTAGAACATAACTGGTCTATGTGTTCCGACCACTTTAAACCCTCATCGACAATGACACCGAGCAACCTACAACTGCTAACGAAATCAATTTCTGAGTCAGCCATGACAAACCTTGAGATGTTAAGCTTTTTTTGTTATTAAAAAGCATACAATGAGTTTTTTTCGATATTCACGACGATCCTATTAAACTTAACCCACTTATTTACTTTAGACATGACCACACCAGCAGCACTAATAACATCGTCAACATTGTTCGATGAAACAACTAAACTTATGTCATCGGCATATAACATCACCTTAGCAATACCAGTTAGACAGTTAGGAAAGTCATTGATAAAAATTAAAAATAACGTTGGCCCGAGGACAGAGCCCTGTGGAACACCCATACGTACATCAGTGCTACCAGAAAAATTCCCGTCGATGCTCACTCTCTATCTCCTTCCCCACAAATATGACTCGAACCACTTCAAACAGACACCATTTACACTATATCTACTAAGCTTATGCAATAATATTAAATGATCAACTGAATCAAACGCTTTAGGCAAGTCTATTAGCATACTTAGACATGGAAGATTGTGGTCGATCGAAGTGTAAATACTGCTTAAGAAATTAAACATAGCAGTATCTGCTGATTTACCTGGGGAAAAAACGTGCTGATTTTCGGGCATGAGTTTAAAATGAAGAAAATAATTCATTAGTCGTTTATTTACAACAAATCCATACACCTTGGAGATAACGGATAGTATACTTATGGGACGATAATTGTTCATATTATTAGGATCGCCCTTCTTGAACATCGGGTATACCATAGCATGTTTTAATTTTGACGGAAATATACCATTCTCAAAAGAAATATTTACTAGGTATGCCAGTACACCCGTTATAAAAGGAAATGACCTCCTCAAAAGAAGCGATGGTACGGAGTCAACACCAGAAGCCGGACAAGAACTTAGCTTATAAATCGCTTCAATAATATCTCCCTCGCTCACAGGAAACATATAAAATGATTGCGAACCTGGTGTCACAAAACTATCAGTCTCCTCGAAAGAGACACTATCATCCTTATAATTGACGTACATCAGTGCTACCAGAGAAATTCCCTTCCCGACAAATATGACTCGAACCACTTCAAACAGACACCATTTACACCATATCTACTAAGCTTATGCAATAATATTAAATGATCAACTGAATCAAACGCTTTAGGCAAGTCTATTAGCGTACTTAGACATGGAAGATTGTGGTCGATCGAAGTGTAAATACTGCTTAAGAAATTAAACATAGCAGTATCTGCTGATTTACCTGGGGAAAAAACGTGCTGATTTTCGGGCATGAGTTTAAAATGAAGAAAATAATTCATTAGTCGTTTATTTACAACAAATCCATACACCTTGGAGATAACGGATAGTATACTTATGGGACGATAATTGTTCATATTATTAGGATCGCCCTTCTTGAACATCGGGTATACCATAGCATGTTTTAATTTTGACGGAAATATACCATTCTCAAAAGAAATATTTACTAGGTATGCCAGTACACCCGTTATAAAAGGAAATGACCTCTTCAAAAGAAGCGATGGTACGGAGTCAACACCAGAAGCCGGACAAGAACTTAGCTTATAAATCGCTTCAATAATATCTCCCTCGCTCACAGGAAACATAAAATGATTGCGACCTGGTGTCACAAAACTATCAGTCTCCTCGAAAGAGACACTATCATCCTTATAATTGAAATATATGAGTTTTTCAGATGACGACACAAAATTATGATTAAACAATCTACATGGAGCTAATTTATCAATAGGTAAATCAGGAAAAGTCGACTGTTTCGCATAGTTACCTCTTTTATTGTTAATAATACGCCACGCAGCCTTGGTTTTATTATCGGCTGCCATAAAGAACTTATTGTTAAGATCACGCTCTCTAACCCGTAACGCATCATTATACTTCATTTCGCAATCCAAAAAAGACTCTCTTAAACATGGAAAATTTTTGGCGAATCTTTTAAACATAACATTTCATTCTTGAGTTCCACGATATCTGGCGTAACCCAGTGATTGATATGTTTGTCAGAAGCAGTAGGAACCTTAACAAATAGAAAGCACTTGTTAACATAAAATACAAATATGTTCAAAAAAATTTCAAAGGCAAGTTCCGGGCAGCTATATTCAAAAACCGACAACCATGTCTCGACCTCTAAATGGTTAAGAAATGAAATCATATAGAATATGTCAATAAAGATGTCAGTAAAAACACATTGAATTCAATTGAAGAGTATTTACATAGTGTTGAATATTAAAAAGAAAATTTATATTTGTGTTAAATATTATAACACATAATATATTGGAAATATAAGAAAATAACGAGGGAAGAAGTAGAAGAAGGAAATATATTTGGCCATGAAGATACCTACACAAAAACATACTCTAACAATTTAACTGTAAATAATTTAATTTGAACATTGTTCAAAATTGTGAAAAGTTAGATATTTGTAAAAGATCGTTGTAAAATTATATATGTCATAATTCCAAATCATTTTTATTTAAATCGTAAATAATATTACACTTGGTAAACATGTCCCTGTAAGAAGAAGAAGAAGGAAAAGAAGAAATAATTTAGACCACAAGATACCTACACAAAAGCACACTCTAACATCATAGCTCCAAGTAATTTAATTTTAACATTGTTTAAAATTGTGAAATCTTAGAATTTTGTAAAGAAACCGTTGTATAATTATACATGTCATAATTGTAATCATTTTTATTTAAATTATAAATAACATTTCACTTGGTAAACATGTCCCTTTTGGCATATACGGGGCATGTTTTTTAAGTAAGTACCGTTTTTCCACACCGCGACCGCAGCGCTGCGGTCGGCGTTCTGCGTATGTGAACTGGGCACCTACATCTGCCTACGCACTGACGCCATTACAGTCTGATTCTACCTTGTTTACGTTGTTTACTGAGTGTTTAAGATGCGACCAATAATCGTGAGTCCCGCCGACTGTGAAGTACGGGCTGTTATAAGATTTCTTAGTGCTAAAGACCTAAAAGGGATCGATATTCATCGTGAAATTTGTGCAGTTTACGGACAAAACATAATGAGTGATGGAATGGTAAGAAAGTGGGTGAGAGAATTTAAAGATGGCCGCACAAATGTGCATGATGAACAACGGAGTGGGCGTCCTTCGGTCGTTAATGAAAGTTTGGTGCAGGAAGTGGACAATAAGGTGAGAGAAAACAGACGCTTTACGATGTCCTCTTTGTGCGATGGCTTTCCTAATGTTTCGCGTAGTGTTTTGTATGGCATTGTGAGCGAGCGCTTGAATTACCGAAAATTGTGCTCACGTTACCGAAAATATTGACGGATGTGCACAAAACCAAACGTTTAGGCAGTGCATTGACTTTCCTTGACCGCTACCGCAACGACGGTGATGATTTCTTAAGCCAAATTGTTACGGGCGATGAAACATGGGTGGCCTACGCCACACCAGAATCAAAGCAACAGTCCATGGAATGGCGGCAATCAGATTCACCCGGAAAAGTGAAGTTTAAGCAAACAATTTCTGCCCGGAAAATCATGTGCACAGTTTTTTGGGACAGAAAATGAGTATTGCTTGTAGAATTTCTGCCTCGTAATGAGACAATCAATTATTCTGAGACCTCGAAAAATCTGCGCCGTTCAATCCAGAACAAAAGACGAGACAAGTTGAGCAAGGGCATCGTTTTGCTGCATGACAATGCCCGTCTGCATGTGGCTGATCAGACCAAAGATCTCATCACATCTTTTAAATGGGAAACTCTAGGTCATCCTCCGTACAGCCCTGACCTGGCGCCCAGTGACTACTATCTGTTCCTGCACTTGAAGAGACACCTGGGCGGTCAGCGTCTTCAAGACGATGACGAAGTCAAAACAGTTGTGATGCAGTGGTTAACAAGTCAGGCGGCAGACTTCTATGAGGAGGGTATTCATAAACTGGTACACCATTATGACAAGTGCCTCAATATTGAAGGAAATTACGTTGAAAAGTAGATTAAGGTACAGGCTTTCATGTAAAAATAAAATTATTGATATATCTTTGCACCTCTTTTTTTAATTTCAAAACGGTACTTACTTAAAAAACATGCCTCATACTTGCCTTCTTGGGCGGTGGAGAGCCATTGCATGGGCACTTTCGTGGGAGAATCCCAGTGGTGTACGTACCCAAATTTCATTCTCAGTTACAATTCTATTTAAAATACCTTTATCTTGCGATAGAAGAGTCAAATTCTCTTCACAAATTTGTCATCTACACAATTTTTGTTCGGTACTGTGCAGCCTTAGAATCCATCGTTTCGGCACTTCATTCCAAAATCTTCGTATAGAATTTTAAAAACACTTATTTCTGATATTCCCATTTCTCTAGCAATAACTGAAACTTTTACTCGCGGTGCATAAACACATATCTTCAATTTTGTGGTTGATTTCTACAGTTCATGTTTCTAGAGGTCTCCTACACTTCGGGTTATCATGAATGGATTCTCTGTTCCATTTGAACTGCTAACATCAAAATTTGACTTGAAAATAAGACGGGCTATTTTCTCCATACACTCTCACCATTCTTTCATGGATATTCTTCGGGCTACTGCCTTCTTTTGATAAAAATTTCATCACACCTCTCTGTTCAAGTTTCAATTCATGTATTTTCTGTTCTTTAAATGAATGTAAAAGTAATAAATGTTAAGCGATTCGAACCAAACTTTAAGATGACACTATAAAATGTCACAGAAACGTCATGTAAGAAAATTGTCACGATAGCATGTTGTTTTCATAGCTAGGTAGATAACATAAAAACTCTCCTTGGCGGATAAGTGCAGGAGTCCTAACATTTACCTAGAATTTTTCTCCGTTTAATAGGTCCAATTTTATTTGTTTTCCACTTCATTAAGGTGGAAATAAACATTGTCACATTAGTTATAAAGAAGGGTGCATCGTATTTTTTTCAAAATAGTCATTCTAGAGACTCCTTCATTTATACTTTTTTATAGTCAGTGCTCTAGCGATTTCTTTTTTGAATCAGAATCGGACCTCAGATACGTGTTTTAGACTCCTTGGTCCACATCAGTACTATGTAGCAAAGAAATATGTTTGCTGATGGAATAGCTCTCACCCAATAATCTGATTCCTATCCCTAAACAAAATAATAACCAATAATAGAAGCTCTTAATAATTCATTTTTAATTAACATGTATACGCAATATCATCGTTCTTATACATTGTCACTTCTGAGTTTAATAATGAGCAGATTACCATAATCCCCGTTGTGGTGACGTTGGCTGTTGTTGTCTTCTAAAAGATCTATTATTATCTATTATTACAAAGATCAACGTTAGGAATGCATATAAGCAAATAAGGATACCAGAACAATAACTATTGTGCATTAATAACAATTATAATAATAATAATAATAATAATAATAAGAACAATAATAATCTACTTAGTTTCATAATTGAATCATGAACTTTGTAAATTTCATAGATCCTTTTTAAATTTTGAGATTTAAATTTAATCACACACGTGATTTTGTTGTCATTGAGATCAATATTGATATAATTCATTGTCATATACTCCAAACTTAACAGGTTTCCTTTTGATTGAATAAGTGTTTATGCATTAAAAAAACCATAATACATGTGCAGTTATTGTAGAAGTTAATTTTATTTATTGCGTCAAAACATGATAATCTTAAAGATCGCCACAGAATTATAGAAATAGATAATAAAATCTATTTGTTCAGTAATTAATTTTCGATTTAAATCATGTATTTATATAGAATAGTTTTTTACTGTGTTGTATGTGTAAAATGTTTCACGGTTTCACGTATGTTTTATATACCGTTCTATACAACAATAAATACTGAAAATATTTGTTAAAGTATAAGCATTTATTTATGATATGAAGTACCCCCTCCTGTCAATAATTTCTTATATTCATATGTAATGTTATTTTATTTTTAACTTACGTCTAAGTAAAGAAGCTCCTCTTCTTTACTTAGACGTAAGTTAAAAATAAAATAACATTACATATAAATATAAGAAATTATTGACAGGAGGGGGTACTTCATATCATAAATAAATGCTTATACTTTAACATTATTCTGAAGTATAAAAGTGCTGAATTAGAGAAATAAGATTAAATGTAAGCAATATAAGAATCCACCTGACCTAGGGCATATCAATATTTCTGATAGTAATAAATTCTCATCGTAAATATAAAATATTCAATATATGTCACTAAAGGTGAAAAATGAATATCAATTCCTTTTCTATATATCCCAATAACAAACATTTTACTTCATGGGACCGAAGGCGAGTTATGTTTGCAAAGGATTCCCCCAGTAGACCCACTTGTTCTACTTCGTTCACCAACATAACCAGAACTAATACGTCCCGGGTTCGCTTCAAGTTTTGTAATATTTCAGTACCTTATTCCGGAGTCACAATGCCCGGAGTAAGTACGCACCGAGAAGATAAAAGGGTCCGCCCTGAAGCGGCCCGAATTCTCCTCAACCGAAGGTCCGACAGGCCGGCCGTCCGCGATTCCGCATTGTGAAACGACTATATTATCTAATCTGTTTCCGCTAATTTCCTGGGTTATTCACAACATAAATTAGTCTCGAGTGAGCGCCGAAATAATGGCTCGATTCCGGTAAATATAGGAATTTTTTTTTGGCTGGCTTCGTTCCGGTGGTCGTGCACGAAAGGTTTTTTTGTTGTTGTATGTACCGCCATCGGGAAGTTAACCCTCTGTGTCATAAAGTTATGGAATGCTGGAAGCGTGACCGGATTTTTTTATCTGTCGTCGTTGTGTTCCGCGCGCCGGAATATTTTTCTTTCCGTAACGCATTACCATTTTGTTTCGTTTTGTAGCCAACATTGCCCCATTTTAATTGTCCTCGGGGCTTATTTTTTTTGTTGAGTTTTTCGTTTTAAATACAAAGCGTAAGAAGTAAAAGCTTGCAGCGAAGAAAAATTCTGTAAAGCAACCTTTTTCGGGAGAACTCAAGTGTAGATAGAGTTGAAGGAGCTGAACTGAAGTGAGTATGCATAAATTATCAATATATTTCGTGAAGTGTGCTTTCAGAAGGATGTTTGACTTGCGAGTGGCAAGACTCTAACTTGTATAGAAATTATTGCCAAGAAGTTCTCCATTATTTATTCAGAATATATATACATAGTTTATCCTAAAAATACTCCCACACGTTAATAATGTTGTCCTTCAACAAATATTGTTAAATCACCTAAACATATTGTTAATTAATATTTATAACATATATTCGGGTTGAACCTTAACTTTTTGATAAAAAAATTAATAATAGTTTATTAATTTGCACTTTTTGTTTATTTTCAAATATAATTTTTTAACTTATTAACTTAAAGTGTAAAGTATATACAGTGCGTTCATGATGAAAGGAACAAATTCGTTTAAAATTCAGGTAATTATTTTGCAGAAAAGCCCTCGGACAAGTCGATTAGAATTTTTAGTTTTGAATTTTTTGACATAAGAAACTTATATACAGGGTGTCTAAAGAAGAACATATGCAGCAATCATTGGTTTTTTTAAATAGAATACCCTGAATATTATGCCATTTTTGAATTGTATGGTAAATTCTAAACACATTTTTGAGTAACGTACCATATCCCCAAAATCAGCGGTTTTTGGAATAATGAGTTTTGAGATAAATTAAAATACACATAGGTAATGAAATAAAATGTTTAAATTGAACAAGGACACCTTGAACATTTTTTAAAAGCCAACAAAAACAACCCGGTATTGCAAATTTTATCCTCAACATAAAACTCTACTTCAAATTAATCGATTTTCATGTATTTTTTTTAATTTATCACATTTCAAAAGTCATTATTCTGAAAACCGCTGATTTTGGGGATATGGTATATTACACAAAAAGTGTTGAGAATTTACAATACAATTCAAATATGGCATAATATACAGTATGTTCCACTTAAAAAAAACAAGGATTACTGCATATGTTCTTCTTTAGACACCTGTATATAATTTTCTTATGTCAAAAAATTCACAACTAAAAATAATAATCGACCTGTCCGAGCGTTTTTCTGCAAAATAATTACTTGAATTTTAAACGAATTTGTTCCTTTCATCATGAACGCACTGTATAAGTCTGTATTCGATTTTTTTACTAACAAGCAATAATCGCTCACTTAAATCACGCCCTTGTGTTTATTTTTTATTTGTCATCAGTGCTGGTGTTACTTATTATATTTTCGATAAATTTCATGTCATTTATTTTCTTGTCCGTTTTTAAAAATCTTTTCTTTCTTAAATCAAATAATACTAGAAATAAATGATTTATTTATATAAATATTAATGACGTTCCCTAATGTTTATATATTTCATTCTATAAAAGTTTAATTACTGCATTCCTTTAATAGCCCTTTAACTTGACGACTTTCTTATTCGAATAGGGGTCCCAAATTTGTGTGTACTAAAATTGTTCCGATTTAGTATTACTTCCGGCCCGAATTTGAAATTTGTGTTAATACCAAAATTATTCAAGATCATACTCTAAATATTTTGATTTCTGAATATATCGGTCTAGACAGCAAAACATGTGAGATATTCCCAAAAAACTATTTTTTGATAAGAGCAAAAGACGTACTTCCGGTAAGAATTTTTTAAAAGAAAAAGTTATGAAATTTTTGAGTACTTCTGTATTCTTTGAAAATTTCTTTAGGCTTAGTAAGTAAAAAAATATTGGTAGAACTTAAATTTGTTGACTGAAGTAAGCTACTACTTCCGGCCAACCAACTTGTCTGAAAATATAATCAGATCTTAAGAGCATTCATTATACTTTTAAATCCTAGGTTTGATATGGATAACTCTAGCAGTTTAGCCGTTAAAGTGCTCACAGGTACACACAGAGAGAGACAGATTGTTATTACTTTTTTTTTTAATTTCAAACTTCTTTATTTTATCCGTGCCGCAGCAAAAATTAAAGTAGCCATGGAAACATATACAAGCTACGAAACCACACTGCTAGGATATATTGTGCTTCTGTCAAATGATTATTAGTCTCTAGGAGTATTATTTATCATAATAATAGTGAACTTTACAGAAGAAGAAAAAATTTAAATTCACTTAATGTTGTGGTACATAATAGATATCTCAGCTCACGATAAATGACACATTAAAAAAGTATAAAGACCATCCATATCGCATAAAATTTTATTAGAAACTAAATATTTTAGAAGAAGAATTGGCATTTGTAATAATAATTGGCCTTAGTATTCTGGTTGCTGCCTGACAGAGCACCACTACATTGCCGAATCAATTTTTAAACAGTGCTTTTTCTGAGATATGGATTGACTGAAGTGGCCGAGGTCACATTGATTTACACCGTTTGTTTCTTTTTAGGGCAATGTACCAAAGTGCGTAATCAGAAAAGTCAGAACACGTTTCTGCGATTCATTTACCGTTTACCAAAATGTATCCACAACTCTCTCTCATACACATGTTGAACCATGATGGATATGCATAGAACAACCACTGATTTCTATCAAAATTTTGACCTTTCAGAAGCCCCTGAACTTATATAATTGAATTATAACTGGGCTAATGTATGTAATATTAATGTAAGACTCCAACAAAATGCATTCTATAAAGAGATGTGTCTAGTATGGATAAATTGCATTTGGAATGATAGCGCTCAAAGAGCTATTATGACACCTAGAACATGGGCAAAGACATACGCGTAAGGAACGCGCCTCGGAACCACCAATTTAATGCCAAGCAAATTGGCGAAGCAATCAAAGAAGCCAGAAAACTCCTGGAAGAACAAAGTGCGGTGACAAGAGGACAGTATGATGAAGGGAACGATAGAAAGAAGTACATGAACACTGTATTGCAGAGTCAAAGAAAAAGTGGAACCTTCACATCGAAGACCATACAATTCATATCTCGTCATGGTTATTTAAAAGGTTTCTATAAACGTATTAATCTAGAAGAAGGCGACGGTACATATCAACGTATGACGGAATCCGAGACGACATGCTATGTGTATAGGAGCATAGGGAACCGAAAACAGGGAAGAATTCTGGGGTAAGGTTGCAAAAACCGGAGGAAATGGATGCTACAGTCAAGGAAACTAAAAATGCCCGTGAAGTTGTGGTGGGGAATGAGGAATGGAAATGAAGACGAATAGTCAAAGATTTAAAAAAAAGTGTTTAAGAAATGTTGCAAAATCGATAAATGACAGAAGACTTTCCGAGGGATGGATAGTGCAGAGAGCCATTGCCGTATGTTTTTGGATGCGTCAGAAGCTGTTAGTATTTGTGACACAGCAGATATTTATCTGCATGTGACAATAAATCTTTATTACTATTATCATCTCAATGTCTTGTCTAATACATTTCGTCCTGAGTTAAACAATAAAATTGCATAATATTCAGAAATTATTGCTGGTTATACATCCGTTACTATTAATTTTTAGCAGATTTTCGAAATAACAATTACGGCCTATTAAAAACTCAAAATTAAAAAAAAATACTAAATTACGAATGTTGGTGATGAAGCTTGACAGGCGTTAACAAACAAGAAAAATCCTCATAATATCAATTGCTCCTTCACTGTTTTGCATAAAATCTGGTGAAGCGAAATGCGTTTATTAATATGTAGAAGGGTCAGTCCATATAATTCATTTAAATGCCAAATCAATAACGTTCCTCTCATGTATATTAATACACGAGTCGATCCAACGTCAAATTAACCATTTATTTCGAATGGAATTTCAAATATTATCAAAACCGTATATCAATTGATGGAAATTTTGATTGTTAGTTGTGCAGAGAACGGAACTGTTTTCAATATTTTAGTTTTAAATATATCAGCTTTAAACTATTACTCTTACAGAAGAGGCTTAAAATACAATAGTTTTAGTTTTTCTTGTATTTACTGCATTTAAAGATATATTTTCTCCCTATCGTGAGGTCATAAATTTGGCCAAATTTGAGTGTGAAATGTAGGAGTAAATAATTTCAATTATAAGAACGGACTCCCAGCATATCCTTTATTAATTCTTTGTATTACATTTAATGCGAATAAATAATAAGAAAAACAACAAATTCTGCTAGTTATTTCACTTGAACGAGCACCTTACAACGGCGGAATTTGCACTGGCGACCTGGTGCTCTCTACCTCACAACAGTTAGTCGGCACTTCTGCGTCGGCCGTTGAAACACATCTTAAAATTAATTCGTTAAATAATTGACTGGATATTAAATCTCTCTTCGGCATCTTTTTAGCAATAAATTTTTAAATTATCACATTTTTTAAAAGTGTCTCATCATTTAAAACTGATGTGATGTTTAAATTATAAATAAATTCAAAATACTTATGTGTTACACATCTTTCTTCTAATGCGTTAATTGTTGTATCTAAAAGTAATTATATTTTCTGAATTTAGCATTTAGCAATGTATTGCTAAATTTTCTACCTCTATCATCTAGTGACTAGTGGATCCATTATATCTGTTTTCATTACCAGTTCTATTTCAGACCAATCTGACGGGTCATAAGCTTTGCTTAAGAGGCCAGGTATTGATACTTGACATGCTAGGTGATAAATTGTGGGACATTAAATACTTCATCATAATGTATTGTAACGACCTTAGATTCTTCAACTTCATCTAATTTTCTTAACTTGCTGAAATATCTTCATTGTACTCAACATGGAATGATTGTTGTAAATATTGTTCTTCCGCTTTTCCACATATGTCAAAACCTCTTAGAGTGAAAGGATCACCGTATGATTTTAAGAATTACCTTATATTATGCTTTTGCTTCTCGCATTTTTGCTCTCAGAGTGCTATCTGTTTCCTTTACCAATTCAATTTCAGACCAAGTTGACGATTCCTAAGCTTTGCTTAAAATGGCACGTGTTGATACTTGATAGGCTAGATACTGGATTGTTATACAGGGACATTAAGTACTTCACCATATTGTATTGTATTTACAGCGTACTCAAGATGCTGTCTTGAATGTTGTCGTATTTTCCATTAATATCTTTCTTCAATCGACACCCCACGGTAGACCTAGACAAAAGAAGGGGGGATATATTGGACGAAGACGAGCAGGTGGGAAGAACCCAAACGATTAAAACAATACTTAGAAATCAATCTAAGGTCAAGAATTCTTAATTCCCATACGACGCACCTGCATAATGTGGAGTCGCCAATGGGATTAACGGTGCGGTCTTCGATGCCTAATCCTAACGGAGGTCCATAGATGGAGCTGTGTTTGCATATGGATTTTTTGCAGTTTTTATTATAACCCCTGATCAATAGAGAAACAAACAGAGAAATATTTATAATAAAGATAGTAATACAACAAAAATTAATTCAGAAAGTGCTCCTAAATTCGCATTAAAACATCCATCTAATGGATTTTTTCGGTACCATTTTAGGCGAAACCAAAAATCAAAATTAATTTTTTTTTCAGATTCGGCATCAGCATTGTGCCTTTTATAAATTGAGTTAATTTCGTTCTGTTTCTTCCAAATTTATTAATTTTATGATTTTTTTTGAAAAAACTAAGGGCACTAGGATTTTCAAAATAACTCAACCTGATGAGTGTGTTTTATCATTTACTGTGTGAAAATTTCATTGTTCTTGATTTACAACTTTTCGTTAAAATAGTACCTATATTCCTTATGGACATATAACACGGGCGAACCCCAGCCTTAAGCTAAGGTATAAAACTACAAAAAGCGAGAAATACTATTCTTATAACATTGTTTGCTTTATCACTGATTATTATTTATTTAAATCAGGTAAATTTTTTAATTTTAAAAATTTACCCACGAGTGAGATTCGAAGCCAAAGCATCCCGATCGTTAATGAGGTGCGCTTACCTTTGCGCCACCGCGAGTGTGTATGTGTATAGAGTCTTTAAATCGTACTAAATCATATCAAGTAACAGATGAATTTTGTATTGTCGGCAGTCTGAAGTATTTACTGAATTTTAAATGAATTTAAAATTAGTTTTTCTCAGTGTTGAAAATTCTTACTATAATTTTCTGCTTTAGCACTGATAACTATTTATATTTAAATTAGGTAAATTTTAGGAGAAATACTATTGTAAATAACAGTCATTGTAAGTGTTTTTTTATTTGTTTATGCGTTGTAGAAGTTTACTACAAAAACTTGGAGAAATATCAATGGAATACGTATTCAACATTTAACTGTAAAATTTGAAAAAAACACTGGCACTTTGGGACATTTAAATAAAAATCTAACTTGATAGTAAAAAAATTTAGTTTATAAAATACTACTTCCCTCGACTATTCTTCACTAAAAGTTGGGGAAATAGGAGTAATAATTAAAAATTCACAATAAATTTGTGGCGTCATCTATTTGACGACATCTTAAGCGACATTCAAGCGCCATCTATTATTGATATTCATATTAATATAATAATATATAATAAATTGTAATTGAACCAAAAAATCCCAATAAATGTACTATAAATTTATAAATATAAGAATAAATACCTCATGTTTGCCATGTGTAAGAATATAATAACTTAATTTTAGGGAAAGGTGAGTAATAGTTATGTACATGAAATGCTTAAATTAATTAGGTAATCTATCTTAGGTTAGGTATGATACTAATGATATTAATCAATAATAATTTTTTAATTTAATATTCGTACAAATCACTTGCGTGAAGACATCTTCCACGCATTCGCGCAATTAAGAGCACTCGCTTCCTGCGGTCACTCGTGCTTTCAAAGTGCGCTCATGCGGAAAAATAGTCTTCCCGCACTTGGTTCGTAAATAACTATTGATTATAGCAATACATAACTTACAATTTAACTGCCCAACTTTATTCATTTAATGTGATGTGATATCCGGCTTCTTAAGAAATGAATTTAATAGAGTGGTAAAAGCAGCAAAACTTATTGAACACACATCACTGATTTGCTGTACATAAGACCCGCGCCCTTTAAAAGATGGGCCCACATGCGACTCTTACCCTGCTTTCACCGTACAGCCGCTACTGATTTATATTGCTTTAGCTTAAAGTTTAATAAGCAAATACAGCATAATCTTGAAATGTAAAAGACTAATATTTAATATTCGACATTCCTGTATGTATACGACACCCATAGAAATGTCAGATACACTGAAATCGTTTAGGATAAAACGTGCATTTAAATATTTCATCTGTATGCTCAAGGTTCTAGACGTGATTTATGATCTTAGTTTTCCATGAAAAAAGAAAATTCATTTTAAATTGTTTAAGACAGCTGCTACAAATCTACATTTGGGTCCCTTCTATTCGAAATATACATGTACAAGAATATTGTCCTCAAGAAAAGAAACTTTCCAAACTAAACTGATTGAAAAGTTGCAACCTCATAACGGTGTTTGTGTTTTTTTGTATATATTTGACTTCGGACGGCATGTGTTTCAGGAATATTAAATTTGAAAATTTATGGTTTCAGTTATTTCTTTTTAGGGTAACATTTTGAAATATGTCTTCTAATTCTTTTGAAGAATACACAAGTCTAATAAAAACGTTAAGTATACATTTTTATCAATTAATACTAGCTTCTAATTACAACGAAATTCTATCTACATTGACTACTAAACATTATATGTTTCAAATCAGCTCGGCTAGGTTGTATCATTAAAAGTTTAGATATTTATTATATTATCGCATATTAAACTATAGAGTTCTTACTAGTTGATTACAAATATCCATACAATATAAATATCAATATCCTGTACGTTACAAATTAACTAAAGAAATTTCAAACAAATTAATGGTTTATCCATAGACAGCCCATTAAATCCTCTTCTAACAGAAATCCATAAGGCAGATTTTGAAAAGAAGCTATTCAATAGCAATCAAAACTCGCACATTTTAGCCCTTAGGCTTAATTATCGGTCAAAACTACAGTTGGTAATCATCCACTCCTACTATCTATATTAACAGTTGATTAGTTGTTACGCATGAAAACAAAATTCCTAAATGCATTATAATAATATTTTGTGTTTTGGTGCCTATTGGATCTGAATTTGCAAACAATAATAAATGCTCTTTGCGGTTTCGCTCAATTTCGGAGTAAAATCAAGGTAATGTACCATTTAGCATTTCTTTTATTCTTTCTCTTTATAAAAAATTTAAAAAAAACTTTGGAATATAAATAATATAATTACTTACTATGGAATATAAAACATATACTTGATAAAATAATTAGTTTCCGTTCAAGTACCACTTGCATCAAATTTTAGCGGTGAATGCCTTTACGCCATGTAGGAGTTTGTAATTTATATTTTAGAATACAGTTACAAATGACATGTTTACAAAAATTTATTAAAAAATACATATATTTCACTGCGTTACCAACGTTACTTTCTTTCAATTATTTTATTTTGTTGTAATTATTATTACTATTATTACTATTAAGAGTGTCAATGAGGTATTGGTACGTTCCAAAAATTAAATTTAGATGAGAACAGAATATTTGTTTAATTAATAATTTTCAGCTATTTTGACTGTGATGATTAAATAATTCTCATAGTTTATCTTCCGCTAATAATTTAGCTATGGCGAGATTCACGGTATGTAAGTATTAGAATTAAGTAAACTTGGTAGTTGGAAAAATATATTTAATCGGAGAAATTAATTAGTGCTGTATCTTGCAGTACTTAATTTAGGATCTATCTCTCATGCAATTGTCTTCATTTAGAATTAAGAATTTATGTCACAGTTATTGTACGACTAAAGAGATATTCTTGCTTCTCGTTAATTTACAACCTCATTATATACCATCTAATTAGATTTATTTAATGAATATCGACGCATGTCAATCAATTTCTTTTCGTATAACATTCATTAGTCTAACGTAATCTAGATTTAACAACGCAGGGGATGATTAAACGTTGTTATTATTGAGTTGGTTGTATGTCTATTTGATATTTTCACCTGAATGCTACTTCCTTGCTACCCTCCGATCAAGTGATCGAATCAGGAGTATGTTTTATACATGATGGAGGTGGGCCTTATAATCCATCATCTTGACCGATTTCGTCAAATCCACGACCGTCTCCACTTGAGTTAAGCGGCGACAGAACCACCTGTTTTTGAGATAAGTTGCATAATGAAATTATTAGGCAAGTTTTGTTAGTAGTTGTGTATTATATACAATAAATGGTAACGTTAAGAGAATGTCTAGGAACCATATAATTTTATTTGATATGAATATAATTTAAATTAATATTTCAACTTACTTACTTAATTAATCTCAGGGCCGTTATGTAAGGGTGATGCGAAATATTCAATAATAAAATGATTCCGAGACGTTGTTGTACTTAAAAAGGAATTACTACAGTAAAATCTAAATACAATGTATATTTAAGAACAATGACTAATCACACGTATATAAACCACTACAAATAACATAAGGATAATAAAATATACTTAAACAATTCGAATATCTTTTCTTCTTTAAAGCTTTAAAGGATTAATGGCCATGGGTCTCTTATTACTTATTATATTGTATAATATTTATTTCAAAGGAATGAATACCTTATACCGAATAAAGTCTGTGTTGTTTCTTCTCTCTTCTAACGTCTTGAGACAGGATGGTTCTTCTCTCTTCTAACGTCTTGAGACAGGAACTTCTGCGTTTTCTGTGACTTTCACTAGCATTTACGCATAATACGACTTATTATATTCTTTAAAACGTTCACACTTTGCACAATACTTTTAGTGCTCCACTTTAAACACTACTTTCAGATAATGTTAACAATGCTTATAATTGTTAATTAATTTCTTAAAGAAGTTTGAGTTTTTTAATACCGCTTTTAATCAGCAGTTGTGTTTTGATTCTCTTCTAACTATCTCTCCTTTATATGGGCTACCCATTCACCCCGCAGTCCTTCTAGACGACCGTCTTCTCTGCCATACTCAGGCAGACTGACTCTTTCTTCGACTTGCTTACCGACTGTACCTGATGCTCGACCCTTTGGCGCCTATCTCTTAACTTGTTGTACGTCTTCCCAGCGTTTCGTGTTTTTTAATTTATCCTTGAAATATATACAATTACCAACCATAATGGGTTGTACCATTACAGTACCCCCCCTTGATTTTCTATTGTATTATGGTCGTCCCTGACAATGATCAATCAAAAATCAGGCCCCATAATGACAAAACACATTTATAAAACCTCACTTTTTCAAACCAAATACATATTATTAACAGAACATACAAAAAACTAATCCCAAATTAAAAGAAATACCTGGAAATAGAAGAAAACTCTTTCTGGTATTTTATCTATACATATGGATAAACCCTTTAAAATTAATAATACTATTTATATTTTAATTTCCCACAAAATGAGAATTAAATTCCAATGAAATAATAAAGAAAACATTTTTTTTTTCTTTTAAAATTTGGAACACCTTAAAATTCCCAATACTTTAACTGGTAACTTGATAAAATGAAATAATAGAAAATTCTAAACTCAGGTTAACACCCCTCCCTTGCTGTGGGATCCTTTGGCGGTTTTTTATATTTCCTTAGGTTAATGACATTTTGAGTCATTTCATATTCCTTAGTGGCAATGGTTCCCAACGAATACGCATTTTCACTTACCCTACAGAGTACCTCATAAGGTCCTCTAAATAAGTGAAAAAATTTCTTTATTTCTTTTGTTAAAGCTGATGAGTGGGAATGGTTTCTTACTAGCACCCATTCTCCCTCAGCATAAATTACTGGAGTGATTGCTCGATCGTGTCTTTCCTTACGTTGCTCTGCTCTTCTTTTTAACCGCTCTTGTGCTGGGATTATTTTTATCTCTTTCGTTTTGTCTGTTCGCTCAGGGTACTCAATTAATTCTTCGATTAGTCGTTCTGGCCTCTCACCCTTCATTAATTCATGAGGTGTAAACCCCGTTGAATCATGCTCAGTACAATTCATCCATGTTTCCATTTTGTCTATATAGTTTGCCCAGGAGCTATGTCGTTTCGAACAGTAGGCTCGGAAAATCTTTCCCAAATCGCGCATCACCCTTTCGACCGGATTTGATTGGGGATGATACACGGAGGAGTACTTTACCTGAATCTGGGCTTCCTTTAAACCATTTACCCATGCAGTGCTGGTGAACTGTGTTCCGTGGTCGGATAAGATAACTTCTGGTTTTCCGACCTGCTGAATATAATCTTGTAGGACCCTTTTCCTCAGGCATAACGCAGTAGCCTTTTTGATGGCGTAGAGCTTAACATATTTTGTAAAAAGATCCAATAACACGAAAATGTAACAAACTCCTCCTCGACCTTGGGGCAGTGGTCCATATAAATCCACTGATACCCTTTCTAATGGTCGTTGTGTCAGGACACTCTTCATTTCTCCCTTACTTGCCTGATTCGGTGGTTTCACCTTCTGGCAAAGATCACATGATGATACGTATTGTTTAACGACTCTTGTCATGTTGGGAAAGTATACCGATTCCTTCAATAACGCGATACACTTAGCCGAACCACAGTGGCCGAAACCATGGTGATAGTACTGCACCATTTGAGCTACCTGGGATTTAGGCAGATAAGGTACCCACCAGTCAGACGACCGCTGATCCTTTTTAAAAAGGATCTCTCCATGTAGACAATAGTCTTGTTCTAACTTGTTTTTTACTTGTTCCATTTTCTGTTGAACATCTTCTCTTTCTTCATTTAAACAAGTCTTAAATTCTTCCTTGAGATCCGACGTCTTGGTATCAATCTCCTTGGTGACCTCTACTTTGGTCTTCTTCAACTCATCGTGAATTTCTAGTTTAGTCTTCTTTTTTAGATCCTCTAATTCCTCTTGGAAATGTTCTCTTTGTTTTTGCATTTTTCCATCCACATCCTTTTTCAGATTTTCCATGTTTGTATCGCCTCGTTGTTTTAGGTCTTGGATTTCCTTCGCAATTTTTCGATTTGCTTCATCCATTTTTTTGCTCAATCCTTTATTTTCCTCCCTCAGTTCAGCGATCTGACCGCTCAGATTCTTATTGACATCATCAATTTTATCTTCCATTCTTTTGCTTGAATCTTTCATTTCCTCCATAATTTTTTGGAAATAGTTCATCATTGTTGTCTCATTACTGCCTTGGCTTGGTTGTGGTTGCTCCACATCATTACCATTTGGGTTATTTGTTCCAAATTGGTTTCCAGTTTCTTGGTTGGTCGATTCCATTTTTTCTTTATTTACAATTCTTCCACTCCTTAATAGCATAAATTTTCCTTATCCTATACTCTACTGTATTTTGTGCAATAATCCGTCTTGTCAATAATATTCTTTGATCTTCCCCATAGGTAAAATCTTCTACCGAGTTCCAATTTTATTTATTTCTGCTTTAATCGCGCCGTCAATAATTTTTCTTGACTAAGTGTGCGCTACCCCCCAATTCTCTAATTCTTCCTCTCTTTTCCTTGCTCAAGGCCCACTTTATATTTCAACCCCATTCAAAACCCAAATGGAAAATATTGATTCTTATCAGTGATCACCCTGTATATATTTTACATGAAATTATTTAAAATGGGTTTAATCTATCTCAAACAACCCCCCATTACTATTAGAACAACTTCTAAAGATAATTCACCTTAATCGCGAACACCCTGTATATTATTTACCTGTCCCAATTAAAATTGATCTATTTTGATGCACAAACAACTCAAAAAAATTATTAAGCCCTATCCTACAATAAGATTATTTTATAACCAACACCCTGTATATAATTTTACCTGTACCTGAAATTAATGATTTACATAACAATTCAAACATCCATTACCAGAAAAATGTTTCTTCATATATGGTAATAATTTATAATTTAAATTTTCCCGGAAAACTTTTTTCTTTCAATTTACAATTAATTTGTTTTTCTTTTCCAACATCAAACTCTTATTTCATTTCAATTAGTCAACACATGAATATAAAACATTATAAAATACAAAAAGGATTCATTCATCTCGGCATGCAAAACCCTAAAATAACTATTTCTTCGGGCCCCACGTTGGGCGCCATAATGTCTAGGAACCATATAATTTTATTTGATATGAATATAATTTAAATTAATATTTCAACTTACTTACTTAATTAATCTCAGGGCCGTTATGTAAGGGTGATGCGAAATATTCAATAATAAAATGATTCCGAGACGTTGTTGTACTTAAAAAGGAATTACTACAGTAAAATCTAAATACAATGTATATTTAAGAACAATGACTAATCACACGTATATAAACCACTACAAATAACATAAGGATAATAAAATATACTTAAACAATTCGAATATCTTTTCTTCTTTAAAGCTTTAAAGGATTAATGGCCATGGGTCTCTTATTACTTATTATATTGTATAATATTTATTTCAAAGGAATGAATACCTTATACCGAATAAAGTCTGTGTTGTTTCTTCTCTCTTCTAACGTCTTGAGACAGGATGGTTCTTCTCTCTTCTAACGTCTTGAGACAGGAACTTCTGCGTTTTCTGTGACTTTCACTAGCATTTACGCATAATACGACTTATTATATTCTTTAAAACGTTCACACTTTGCACAATACTTTTAGTGCTCCACTTTAAACACTACTTTCAGATAATGTTAACAATGCTTATAATTGTTAATTAATTTCTTAAAGAAGTTTGAGTTTTTTAATACCGCTTTTAATCAGCAGTTGTGTTTTGATTCTCTTCTAACTATCTCTCCTTTATATGGGCTACCCATTCACCCCGCAGTCCTTCTAGACGACCGTCTTCTCTGCCATACTCAGGCAGACTGACTCTTTCTTCGACTTGCTTACCGACTGTACCTGATGCTCGACCCTTTGGCGCCTATCTCTTAACTTGTTGTACGTCTTCCCTGCGTTTCGTGTTTTTTAATTTATCCTTGAAATATATACAATTACCAACCATAATGGGTTGTACCATTACAAGAATATAACAATTTATAACGGAAGGGTCAATGGAGCTGAACTTTTCCAAGAAGTAAACTAGAATTGATGACCTATTGAGAAAAGATAGACATTTAACTTTTTTTGAGTTGCGCATCCTGTAACCATTTTAGGAGATACTACGTTTTACATTAGTATATTATTATAAGTTATAACTGTCATAGTTATTAAGAACAAGTTATACTCTTTTTATTGTTACGTATGCAATGTGAAATATTATTAAATTATTATAATTGCGAAAGAATTCGTCAGAAACTGCTCATTGTATTTCAGATACGTGAAACTACTTCAAGCAGAAATTTTCGGAAGTACCTGTTATTATTTTATATCAAAAGAGTTCAACATTCTTGAAAAGTTTCGTGCAGTTGCCTGGTTTGTATGAGCACGCTGAACTGAAACTTTTATATTCAAGTAAATATTTTTGTATACAATGCGCTATTAAATATTTTCCATCTCAGCATAGTAAAAAAGCAATGAAATTATTTCAGTCTTGTGTAGAACAATTTTTGAATAGAGATAACTAGATTTATAATGTTCGAACAATGTATGTAGGGCTCATGAATTTGTATAAGATGGTAACTTTTGTCAACTCATAGAATGCAATGTTAACCGTGTAGTATATCTCTGAAACTATGATATTTATAACATCACTTAGATCGAAATCAAATGTAAGGCAGAAATACATGTTTCATTACACTATTGAATGAATATTATTTTTCTTATCACTAATCAATAATAAACGAGGTTCTAGCGTTCTCTCTTCATCTAAAATATTCAGTTCTACTACAGAAAATAAAATAAATCGCAATAGATTATTAAATGTCGATATTATTATTATTAATTTTGAGCCGGTTTACGTAAAGCATTCGATAATGATTCTATTCAAAGCAAATTCACATATTAAAAATACATATTTTAGGTTAGAACCAACCAATATATTTCAAGAATTAGAATTATTAATCAATTATGATTGATTAATAATTCTAATAGAAAGTGTCCAAATAACAATTGCAACATTGTGCTATGCCCTAGCACTACTAGACATTTAGTAAGAATTTTCGACATACAGAAAGAATTGAAGGTATGCTTTATCAACTGCGCTGATAATTTATTTATTTAGTTCGGATATTATATTTGTTGCTGTATTTAAATTGTTTCTTATCTTTATACTTTAAAACATGAGATGTCACAAGACCTATTTAAATAAAAGAAAATTGAGTGCAAGTATTAATAATTGCACTTTATACTAAAGTTAACGACATAATATTCAGTAAATAAGATATGTATAACATGTATTACTATAGTATTTAATAATTATTATAACTTATTGATGTTTAGCTAAGCGAATACAACAAAAGAAAGGAAATTATGTGTAACTAGTTCAAGGTTTTAATATGATGCGTAAATATTATGAAGTTATAAGGACTTAATGAATTTAAGACTAGCTTGCCCGACAGACATTGTTCTACCTTTACCGGTAGGTATCACGATAATAAATATTTAATATGTGAAAACTCGGCGACAACGCCACCTATCGGGTTCAGATTTTGTGACTTTCTTTTGTGGCATTAAACCAATATTTATTCTAAATATAAGTCATTTTGATCGATAAATTTAGAATTTCTTAATAACTGGATTACAGAGTCACCTATCGTATCCTAGCATAGCTATGAACTATCGTCTCGACAAAGCAAATATATTATGTGAATGTGACCTGAGTGGGTCAAGCCATTCTGAAGTTACACGATCACTAACAGACGCACCAACGATCATACCGGGTGCTCCATTATTGGTATCTAATAATGTAGATAGCGAATAATTTTTAATACAAAAATTGTAGATAATCATGAGCTCTACAATTTTAAAAGTATTCGACAACGACGAACCAACTCAAACTTAACGTTCTTTTTATTGGAATGCTATACATTTTTTTACATTTTATAATTGCCCTTGAACAGCTGATTGAACTGACATAACTTATGTTTGTCGATTTTCAACTGTTTTTGAGATATGGCGAGTTTTCGTTAAAAATTGTACAACATTTGAAAAGTTCCTATGAAGTAACATTGATGATGGAATACCTATTATAGGCTGAATTAATAGAGATATCTCTTTCGTACGTGAAATTGATGTTTATTTCGGCATAACTCCGTATGTTTTTTAGAATTACATACCATTCGCTAAAGTTGAAAATTCTAAAAAAAATTAAATGGAACACCCTGTATATTTACATAGCATTAAAAAGTACTTAAAATTTACCAAGTAAAAATATATACCTTTTTAGTGCCTGCGTGCGATATTACAAAAATTATAGGATATTATATCTGAAAAAACACGATTACGATTTACAAATATGAGTTGCCTTGACTTAATTACAGATAGCATAATTAAAATTAATCGAAAAGAGTTATTTCTAATATTTTCTTTTCACAAATAAGTCATTTTAATTGAAATTTTAAAACTCACGAAATGAAATGTTTGGAGCAGTGGCTCTGTGTAAAATTGTTTATCGTCATACTTAGACTAAATTTTAAATAACCTTAAAATTAAGGAAGTCATATTTAGATTGATAACTTCAGTTGAAAAGCAAACCGTCAATACAAGTATTTAAATGTACGTTATTAAAAACTTCTATAACATTCGCAATATCTTGAAGAACACATAAGTGACTATTTACAAGCATCACAGTAACTATAAGTTAATCATATAACAAATTAAAAAATCTTCTTTAAGGTTTTCTTAATAAAGTTTTTGCTAACATCAAGGATCTAGAATGTTTACGCACCCTTGTATGAGGATTTTCTTGAACGCATAACAATAGAACCTTTCGCGCATCTGCAATTTCTTCGACGGAGTAATACGGCTCCTTTTTCATATGGAATACTGCCAGTTTATTCAAATTGTTAGCAATTTTTGAAAAACCCTTGTCGATGGCAGCCTATATTTGGATATTTTTGGTTGTATATCTTTGTGCCAGCAAACAATCACATTTCCCCAAAACATATCCAATATCTATTAAATCCAATTGTAAATGTTTTATCTTGCACTTAACGTAAATTCATGGACTTACTTCCATTTAAATTGAAGCTATAAATCTAAGATTGACGTTTAAACAATTTTTCACACAGAGTGTCTGCGATATTTTTTATATTATTGCTAATTCACTTATCATGAGTTTTAAATTTGTAATAGAAATTTGTTAAAGGAAAATGAAAGTAACTCTTTTCGATTAATTTTAGTTATAGTCGTAGTTTAAGTCATGGCAACTCATATTTTTAAATAGTAATCGGGTTTATTCAGACATAATATCCTATAACTTTTACAATATCACCCACCACAGGCACTTTTTAAGTAGTAAATTTTAAGTACTTTTCAATAACATATAAATATACAGGCTGTTCTATTTAAAAAAATTTAGAATGTTTAACTTTAGCGAATGGTATGTAATTCTAAAGAACATACGTAAATATACCGAAATAAAGCAGCTCTTCAAAGGCTATCATAAAATGTAAATAGCATTCCATTTGAAAAACATAAGATTGTGTTGGTTGGTCTATGTCGAACACTCTGTATAAATGAAAATATTTTTAAATTGTAGGACTTATGATTACCTACAACTTTTGTATTAAAAATTATTCGCTATCTACATTATTAGATACCAATAATGGGCTTTACCTTTGCGCTGGGACACCGGTATATAAAGATTTTTTTCCAGGTCTTTCAGACTTTTATTTCACCTGGAGGCATTCAATTGAGTTATTTCCGGAGCATAATGAACAAAATAAAAAAGTAATCATTCAAATATGTCGTTTCTATCGTCAGTTATGATCGGGACTGCATACAAAAATTATGATTTTTGTAGTTGTCCGACTTCTTTTGTAATTGCCCCGATTTTTTTTTTGGAAACTTTACCAGGATCATAACAAGCAAAAAGAAGAATGACGCATATCTATAGTTCGAATCGTGAGTTTTAGGCTTGAGTTCATACAAAAATTCTATAGAAGAAACACTTACAGTCTGTCCCGAATTTCCCAATTTTCCGGGCAACTTTTCTACATTTTTTCCCCTAAAAGCCTTATTAATGAAAAATTAGCCGAATTGGTCTAGCCGTTCTCAAGTGATGTTTACCAAGAAAGAGCATTTCATTTTTATTTAAATAGATTAGCTATATATAAAGTATAATATTAACATAACAGATTTATATTTTACATCGGTGGCATGTAAATAAATGCCACTTCAATAATAATAATTAAGTAAAATTAAGGGTAGCTATCGGATAATATTAATCTTGGCTGAACACAAATACTCTTTTATTATAATTCAAGAACCAATAATAATTTGACTGCTACTATCTCAAAATATAATTGAATTCAGGAATTTGTCATTATTATCAGGTATAAGTTTCTTTATTTCAAAACTTCTGTTGGCGTTATAGAATTATATGCTTTTTTCAATTTTTGCTTTTAAAACATGTATGAACTATCTCGTCAAAATCTAAAGTTATCTTTTTCGCAATATGCCAACTTTGTTTGATATTTTAATTTAAAATAATAGTTCTGGGAAAGTAATTTTATTTATAATTCCAGGTGTTCGACAAAACACAAAATTCAACGAAGCATCCTCTTTAAACGCTAACGCAAATATCCATCTCTGTTGTTCATTTTAGTTAACATTATGGTTTTCGTCCAATGACAGACCTGTACGTATGGTAAATTTATAGTCTCAAACACGTCAATATATTTTTAGTAACACATTAATTCTTAATTATAATTCAAATAGAACAAAAAATCAAATATTTTCTGGTATTTTTACAAATCTTAAAATGCCATTCTAGATATTTTTTAATAAATTTTATAATACGTAATTCATTCCTGTTTAAATTTGCTAACAATAAACATTTTACGATATTAAACGTCGCATTTTTATGTACACTTTTGTGTAAGATTCCATATTACTTTAATCTAGTGGAAAAAATTAATAAATACTACTTATGTTCTAACGAACTAATGTTTAAACTTTTATTTATATATGTATATATACTATACTGTAAAATAAACTTTCTTGCTCAAATTATATGTATAATATCCTTATAGACATTTTACGAGCCATTTATATAATAAATTATAATATACCGGGTGTAGAATGGATTTTCGTACATAGGGATTTTACATGCAAAACTAATAATTTGCGAATATTCCCTCCCCTAATTTTTTTATAGGAAAATGTTAAACACAAAAATTATAGAGCTTTAAAAATAGGTCCCATTTTTTTTCTTCTTTGCTTACTATCACCCTCCGGGTCATTAAAGGAAAAAGAAATGAAGAGATGATACAAAATAGCAACAGCCGTGACATGTGACAACAAAAGTAACAAAATTCATTCATTTAACACAACAATGTGACAATTTTAGTAAAGGCGTTTAAATCTGTTTTAAGCATAGGTTTTAAGTCGTTTGCAGAAAATAAAAAACGTGCTGAAGAGATTTTAAAATTTTATTGAACGTGGTAATAAAGGTAGTTGTAGTAATAACTAAATTAAATGCTCAAACAAATCTCCGTTGACAGCTGAGCAGCACCCCAATCTGTCGTAAAAATTTCTTCTAGTTGCGGCCAGTTGATAGTGTGATATTTGACGACATTCTGCAAGTATTGCAGCTCTTAAAGCGTCGACATTTTGATACGTCCTTCCATTGTATAGCCGATCATGCAATGTGCCCCACAGAAAAAAATCATTTGGCGAAAGATCCGGAGATCTTGGAGGCCAATTAATTTCTCCACCTCGACCTCTCCAGCGATTTGGGAATACATGATTTAAGTACTCTAAAACATCGCGCTGGTAATGCGCCGGACATCCATCATGTTGGTACCAAAATTCGTAATTAATTCCCAATTCGTCGATAGCTGGCCCGACTTCTTCTTGCACAAAATTTAAATACGCAGCACCAGTTAAGCGGTCTGCAATAAAGAACGGTCCAATTATGTGAGGACCTAGTATGCCAGCCCAAACATTGACACTACCCCGGTATTGCGTATGAGTCTGCAACATTAAATGTTCATTTTGTGTGCTCCAGTAGCGATAATTTTGTTGATTTGGTTCACCAGTTAATTGAAATCGACACTCATCGCTGAATAAAATCCTAGATAAAAAGTTTCGGTCATCATTGGCCATCTCCATCATTATTTCACAAAACTGCATTCTTTTTTCTTTATCCTCCTCGAATATTTTTTGGTGCTTTTCGTATTTATAAGACCGAAACCGCGGATCTTGACTCTTTAAAATTTTCTGAGCAGTAGTAAAATGAATCCCCAAATTATTACCTATTTTTCTTAAGGAGACATTTTTGTTCTCTACAACGCTCAAGAGAACGGCATCTACCTTCTCTCTACTTGCACCAGCTGTTACATTCTGGCACTTACATTTCTTATTAACAGTGTCGTTGGTCTCAAAGTGCCTGACAATTCTATTCAGGGTGTTCAAATTTAGAATTGGTCGCTTCGGGTAGAATCCAGCAAAAGTTGCTTGTATGTCCCTAAAAGACAATCCAGAGTAGTACCATTTAATAAAGTTGACTTTCTCTTCTTGGCTATAGCAATTCATTTTAAGAATCAGCAAACTTATTTTGATTGTCAAAACGTGACATTTATTGCTGACAGGATTTATGGCTAGTACTAATCGGTTCATTCCTAATACTTTTTCTTCAAGTCTAGCAGGACCAGAAGGTGTTAGAAAATAAATATCAAAGAATTTAGATATATTTTTTTTGTCTACAACTTTTGTGTTTAAGATTTTCCTATAAAAAAATTAGGGGAGGGAATATTCGCAAATTATTAGTTTTGCATGTAAAATCCCTATGTACGAAAATCCATTCTACACCCGGTATACTAAATACTGTTGTGATATTCTGCAGGATTTAATAAATTCCAACTTTCTTGGAAAGCAGGACATTACTTTACAGAATAATTACAGATCTTACTGATGTACACAAAATTGGTACAATAGGTAACCTTGTAAACTGTACAAAAGGTTACAACGCCATAATGGATTACAGTATGGTACTACAGTGAAAGATAATTAGGATGATGTGTGGTTTACGCATCCTACAGTACAAGAGAGTCAAAGGGTTTTTTCAAAGATCTATTCTTGAAATTAAAGAGTTGAAATTTAAAAAAACATTCAAAAGAAATTGAGTAGTAAGTTATTCTAACCCACATTTTATAGAACACCACACTTGTAGACTGCAATAGCCACATCATCAGAAATTTGTTGCCTGTTGAAATTTTATTAGTCTCGATTGATTCAGATATATTAGATAGATGATTAATATTAAAATTGATTTGCAGTCATCCTACAATATTGATGTAATACAAAATATGTTATACAATTTTTCATCAAATTTTATAAATCGAGATTTAATTTTCATTACCAACATGGCACTGATACAATCACGTTTTACATTCGTTCAGTTTCTCTTCACGTCCATATATTTGTATGATTTAAGCGTGAGCACATGGAAAGCGCAATTGGTCGCCAAGTTATTCGTATATATGTATAATGTCCTGTGTTAGAGAACTGGAAAAGACTATTATAATATTATAAACGATATTAATAATTTCGGCCTTATCGATTTTATAGAATGAATTATTAAACAAGTACAAAAGAGGCAAAATTAGACTAGTGAAACAGGGTAATTGTGTTTACATGAAAGAGTTTTGTCGTACGAATTATAATGTAATTTCAGAATTATTGGTAGAGACATTATTAGTAAAAGTAAAAATTAAATATGTATTTATAACAAATGGGAAACTTAATTGGAGATCGTGGCTTAATACAAAACAAAATACACTAAAAAGGACACTTTTATCAGACTAATGGACAGAAGGAGAGATACGCATTTCAAAAACTATGTTTCTATTACCAGTAGCATAGACTAATAAAAACCGCGTTGTCTGTACACCGTAAAGAATACAAAACAACACTGACTTGTACCCTATGGAGATGGTTTATTTATACCTAGAACTATAACTAACATCATTAACGGTAACTGATCATTGTACTATTAATTTTGTCAAACTGAATACTAAAATCCTACCCTCTAATTATAATATTCTAAGCACTAGCTGTAATTAAAGTGGTATTAATGCGTTTACACCACAAACTTATATAAAAAGAAATTGAGGTATCAGCCTGTTATCTGGATTTATTATTCTATTTATTTTGTGTATATACGTGCTTATTCTCATAACTATCTAATTCTCTATAATTATACACTTGTTTTATAAGTTTGTGACGGCTTGCTTAAATATTATGGCATGTCCAAAGTTCGTAGAGCCACACTAGACTTCCCTGTTAAACCGGAAATGAGCAAAGTGTTCTTTATAGCAAGTTACAATTGAACGTCTCGTCTGCCCAATATATTTTTTTTTCCAGATTTTTGTTCTACGTCAATTTTATCTTTAAGACTACCTAAAAGACTTTTCAACAAATAACATGATTTAAAGGCCACTTGCAAACAAGCATTTTTGAAAATGAAAATGAAAAGTGTAAACACATGGATGTTAAAACTAACATCAAGCAGTAAATAAATACTGTGATTTACATATATGCATTTATATGTAAAACGTATATGCATATATGCATGTGTTTGAGATACACACATACATTAAGTGCCATTGCCGACAATCAAACGCCCACACACCGGTGTTTCGACCTTTGAGGTCTCGTCAGTGTACGTGGAGACTGTCGACAATGGCTTTAAGACGCTGCTTATGTCATTTTTGCGTGTTAAATGCAGTGAGAGTATCACAGAGACTTCTGTGTCATCTTTTGGGTATTAGATGTCACTGTGATACTCTCACTGCATTTAACACGCAAAAATGACATACGCAGCGTTTTAAGTCTTAAAGCCATTGTCGACAGTCTCCACGTGCACTGACGAGACCTCAAAGGTCGAAACACCGGTGTCTGTGCGTGCGATTGTCGGCAATGGCACTTAATGTATGTGTGTATCTCAAACACATGCATATACGTTTTACGTATAAATGTATATATGTAAGTCACAGTATTTATTTTTAAGAATATTATTAAAGTTTGTCGAAATATTACGAAAATGTAAGACAAAAAATTTCTTAGCTTCAGTAATATGAAGTAGCAAATCTGTGGAATTTAAAATTGCTTTCTTACGTTGCATATTTTTTAATATATTATGGCTACACTTTTTGCAATAGATTCAGCACTAAAATTATCTTTACAGAAACGATCACAAAGATACAATGAAACTCATTTGCAAAGAATTTATAGAGAAAACAAAGTTCGACCGTTTAAACCAAAACTCCGGTATATAATTTAAATTGGTGATGTAGAATAGTGATTAGACTTTTGTTCGTGGATTAGTGAGAATTACCTTATGGATAGAAGTTTCATAACATGATTTTTTACTGATGCTGCAACTTTCTGCACCAAAAGTCACGTTTCATCACAAAAACGTCGCTACTGGAATTGCCAGAATCCAAACTGCGTTATTCAAAAACAATGCCAACATATTAAAAAAGTCAATATTTGGTGGTGATTTTTTTTATGATTGAACATTGGTCCATATTTTATTGACAAGAATTTGAAACAGCGTACTTTTGTGCGTCTTTTGAAAACCTATCCATTTTTGACAACAAAACGATTGTATATCTTGATCATTCTACGATTTTGGAACTGTAGTAATTGAGAAATTATTTAGAAGAACGATCGAGTGAAATAATTGGACGAATAAATTTAGCTGCTAGGTCACCTGACTTCTTCTTGTGGGGTATTTTAAAACAAAAAGATTGTATAGATAATGTGCCACATGGTCGAGAAATAAAAAACACGAATGCAACAGGCTGGGGTGAATGAAATAAATTGATGACAAAGTGTATGGTGAATTTATTAAAAGAAGGGAGAAATGTGTGAAAATTCGAGGTGACCATTTGGAATAATTTTTTGATTAAAACATCGTACTTAAACTAATAAAAAGCATAAGGGTACTTTTTTAATTAAGCATTTTCATACGTTCCTAATTTATTAATGCTCTGTATATCAAATGTGATTTATTTTAATTGCAAATTAGTTAATTTGAAAAGCAGAATATTTTTTATAAATCAAAGAAATCAAAGCTTTATGCCCTCTGTCACCTCCATCCGGGATCATACTGGTGCATAAATATTCGACAATTTTTCGTTAAATTCAAGTTTAAGATAGGTTTAATTTTTTACTCGCAACATTTTCAGACATTTATATTCAATTTCCATATGAAACTTCTTGATCTAACTCCCATACGAAGGGGAGGGCGGAAAGGTATGTCTGCCTACAAAACTAGGTATAAATTCAGTTTACCTTAACGGATTTTATTGTTTCTAGGCTCATTAGATAGAGAATTTTACAGAGAATTGAAGTATATATAGTAGGAAATTATGTTGTTGTCAAAAGAATAAAATGTGGGCTCTGTTCTTGATTTATATATAATATTTGTTTCTTCTTTAAAATTTTAAACGGAACGATGTATCTTTATTATCATAATATCGAAGCACGTAAAAAGATTTTTCAAATATAAATTTCTGCAAGCGGGCTATAAAAATTGAAACTTCAAAATATTAGTGTCACTTTTGGTTAAGGACTTTGTACGTATTCAGAATATTAAGTATTTTTACACCTGCGCAAAATTAAGTTCGTATAGCATGATTATAACGCTTAAGCCTATGATTCAATCAAAATATATTATAAATCCATTAAGGTAAACCAAAGTTATATATAGTTTTGTACACAGACATACCTTCCTCCACCCATCCCTTAGTATGGGACTTAGCTTAAAAGGTTTCAAATAAAAATTTTATGAAAACGAAAAAATTAAAATTATTGTATATTTAATTTAGCTTGACAATTGCGCCCCCCCCCCCTCCCTTGCGATTACTTTGGAAACTTATTTTAGTTGAAATTCCCCTGGTGTCCTTTACTATCAAGGTTTTTTCCGACTGGTTGTATGATAAAGAGTTGCCCAGATACGGCCGGTGGCCAAGCTTAAACGGACAGCCGGTATATACAAGGTGAGTCATCTAAGCGGGTAAGACCGATTATGCCTTTATGAGTAAAGATATTTCGTAGCGGTTTTTTCCTTATGATAGCTGTTCATTAGGAGCACATTTTAAAAATATTTTGTATTATACAGAGTGTTCCATAACGCGGTGGCTAACCATAGTTATAGTTTTTTAAACGGAATACCCTATATATTATTGCATTTTTGAATTCCCCGTATAATTCTTAGTCAAAAAGTTATAAGATAGTATAGGCCTAAAGTGTAAAGTTTTTGACTTAACAATACTGCAAAATTTTTTTACAGTATTGTTTAAATAAGAGGTCCTAATAGAAGCATGTTTTATTTTTTACAGTTACTAACTGCATGTGCAGGGAATTGGATTAAAATTAGATAATACGTTTTTGTATAAAAGTCATTTTTTTTAAACAGAACACGCTGTATATCAGTTCATTTTTGAATTGTTTATTAAATTTTATGTCAGAAACATGTAAGACGTTAATACTTTAAAAGTGACTATTACAGAGTTATTGTCGTTATTTGATATGCTTTTGTTTGTTTTTGCAAAAAAGTTAATTTTTTCAAATGGAACACCCTGTATATTATTTCATTTTTGAATTTCTTATTAAATTTCACATCAAAAACATGTAAGACGTTAATAGTTTAAAAGTGACTATTACTGAGCTATTGTCTCTTTTTTGATATAATTTTGTCAAAACTATACTACAGGGTGTAGCACCTAAGATGCCTCGGACAGTAGCTCCTCTATCATACAATATATCGAAAAAAGTCTAAAAGAAAAATTGTCCATAACTACAATCACCATTTCCCTAAAATATTTTTGGTCATCAGTGGCGTGCCGTATTCCAGTGGCGTATCAAACTTATGTTTTTTTAAATGGAACAAATGTATATTTTGTGTCTGATTCGGAAAGCCCCCAAAGAGTACTTTTTTTTCGTATATAACGTCATACTCCTACTTCAGCGGTTTCGCTGTTATAACAGTTTTTCTTCGCAGTTAGACCGTACTTCGACATTTTTTTTTTTGGCAGGAACTAAATTGTCCCGGCGTTTCGGTTTCGAATTTAGGGATAGACTAAGACCTCTTCTAACTACTCCTAATTTTTTTTCAAGTAATTTAAGGAAAGAAGATAATTTTTGATTGGGCTTTGCAAATAGTCATTTTTTTCTAAAATATCAAATAGGAACCATATAAAATAATTATATCGTTGGATAATCGAAATTCCAAGTTTTCCATTTATTAAAAGAAAAACACACATTTCATTACAAAATTAAAAAGAAAAAAAAGTTGTTAGGTCAATTTGTCGAAAAACGTCTTTTGTCCAAGTCAGCTGTCATGATAAAACAATAGAAGTGCAACTGTCAATGCAAACGGAAAAAATAACAATAAACTGACAGAAGCATTATTGTTATCTGATAAACGTTGCGAAAATGCCTGGAACTCAACAAGAAATGGTTGACATGTGTTTATTCTTGGAGAATGTTTCAAAAATTGTTTGTTGGCGTCACGAGTGTACTCTGAGAGATATCCTCTCAGAACGTGTCCAAATGCACGTGAGTTTACAAGGGTGTTGGATAGATTTACGTCTACTGGTACTGTTCAACGAGCAAAGAGAGTTAGAAAGAAGCCAGTTTTGACCGTAGAAAACGAGTTGAAAGTTCTGAAGGCTGCTGTTGAAAATCCTCATATCAGTGTCCGCGAAATTAGTAGGAACACTGACAAGTTCCATCCATTTAAAATTCAATTGTACCAGGAATTGCAATCTTAAGATTTTTAAACCAGGCAGAGTTTCTGCAATTGGTCTTTGCAAATAGTCATTTTTATTCTAAAATATCAAATCGGTACCATATAAAATAATTACATCGTTGGATAATCGAAATTCCAATTGCAATTGAATTTTAAATGGATGTAACTTGTCAGTGTTCCTAATAATTTCGCTGTCACTGATATGAGGATTTTCAACAGCAGCCTCCAGAACTTTCGACTCGTTTTCTACAGTCAAAACTGGCTTCGTTCTAACTCTCTTTGCTCGTTGAACAGTACCAGTAGACGTAAATCTATCCAACACCTTTGTAAACTCACGTGGATTTGGATACGTTCTGAGAAAATATCTCTCAGAGTACATCCGTGACGCCAACAAACAATTTTTGAAACATTCTCCAAGAATAAACACATGTCAACCATTTCTTGTTGAGTTCCAGACATTTTCGCAACGTTTATCAGATAACAATAATACTTCTGTCAGCTTATTGTTATTTTTTCCTTTTGCATTGACACTTCTATTGCTTTATCATGACAGCTCACTTTGAAAAAAGACGTTTTTCGACGAATTGACCTAACAACTTTTTTTTCTTTTTAATTTTGTAATGAAATGTGTGTCTTTTTTTAATAAATGGAAAACTTGGAATTTCGATTATCCAACGATATAATTATTTTATATGGTTCCCATTTGATATTTTAGAAAAAAATTACTATTTGCAAAGCCCAATCAAAAATTATCTTCTTTCCTTAAATCACTTGAAAAAAAATTAGGAGTGGTTAGAAGAGGTCTTAGTCTATCCCTAAATTCGAAACCGAAACGCCGGTACAATTTAGTTCCTGCCAAAAAAAAATGTCGACGTATGGTCTAACTGCGAAGAAAAACCGTTAAAACAGCGAAACCGCTAAAGTTAGGAGTATGACGTTATATAAGAAAAAAAAGTACTCTTTGGGGGCTTTCCGAATCAGCCACAAAATATACATTGGTCCATTTAAAAAACATAGGTTTGATACGCCACTGGAATACGGCACGGCACTGATGACCAAAAATATTTTAGGGAAATGGTGATTGTAGTTATGGACAATTTTTCTCTTAGAATTTTTTCGATATATTGTATGATAGAGGAGATACTGTCCGAGGCATCTTAGGTGTTACACCCTGTATATTAATTAAACCACAAAACTGACAAAATTATATTAAAAAGCGACAATAGCTCAGTAATAGTCACTTTTAAAGTATTAACGTCTTACATGTTTTTGATGTGAAATTTAATAAGAAATTCAAAAATGAAATAAGATATTTGCATTTGAGAAAATTGACTTTTTTGCAAAAACTAACAAAAGCATATTAAAAAACGATAGTAGCTCAGTAATAGTCACATTTAAAGTATTAACATCTTACATGTGTTTGATATGAAATTTAATAGACAATTCAAAAATGAACTGATATACAGGTGTTCTATTTTAAAAAAATTGACTTTTATACAAAAACGTGTCTCCTAATTTTAATCCCGTTTTCTACACATGCAGTTAGTAACTATAAAAAAATAAAACATGCTTCTATTAGGACCTCTTATTGTAAACAATACTGCAAAAAAATTTGTCCATCTAATACGTCGTTTTCGAGAAATATAATTTTATACAAACATTGAATTTTTCAGAAAAATGGGAATAAGTCAAAAACTTTAGATTTTAGGCCTATACTATCTTATTACTTTTTGACTGAAAATTATACGGGGAATACAATATATAGGTTGTTCCATTTAAAAAAAACTATAACTATGGTTAGCCACCAAGTTATGGCACACTCTGTATAATACAAAATATTTTTAAAATGTGCTCCTAATGAACAGCTATCACAAGGGAAAAAACCGCTTCGAAATATCTTTACTCATAAAGGCATAATCGGCCTTACCCGCTTAGATGACTCACCGTGTATATAATATGTTTTTATATTTTATTTTACACAAGGGTACTTTTAAAGCAGAAAGTTGACTATGACATATTATTAATAGTATAATAGGTGAGTATTTAAGGGGCTGTCTTTCATTTCAAATGAAGATGGCTTTATTATTATTTAGGTTTCAGTTTTTATATTGCGACAATTTTTTGTCTTCTATTGTTTTCGTTTCTGATTTATTCGATATTCTTAAATGCGTTATTTCAAAATGATTAACTAGCTAAATAAGATTCTAT
The DNA here is from genome assembly GCA_963170755.1 of Amphimallon solstitiale. Classification (NCBI taxonomy): domain Eukaryota; kingdom Metazoa; phylum Arthropoda; class Insecta; order Coleoptera; family Scarabaeidae; genus Amphimallon; species Amphimallon solstitiale. Next base: position 46,942,402 of record OY720681.1, on the reverse strand, counting down.
TTCAACATCTAATTTAATAGGGCTGATAGTTAAATCAACGTCGAAATGTGTGAATATATTAATTCAAACATTTGCATAATATGTCTTATCTAGGCAGCAGTTTATATTGCGACAATATATGTATGCAATTTATTCAGCAGTCACACTCTTGCACAATTATAAACACACCAATTATAGAATATTCTTTGTGCCGGTGCTTAGCTTTCTCTCCAGAACGACTCCTTTCATTCCTCACGCGATGAAGTACAGCTGTCGGAAGTGCGATCTTAAAGATATGCCAGCGTAGACAACATATTTAACGTTATATATCTCGGAAAACGTTTCAGCTATAATCCTGAAAACGTTTCGAGTTTCCCTGAACTCCGTAAATCCTAGCCTTGTTTGTTACCGTCTCCCATATCAGACACATCAGATTTTCGTCGTCCTCTAACGATGCAATAAGTTTGTGTGTTTCTCTTTACAATTCTTTTCATTTAGTAAAATGGAAAGAATATTAGTCTTATGCTTTATTTCACGAATAGATAAAACGGTTATTTATAAAAGTAGTGCTTACTTAATTCGTAAAATAGGAAAAGTAGGTCAAATAGATTAGCTCAAAGTAAATGAAGTAGATGTAATATTACGGTCGCTGTAGAAAATAATCCTTACGAAAGTCGGTAAATGTGGAATAGAGTAAACCCTTTAAATAAAATTTTAATCTAGTTAATGATCATATATAATTCATAAAGGGGTCGAGTGGCGTCAATGAAAGTGAAAACACTGACATAATGCTCTTATATGTAAATACATATCCAGATTTGTCGGTATAAATCGAAATTTTTAATTTAAAAGGAACTTAAATTATACACTTAAAGTGCAGTGAATAAAAATATAAAATAATATCAACTAATAGGAAAGCGTAAGTAACATTACTCTATTAAATAAGTAAATGCTGTCTTCTAAAGAACACGTAAACCGTACTCTTATTACCACAAAAAATAAATCACGAAGAACAAGTTTTCAAAGAAAATTATCTATCAGAACATGCAAGAAATTATACAGGCTCTACCTAGGGATGTATTGCAAACTATACTGAAATTGATAAAATATAACAAAAAGAATTTTTAGGTAGAGACGACTGCTTAGATGGGTTGACCGAGGAGCATTAAAGTAAGAAAATCTATAAACAAAAATAAATAAATAAATAAATGATGGAAATATACATAACAATATATAATCAAACAAAAATAGACATATGAATAACGAAGAAGCAAAGCAAAAACCTCCAAGCTCAGATAAAGAAAAACCTCAAGGAAGAGAATTATTTCACAGAAATAAACTCATTGTTATTTCACGTAAGAGTACAATAAGCAAAGATATCAATAAAAAGTTTCAAAAATAAATACCAAAATATAGTGGAAAGCATAGAAGGGGTAAATCAAATATGGTGAAATTTCCTTTTGTTTTTACAAACATTTAAAAGGATTTTACATATTTAGCAAAATATTCCAACCAATAGCGGCGTAACAGGGGGCATCATATAAAATTTAAAACAAAAATAAATAAACAAATAAAAATAAAATATACATAACAGTATATAATAAAATAAAAATAGACATATAAACAAAAAAAAACACAATTTAAAATTTTAAAAATGGCAACGAAGATCAAATATTACATTTTCGAAAAGATTGCTTCATCCTTTATCTAGTAGTGAAAGAGTTTTCTAAATGTTTTCATTGTCACAACGCTATAATTTGTTTGAATTTTGTAATTATTAATCAACACAAACAATAGCACCCTGATAACATACACAAACAACTCAAATAAATAACCTTAGGGGATAAGATGCCGAGTTCCACCACCTTCCTGACAGATAGCCAAACGGTTTTCAAATTAGTTACGAACATTGCGAATCATCTGTGGTGTAATTTGGCGAACTTCGTCTCTAACTCTTGCCTTTAAGTCGTCGATGTTATCGGGTTTTGTTCTGTATACTTTCCTCATTACATACCCTTCTAAAAAATACGCGGGGCGTTAAGTTCAGCAAACGCGCGGACCATTCCAGTGAGGACCAATCCAATGGTCCGCAAAAGTTTTGTCCAAAAAGTTACCCACCAGCCTGGCATAGTGTGGGGGCGCTCAGTCCTAGTAGTACCATAATAAGTCATGTAGCAAGTCTAGATCTACTTAATTTCAGTATGATTGAGCTAATACGGAAATTAACTCGTCCCTCAAAAATTTTAAATACATTTCTCATGTTAAGTTACCCTCCAAAAAATATGGGCCCAAAATTCTGTCTCCCACTATTCGTGACCAAAACTTGATTTTTTGTGAATTCTGCCCAGTATCGTAAGCTTTGACGAGTAACTCCTCCATTAAGGGTAAATATTCATCCAAAAAAATTATTCTACCCGCTCAACCGTGATTTAAATTGCACATTTTCATTATTGTTTCGCAGAACTCTAAGTGGTGACAGTTGAACTTAGAAGTTAATAAATCAAATGTAATAAGGCAGTTCGTTAAAAAATTGACCAATCTGAGTAACCACAACAACAACCAGCTGATAGACGATATTGCAATAAACAAAAACAAAAACTTCACACCAAAAAAGTAATTATTACTCTGGAATATTGGAAACTATTTTATTCTTGATTAAATCAACCGATTTAAAAAAATCTTTCTCTGCTAGATAGAGGATGAAACGATCTTTTCGAAATTGTAACATTTAACCCTCGATCGAATTTTTTAAGTTGTCCCCCGTTACGCCGCCTCTAGTTGGGATAGGAAAGTATGTATAGATGAAAATTTAAAAATAAAAATTGACCTTTCCAAGGAAAATTGCCAACAAGTAGGGATACAAATTTAAATAATTGTATTCCTTAGTTTCCACTCGCACTGTATATAATATATAACTCTCAAATGGAAAGATATGCTTCTTATATCAGTTTCTGGAACTGGAAGGATAACATAAAGAAGCCGCTTTAAAATTGGTCTAAATTTTCAACAAATAAATTATAACCCTATAAAATAATTAAGGAATGTCCTGCACATCAAAAACTCACATACATGTCACTTACACTATATAAACCTGTATCACTAAATTTAAAGCAATAATAATAAAAGAAAATACGCTGCCATGTTTTGAGGGTTTTAACATATTGACTTTAATCAGTCAACTAACGAAAAGCAAACATAAGCGTACCTATCTCATGTTGTCACCACTATCTCCCTGTCAAGACTTCATCCATTAACGAAGCAAATTAGTACGTGCAATACACATTATGACAGCATATTTTGAAAACAATTAGATATATAGATGATATTCCATTAAAAGCAGGTATTTTTAAATACTAAATTTTTAGTACTATTCACCGCCAGTTCAATTTTTTTTTTTTTTTTTGAAATTTTAAGCCCACCTTAAACTTGGGTAATCGAGTAATATCTTTACTAATAGATACCATAATAATTGTTCTACTTCATAGGATTTTTCAAATGTTGGACATATTTTGAAACAGTTGAAATTCGGCCAACATAAATGCAACATATTTAAGGGTCTATTATTAAATTTAATAAAAAGATGCTTCGTCATTCTCAATCTGTATAAATGAAAATATTTTTAGTTTGTATAGATCATACTTATCTACAATTTTTATATTAAAAAATTTTGCTACCTATGTTACTAAGAAGTAGGAATATAAAGGACTTAAAATATTTAAATACAAATGTATCCAACATTATTTTTCGTGGCCACTGTACAAACTAATCCATTTAACAAAGAATTTTTCGAAAAATGACTGCCGGGTGTAAAGCTTTCTTCATTTAACGTAAAGTCACAGGGGCAGTTATGAGACGGACACATTTAATTCTATTTTCATCTATCCTGGCTTTTCAATAGCTTACATATCTAGTATTTGCTAAGCCATTTAATTATAATGGACGCTTTGTATCACGCATAGTATTTATCGACAAAGCGACGAAATCGACAATAACCGCAATTCACGCTTGTGGTCTGATGAAATTCTCACGGAATACTATAAATATATATACAGCATTGTCCTTGCGTTAATATGTAGTAGTTTAATAGCGTCTTCATTTATTAGGTTATTTCAATTTTGAGATGAAATCTGTAGGTACATTGGAACATTTGAAAAATTAGGGTGCGATTGTGGCTGTTTCTCGTAAGCTGCGACTCTCAGAAACTAGGGTACCTAGCAACGAGATTACGTTTACGATGACGATCTTCCGACCTTTTACAGTTTTATGACGTAAAAGTGTCATAAAGAGCGTAAATAAAGTTTTTGTAAGTTATATTTTATATTCATTATTATTCTGGTTTGCAAATATACATGTAATAGCATTATTGTTAGATGTACATACATACATTACAACAATTAGGAAATAGTTTATGTAAAATATATAGAGTGTAATATAGTCTCTATTTTCTGTATTCTAGAAATTATATGAGCATTTTACAAAAGCGGTAATTGGATCAAAAAAATATCTACAGGCATTTTAGTAGTTCAGAGTCTTATACAGGTATTGGATAGAAATAGCCATCAAAATAATATACCGTAGTCGACATATTTTAATTTCTGATACGAAAGTAGAAAGAGGAAATGAGCGCGACGAAATAAACTAAAGATAAACATAAGCGAGGCTGCCAAGACAGTACACTCGACAAACGTTTCCTATGAAATGTAAGGCGTGAGGGTCCCCCGACACTGCGTTGCTCTCCCACCACTGTTAGCAAGCAGGCATCGCTACATATTATAAGGTTATCTTCTGCATGGGATAGAAGTGTAAACCGAAATTAAAATTTGACGACTACGGTATAGTTACATTTGAAGGATACTTGAAATGCATATATCTATATAGTGTACATCATTTATTTGTTACATGTCTTGACAACATTTTTTGGATATATTTTTATTATCGAGCAGCTACCAGAATAATATTGGTGCTATTAGCTTTGTTTCGCTTAGCCAAATGGCAAGTGATTCATATAATTCATAAAGCCTGTCACGTGGTAATGAAGAATAAATTATTTGCTGGGTGGATAAAATGTTCAGCAAATTATAAATCAAGAAATTTTATGTAAGAGTAATTATTCTATTAATTGAGTTAGCAGGCGATTTTTGGTGGAACACTTCGTTAATAACTATTTTAAATAAAAATAAAATAAAACACTTGTTTCGGTATCTTCATACTACTTTCCAGCTTAACTGTAAGTTAAGCTGAAAATGTACTATTTAATCAATAGCACCCAGGTCAACCTATTCATAGGCATTTTTTGAAGTGACTAATAATGTAATCTACATATTTCAGTGCAAGTAATATTGGTTATCCCATTAAACCATAGTTATTCGGTCTAACTAATAATGCAAACTCAAATTCCTCAGAAGCTTGTTTAATATTAAATAGAAATCTGTGTGCAACATTATCGAAATGAAAAATGCTATTTTTAAAGAAGATATCGGTGTATCAACAAATTCCACACATTAACGTACTATTATATAAAGGCGGCTAGTATAATTTACAGATGTATATTACATATCATAGCACTACAAAATAATTTTACATTAACATAATTTACATAAAGATCATGAATATAGAGATCAAATGAATGACAAAGAATGTATTATATATAAAATTGTGACTTTATTCTATATTTTGTTGTGATTATATTTCTTTTAGTTCAAAACCAGAGACATTATTATTTGGAAATTGGAGGAATGAGCTGCATCACAAAAAGACTGGAAGCAAGTACTTGCATTCTTAATTGTCGTATGTACTAAACCAGAGGCTTCAAAAATAATGTACATATTTATTATATTAGATATAGGATATGTACAATGAAACTAAATATATGAGATTTATTGCTATCTTAGAGAGAGTATTAAGTTTGCCATAGACTTAACCACTTCAATGCATTTACATAGTAAACTAAACATACTCATAAGATATTCAATAAATTGCCACACTCTAGTATCACAATATAGATAGGTATAAACTAAAGACTGAATAATTTATTATCGGCATTTCAAATTGAAATATGCCTTTGCTATAATTTCCATATATCTCAAGTGTTTGTTTACTTTACTATTTAAATACTTGCAGTCTTCCATTTATTTGCGTACATATTTTTTTCTAAGTATATCGTTTATATTCAAGTACTTTAATTGCTTTTTTTTAATTTTAGCATCTTAATATACTTTCATAGTAGAGTTAATAATAAAATATATTTACCAATAAAGTATCTTTTATTTTTCAATATTTATACAAATACTCTTAACTTAATATTATTCAAAATTCAAACATTCAGTAATCTATATACTATATATATGAAGTAGAATATTAACATGTATAATAAAATAAAAGTCAAATATGAAATGATTGAATATTGTAAGATGAAATGTAAAGAGAAGAATAAACAAAATTTAAATTACGCCGCTAAAGTATACAGCTGCTCGTGATGGTACAGCCTGTATATGAAAGACGTTAACGTAATCAACAATCCACAAGGATTTTAAAAATAACAGCAAGGATTTACCTATCAACTCACCCTGTATGATGGATAAAATTAAATATACTAAAATTTGAAATGCAGTAATAAAAAAAAAGAATAATACTACATGAAAGCAAAAATAATTAAGTTAGCCGGTACAATAATCTGAGCATTCCTAAATTTAAAGATAACACAATTGGTGAAATATCTCTGTAGGTCTCGAAAAATTTGCAAATCATTCGCTTACAAAAAGTTATAATGTAGGTCAAGCGACCACTTAAATAATGAAAAATATTAATCTAGTACATATAATCAATGCTACTGTAAGCTATTCTTGCTTATTTATCTCTTATACAAAATTACTAAACTTTTGACAAGTGTCAAGATTATTTAAGTTCGCCGTGAATAATGGGTCTTTTATGCAATAAATTCTCAGAATGAAAATCAAAATCACAAAAATTAATTAAAAACACCCTGTAGCGTAGACTTATATGCAATAAATTTACTAAGTGAAACAAAAGCTTACAAAAGTCTCCGAACTGAAGGAATCGACAGACTTTATTATACAATTACTAATTAATACCACCAAATAAACTTAATTTAATTAATTATGACACTTAGCTGGGTTTTGGAGGTCTTCATTAACTGGTAACAGCAATAAAAGGTAGACTCAACCCGTAGTCCAGAAGGGATAATTCAAATTTCAATAACAGGCATCCAACATCCAAAGGGGGTTAATACACAATTTCGACTCAAGTTTTAACGACTCAATATTTAAACGTCATCAAAACTTAACGTTACCAAAATCTTAACGTCCAAAATTTCCCTAATTAGAAAGAATAATTAGTTCTAAATGTTTCAAGAAAATCGGACAAACACATGTCACAAGGCCATTAACAATTTCAAATTAATAGATAGATAAATAAATACCTGACTGTATGTTCATACCGGGCTCTTTTTTTATCATTACACATAGCATTTTCCCTACGTGTAATAATAAAAAAAAATTGTCAATGCATTAGTGATATAATCACTGTATAGTAGACAACCAGTTATACACCAATGAAGAATTTACGTATAGCATACCTTAATTTTTAAATCAGGTTGCCATGACGGGAAAAACATTTTTTATGTCTAATATTTCTGAATTTTTATTCAAACATAAGTCATAAATTAAATACATTTTATTAAAAAAATAGATAATTTATTTATAAATCATGGATAAATACAACACAAATGAAAAGGTGGCAATAGTAATGTGGTACCAGAAAAATAATAGTTTAAGGCAAGTTAGAGACATGTTTTCCGTCAATTATCCAGACAGGCCTATACCATGTGCAAAAACAATTCTGAACTTTTTTAAAAAATTTCAAGAAGATGGTTGTGTTCTAAATTCTCACCAAAAAAGAAATAGAACCAATCATGTTCGAACAGAAGACATGAAATTAAATATCCTGTGTTACGTAGAGGAACGGTCTGTAGGATCGCTTTTAGATGTAGCTAAACATTTTGGAGTATCGTACAGTTCGGTATACAAAACTCTGAAAGAATTTAAATATAGGCCATACAAAATATCAAATCATCAAGAGCTTTTCGAAGAGGATAAGATAAAACGAACTGAGTTTTGTGAAATAATGTTTAACATGTTAAATGAAAACCAAGAAATTTTAAATAAAATAATTTTTACTGATGAGGCTACATTTACCGTAAACGGTGAAGTCAACTCTCAGAACTTTCGGTTTGTACCCTACATTTATCCATGAAAAATTATTAAATTTCCTATCCATTAATCCATTAGGTACTGGTCCCAAATCCTCACGCTCAAAACCTGACCCGAACACAGTACCCTCAAAAAGTTAATGCCTGGATTGGAATAATAAGCGATAGATTTATTGGCCCATTTTTTATTGACGGTAACCTCACTGCAGTGAAATATTTGAATTTGTTGAGTGACCATTCCATCAATTGAGATGATGAATGTTGATGAACCCTGGTTCCAAATGGATGGGGCCCCGCCACATTCTACTAACGCTATCAGGATTTTTTTAAATAACTTATATCAAAGACAGTGGATTGGTAGATTTGGTCCCATACTATGGCCTGCAAGATACGCTGATTTATCTCCAAATGACTATTTTCTTTGGGGTTACCTAAAAAGTAAAATTTACAACAATGTACGAATACGCAAATTGAATGAACTAAAAGAGCGTATACGTACTGCATGTAATGGAATAAGGCCGGAATTTATTAGAAATACACTTCGTTGCTTTCAAGATCACCTTGCTTATTGCCTTGAAAGACAAGGTGGACATTTCGAGAACTTGTTATGATATTAGACTTCACATTTAAGTTCGTTTAATTGTTATAATAAACTAATTATTTTGTTCCAAGTGATACTCTGCATTTTCTTTATTAAAAACATAACCTAATTCTTCTAAGCTTTATTTTGCTCTGTATCGCCCAGTGTTACCAGTACAAGTATTATTGCCGAATCAAATACTTTCGCGTTAAATTTTAACAGTTTCGTAATAAATGTAAAAGGTTTTATGTACGCTGCAAAGTTTAATTTTTCCGTACAAATAATTTATGGTAGAAGTATGAGAAACGGATCTCCAGAATATTATTTTATTTGTATCGACCAGTGGGAAATGGCGGGAAATCCTTAATGTAGCAATTATGATGTTGACGACGTGATATATTTCGAATTTTAAAATTGTAAGAAAAATTGTACAAAATTAGTTATTTACGATATAATTGTTAAAAGTGCTATTTTATTTTGCGAGTAAGATTTGCGACACGAGGGTGATTAGGAACTGGAGCAATTTAAAATAAGCAAAATAAAATAACATTTTAACACGTGTATCGTACAGTGTTTCTGCTACAAACTCAATTTTTATTTTAAAATTTTAATAAAAAGTTTAACGAAAATTGACTGATAAAAATCTTATGACAGCTCACTGTTCCTGCTTGTCAAAATACGAGTGTATAACTGGTTGTCTACTATACAGTGACTATATCGCTAATGCATTGACAATTTTTTTTGATCATTACACATAGGGAAAATGCTATGTGTAATGATAAAAAAAGAGGCCGGTATATTCTTCCAACGTGCAATCGACAATACTATGCATTCGAAAATTACAAAGAAAGCCACGTGTAGATTAACCAAAATTCCAGCCTGGCTGTTACAGGAAATTGCGCTTCCAACCAATCCAATACTAAATATAAAATCTCCAGATACAGCATTTCACTCATTAACATCCGTCGATATGACGATGATCATGGATTTACCATATATCCCAAATAATAGAATGAAAATTCAAAGCTAATTACCACATGGTACCAAGCTTGTTATCAACACGATGATTCGGAACAGAATGACATTTCACACGACCTGAGCTACGATGTGTCAAACAACTGTACGCCGGTAAAGAAGAACAACCAACTTAAATAAATCATTAATAAAACGGAATTAATTAAATTAGTTTTTCAATCTAAAATATTTTTAAATTATCAAGAAAGAAAATGACAAGTAAATAAAGATAAAATGCCAAAATTATGTGTTTTAAATGACAGATACCTACAACAACTCTAGACGAAAAGCTATGCCGACTTAATAGAATCATACACGGATGTCGCTAATATACGGAACACACAAATAATACCACTACTAATTTTTAAAACGAATCATACTTGTACTAATTCAATTAAGAAAAATAATTGTTAATTAAAATTGTATATAATTATGACTATTATTTTTGAACCGTCAGAAACTTAAATATCATTTAGGAGTTTGCATAGTACACATTAAAAAGCCGTTATATACGTATATCATTTAAAATAAGTTATAGCAGGGCATGCCTCCAAAACAACAGTTGTAATAACAAGTAGATTTATCCGCTTTTCTATGAGCATACATATTTCTTCAATATACACGTATGTAAATGTGCACATTAATGATATAACAGTAAGCAATTTAGCAACGTTAATATCTATCCAATCGAAATTTTATTGAGTCTATTCCCTTTAAATCGAAGTTGAATAAAATTCAAATAATGTTTCGTTTTCCAATTTAGTGCATTGCTACTGTATTTTGAAATAGACAATACCATTAAACAAATTGTAGTTTTATCGATAGAAGTCGTCTGAACAGTATTTAAGCAGCAGTTTTTAAGCAGGAGTAATTCAATTTATGTTTGTGTTAACGTAAGAAGTGTTATTGCTTTTACTAACAAATAATTTAGAAAAGGACTTTCATACTTAGAAATAATAAAACCCATGACTTTAATTTTTTTGTTTTGGCTTTGTGGAATCGGTGCCCATCCGTCACTTTCAATAATAATATTAAGTTTTAAACATAAAAAAAATATATTTCAGTGTTGCTTTGGTTTATATATTTCATTACGCGTGTCCTTTATAACATCTAAGACACTTTCAAGATTCTTCCGGAGTTTATTACCTATAAGCTCTGATTGTGCCTAACAAATGTTCTAAGACCCGCATGACAGTCCAGCTTCAGATCCCCCCTCCCCGCTATTACTTCTATTCCTATCTCTCAACTTGACAATTATAATGCTCTGTGAGTGTAAATAATTATCATGTTTTAATTCGTAGTGAACGTGAAAGTTAGGAGAATACGTATTGCTCTTTTTCGGATACGTTCAGTGGAGACACTTCTAGGTTCTACTTTATTTTTTTTGTCCAACTGAAATTTTAAAAAAATAACACACAGGTTAATGACATGCAGTTCCATTTACAAATTATTTCGAAATGAAATATATATTTCAAAACAAAAATTGTGTTAAAATCCATACGTGATCTAATACACGACTAAAGAATTTTTTACTAATCATAATTCACCATGCCTTTTAATCTTAGTATGCCTCACAAACTGAAATATCTTTACCGGAAAGTTTAAATACCCTAGAGAAATGGTATTTATAATATTCCTATTACAAGAGAAAATGCCAGAGCTGATTTAGAAATGGACAACTCCAGCCCATCTTGACATAGACTCTCCCTGGAAGAGCAGATAACTTCGTAAAAACCAATTTTAAGATATGATTTTCATTTACTATTTCAAATAAATATATAAACGAAAGTATATTATACACCATTAAAATATATATATGTATAAATATTATTTGCCTAGTTTGCGCTCTTATAGAGTTTACATTCCTCAGGACATCTTACGTATTAATGGACTATCAAGACATCTTTCAGTACTAATATTTTGTTATATGAAATGAAATAACTAATTATCTTAATGAATGTCAAGTTCACTAAATATACAATGTAAATGAGAGAGGAATTTTACCTAAGGACAACTTGCGATTTCGGCATTTACATGATGACACTACGTACATTTTTGTGTGAATGCAATAGTTTTCGATCTGTCAAAAATCTTTGATGCTATACGATCAAAATTTTTTTACTTTGAATGTGGGTCGAATATTTAGTCCTTCCAGCAATTCAATATTATAGATAAGAATGTGTATTCCCATTGAAATTTTTAAATTGCTTGTGACTGCTAGCAAACGTAATACTCTGTATAAAAGAATCTATACTTCCTTTATTCATCTTATAAATATAAAAAATTATCTAAAGGTAAGTGTGGTATTATTTAAACGTAAGTAATTACTGGCACCTCCACCAAAATGAATTTTATTATGTAGTTCTTAAATTCCTCATATTTATTAGTGCACGACATATTAAATAAAGAATGTGGATGTTACTCCAACTTTTTTGACAAGAGTGATGTAAATTCAACTGACGCTCGAACAACATTGAGTATAAAGTCAACGTCTGTTCACGATATGTCCTAAATTTGCTATTGGTCTCTATATGCGCACATTATTAATGGAAAATTCTCGTCTAATATATGAGATGTATTTGTTTCCTTTTGTTACCCATACATACATTTGCGAAGCCTGTCGAGATGATATAATTAAAAGGGTCGCTGGAAAGCCGTATACCCAGCAACAGTTTAATTTTATTTATAGTATAGTATGTCACATTCACGTAAGATAACGTGGTTACACTTATTATAATTAAGGAAGGGAACACAGAAAGGGTCCGAGACACGAACTAGAGATCGTTTCTCGGGCAAAAGGTCTCTTTGTGTGTCGTACTTCTTAAAGCCATATATAATTTTCAATTTACTTTGGAAACATACATTTGGAAAATTATAGATGGCACTGCTTTCAATAGCATGTATACGAAGCAAGGCTACTTGTTTTAAATTCATGAATTTAATATGGAGCTTAAAATAAAACTTTGTCGAGTATGTAATTTATTACTACAGATATATTATTTTGTAAAATCAACTGAAACTTTCCTGAAATTAATAAAGGCGTTAAAAGGGTCTATTGACAAAATATTTGCTCTACTTGTCGCATCTCAACCCTACGATAATTTTACGTTTTCTCTTACAGTCAGAAATTTTGAAGTAAGTATATTACTTTTGCAGTTTCATATATACCAGCTCGCTGATAAACAAATACTATACGTTTTTAACTCATCGTTGATTTACTGAACAAAATATTAAAACTTCTGCACTTATTAATAACCTCTCCAAATTTTTCGAATTTGTATCAATTTTTTGAATAATGTATCAAAATGCCGAAATCCAAACACAATTTTATATTGTTCTTCAATTATCTTCCAAATTGCATTCTTTGGAAATACATATTTCATGGTATTTTATGTATCTACAAAAGAGTTTATACAATAATTCTAAATGTTAGTTTTTAATTACATATTGCAATTCTCCTTAACATATAACGTTCTAGTCAATATTGATTATAATTTAGACTGGATGTCACATATTATATCCTGCCACGTATGAAATACAAAGGGCCTAAGTGGCAGTATTTTAAGGCGCCGGGTTGAGTAATTAAAATTATAATAATCACAGAGTCAAAGTTTTTCCAACAATCGAAACCCACCAACCTGTGATTAAACTTTTTATTCGAGCTGCCGCCGGCTTAGAAGAAGATGTTTGGGGTCGAAATAGATGTTAAAAGAAATAGTTGAAATTTACGCAGTTGAAAACTATTTAATAATTATATTCGAAACAGTATATCAAAATGTTCCACACTGAATGAACATTTAAAAAATAAAATAACTAAAAATTAACCCAGGTGAAACCAGGTTGAACACACCGTATATCAAATATACATTAATGACAGATAAATTATGAAGAAATTATAAAGATTCACATAAGAAAACTGTCGAATTGTTTGATAAAACTTGTCGATTTAATATGGATTTATAAATATTTTAGTCTGTACCTCCGTAGAGTGAAACGAATTAAATAAATTAAATAATGAAGTGATAAAATTACTGAATAGCAAAAAAAAAACTAGGTCATAAACAAATCAAAACTATATTTGGCAATTGAATACTAATACATTTGTCAAAGGACAAACTACTCTAAACTTGTCTGTTTTAACTGTTATAGCAGCCACAAGCTCGAACTTCAGAAGATCCACTTGCGACGCAACGATATTCCAGGAAAGGAAAGCACTAATTAATGACAGTGCTCCAAATTCTGGTGCTATATAATTCAAAGTACACACCTAATGTGGTTCCAGGGAAATAAAACTCCAACTAATTAAAAGGATAGGATTTAATAATCAGTAAAAATTTTAGGTTTTTCAGTGCCCAATAAGTAGCACAGCGTTTGCTTAATTTAAAAAATACGACATTCGAGGTCGAAATTACATGCTTCTTAGCAAGATAGCCAAAAGATCTCCAAATTCATCATCACAAATAAATCCGGTATAAATTTTACCGCTAATACGAAAAATAAATTATAAACTGGACAAGACTGATAAGTCACATTGGCCTAAAAGACACTTTATAAATTAATGTTGCTTCGACAATTCTAAAATCGGAAATATTAGATTGTTGGGACCTGTGTATGTAAGATGACAGCGTCAATGCAATACACGCTTACATTGTAAAAAATCCTCTAGATTAATACGACAAATAAAGGGTAAAATAACAAATGGAAACTAAAGAGAAATAAGCAGAGAATTATTATTATATAAATTAAGAACAATTTTTGTCAAACAAAAGAAGGAAATAATCACAGAAAAAAAACGGATTAAAAACTACCTGCGGAGAATCAATTCAAAATGGAAAACTGTAAATCTGCAGCTGCTTAAGGCAAGACAGAGAAGATATAATTTTGACAAATACATTTAAAAAAGAAATTAAAAGAGAAATATACATTGCAGACAAACTAAATATTACGAAAATACAGTCGCAATATTCTAAGTAAAATTTAACGCGTAATAATAGAATAAAATTACATTATTGCTGTGTTGATAACTCAGCAATGATACCTGTGATTTAATAAGATATCTCTAGAGTGAATGTTGTTAATAGAAACTAGAGTCCAGTAGAAAGAGCCTTAAATGAGATTCATTTGAGATTAAAGAGAAAATACTATGGTGGCAATAATAAGAAGAGAACGTCCTCCATAGATTTCTATTGCGAATATGATATCTACTAGTATACCGAGTGTCCCAGTGGAGCGGTAACATCTATTATTCGTATCTAGTAATATAAATAGCGAATAATTTTTAGTACTAAAATTGTAGATAATCATGAGCTCTATAATTTAAAAATATTTTAGTTTATACAGAGTGTTCCACAATGACGAACAAACACAAACTTTCTCCTACATTTTGTAATAGGCCTGGAAAAGCTGATTAAAATGACATATACTTGTATTTGTCGATTTTCAACAGTTTCTGAGATATAGTGATTTTCCTTTAAAAATTATTCAACAATTTCTAAGTTGCTATGAAATAACGACTGATGATGATATACCTATTATGGGCTCAATCAGTGAAATTAATGTTTATTTCAACATATCTACGCATGTTCTGTAGAATTACATATCATTTGCTAAAGTTAAAAATTCTAAAAAAAATTAAATAGAACACCCTGTATATTTATATGTTATTGAAAAGTGTTTAATATTTACTAATTAAAAATATATTTCAAAAGTTATAGAATATTATGTCTGATTAAACCCGATTACGATTTAAATATATGAGTTGTCTTGATTCAATTATGCATTAAATGTTTGGTTTTATAGTATGTTCATATATTTTAGTATTTGAAATACATAAAATATGGAAACAAATACCTTTACGGCAAAACAAAAATTGATGGTTATCAATAGCGTAAAAATGCCATTTATAAGATCATTCTGATTTATTTTATGCAACATCGTATTACATAGGGCAACCCTATTTGTAAAAACTTTCTTCTGAAGAAGTAATACAGATAGAATTTAAACTTCTTTAAGGAGCGTTTTCTATGGCAGCAGTAACACGGCTCCTTTTTTCGTACGGAATACTGTCAGTTTCCTCAAATCCTGTTAACAGTTTTTGAAAAGCACTCATCGATGGCAGTCGCATATTTGGATATTTTTGGTTGAATATCTTTGTACCAGCAAACAATCACATTGCCCAAAACATAGACCATATCAATTAATTCCAATTTTAAATATTTTATTTTTCACTTACCGTAAATTCATGGACTTAATTCCCTTTAAACTAAAGTTGTAAATCTAAGTTTGACATTTAAACAATATTTGACACATAGCGACTGCGATATTTTTTATACTATTGATAATTTATGAACTTTCAAACTTTTCATGAGTTTTAAAATTTTAATAAAAATTAGGAGTACTTATTAAAGGAAAATAATAAAAGTATCTCTTTACGATTAATTTTAGTTATACTCGTACTGCAGGTCATGGCAACTCATGGCAACTCATATTTTTCAGTCGTAATCGGGATTATTCAAATATAATATCCTATAACAATATCGCCCACATACGGAAGAAAGTAAATATTTTTAGTTAGTAAGTTTTAAATACTTATCAATGACATATAAATATACAGGATGTTCCATTTAATTTTTTAGAATAATTAACTTTAGCGAATGGTATGTAATTTTAAAGAACATGCGTAGATATGTCGAAATAAACATTAATTTCACTTACTAAAAAGACATATGTACTAATTGAGCCCATAATAGGTATTTCATCAACAATCGTTATTTCAAAGCAACTTTTCAAATGTTGTACAATTTTTTACAAAAAATAGCCATATCTCAGATACAGTTGAAAATCGACAAATACAAATTGATGTCAGTTTAATCAACGCTTCAGGGGCTATCATAAAATGTAAAAGAATGTACAGCATTCCATTAAAAAAAACATAAGTTTGTGTTGGCTCGTCGTTGTGGAACACTCTGTATAAATGAAAACATTTTGAAGTCATAGAGCTTATGATTATCTACAATTTTTGTATTAGAATTTATTCTCTATCTCTTAGATACCAATAGTGGACTTTCCCGCTCCGCTGGGACACCCGGTATAATGTTTTCTAATAAAAGTTGAAGCAATTAATCGTATTTTTTCCGTCCGATGTCTTATTTTAGTTTTATAGTTCAAGTAACGTGAATATACAAATTTAGTATTAATTAGCAGTGCCAAAGAACATACATCAATCATTTTGTTCCCGTTAAGATCGTTAACAGATATCTTCACTTTAAGGGGGTTGAATATTGAAACAACGCCTCATATCATTCCAGGTGTCAGTAGGTTCGAATTTCCCTAATCCCATATTGAATAACAAATTGTTCGCACGAATATTAGTGACCTTTGCGTTTCTCTGTTGGGGATTCTGAGTAAAGAACCAAAAGGTACTTTTTTAATAATACTAATAAAGAAAAAATGGGTGTGCTTAAAACCACACGGCAGAAGTGAAAACTTCATCAAGGCGAGGTTAATAATACAAAATCGAACTTTTTTTTTCGTTCTATATTACATTAGGATTATCCTGCATCAACGAATTCAGTTGATGAGATTCAGTGTGCTTCTTTTGACGATATTTCTTCACGCGCGCATTAGACAATTCCCTTTTTCGTTTTAATTTGTCATCGATTTGATTTTCTTCATCCATCTTGTGTAACAGAAAAGAATTAAATACTTATACATTCGTAAATAATGAGCAATTAAAGCAATGCTCTTGTCTCAACGTTTCTGTTTTGCATTGGTATACAAATTATAGTAAATGCGTGTGGACGTTATTTAACACCCGGAATATACTGATAAGTTTCCGAGTCATCCATATCATTTTAATAAAAATGCTAAAACTTGCCTGAGTGCGAAATATTATATTATATTATTATAGAGATAATGTATCATACACACACAACAAATTTTTTGGTTAACCGTCCGCGAAGTTACCAATTAGCGAACACAACACAGTCGGCGAAATACAATTTCGCGGCCGTTGCTATGGCAGCGGCCGCAAAATATAATCGCGTGTGTGCACGAACAACTTTAAAGGGCTCCTCGACGGAGAGATTTTCCGATACGCTTCTGGGTCGGTTCGGACACATGTATATATATATATATATTTAAATAAATAGACGATATGAATACTCGCTTAAGAGTCCCGGGCTAGTCTGATGCTAACGTGCCGGCTTCTCACCCGTGCGGCTCGGGATCGAATCTGCTCGGGGACATGAATTTATTTATTCATTTAAATTTAAATTTAATTGAAATTAAATACCTCTATATGATCTATTTCTTTCGTTTCCTTAGTCGACTCGAGCAGACTTTACCCGAACGAGCGTTACATAGCCGAGCTTGACGACTCAGTCTTGTTCAGTGCCCACAAACAACACAACGCGCCCAAAGAAGTTTACACTCCAAAAATATTAAAGAAACATGCAATGCCTAATGTATTATTTGCTCAAAATTTTGTCTAGTTTGAGAAATATAAACAAAATTCAAGTCATAGGTTTACATGGCTGTCATTAGGTCTATTCATGTCTTCTCATTTTATGTATAGCATCCCTATATTGGGCCATGTATCACACAAGCTAAATATGGGACGTATGGCACAGTTCCAATCTAGTGTATTTTTCTTAGACTTGGATTGTCCTCTCCATTTAATAGCTACATTAATAAATATCGGACTTATGTACAGCTGCGGCCACCGAAATGTACACGATACTTTAGACAAATTTCCCTATTTTTCGGTAGATTGAATCTGGCTTCATCCATTGACTTTCGTGGATGGTGCACTTTTTTTAATCTTGTAAAAGAAAATCTAAATATATATATTAAATATAAGAAAATTGAAACATATAAGTTAGACACAATACTAATTTAATATAAGTAAAAAAAAAATTATTTAACAAATGAGAAATTAAGCAAATTTGAAATGTTATAATTAACGCTTTTTTAATAACCTATAGCAGCGCCATTAGCTGCAATGACAAGCTCTAGCCGTCTTCTCATAGACAAAATTAGTGTCCGCATGTCATATTTCTCTACAAGGGTCTCCCAAGCATTTTCAACAGTGTCTTGAAGTTCATCTGCATTTCTAGGTCTAAAATCTGCAGAATATATTTCCTTTGTTATATATCCCCAGATGTTTTCTATGGGATTTAAATCCGGACTTCTGGATGGCCAAGGAAGTAAATCAATCCCATTTTCATCAATCCACCGTCTTATTATCCGTGCAGAGTGAACTGGGGAATTATCCTAAGGCAAAAACAAGTGTTTTATAATTTTATTGTTCAGCTTAAAATTAAATTATTTTTCTTGCCTGTTGAAAGACGAAATTGTTAGGAAAAGTATTCCTTACAGATGGTAACATGATGTTTTCCATTATTTCTCTATAATGCGCACTAGTTAAACGTCCATCTATTTTCCAGCATACTCCAGGTCCATGAACACTTATCCATCCCCAAAAATTAACCGAAAAGCGGCCAGAATTTACTGTCGAATGAGTATAACTTTCATCAAATCTATGATTTCTTGGTCTATAAACGCGTAATTTTCCACTATTACACGATTGAAAACATTTTTCGTCTGAAAAAACTACAGTACTCCAAAACTCTTCATCGGCATTTAAAAACTGATTAGCAAACTGCCTTGCCGTTCTAACGGAACCTGGAAAACGAGTTTCCTCGCGAGCACTTACTGCTGTTGAAAATGGATTCTGTCTGATAAAATTTACTAAATTTTCATCTTCGTCAGCATTAGACACTCTTCCAATTCCTATTCTAACCGGTCGTTGCAATCTATTTGCGTGCCAGCGTTTTTTCAATTGAAATATGCAACTTTTACTGACATTTAAATCTGCAGCTACAGCAGCTAAAGACCAGTTGTCCTCTAATTTCGCAATAGCTCTAGCCGTTTGCTCTCCCGAAAGGTGTCTTGGCATTTTACACAAATTATAGTTTTTCTGTCAATTAATTTGACAATATTAAAATAATGTTGACGTTTTTAAGTACGTCTATGATTTAAAGTAAAAAACAACTTGTAAAAAAAATCGTATACAATTCGGTGGCCGCAACTGTACATAATGTGAAAATCTGCGAAAAGGAGTAAATTTTGCCGTCATTTTATAAAACAACATTTTATTAACGTAGCTTTTCGTACGGTATTTAAGTATGTTACAACTCAATGCCTAATGATTTGAGGGCTCTTGCCCTTGCGTTTTTGTGACCATGTAATAGTTTGTGGTAGACGTTAAGTTCATATTTGATTTTTGATTGCTTGATTTACAAAGTTTGTAATGAACCGAACACACTGCCTTCTCCCTGATTTGGTACTACGTGGGTATGAGACGAATATTTCACTCAAAGGAAATTTAGTGATGACAAAATTATTAGTTCAATACAATTAATACTGGAATTTCAGAACTTAACTAAGGTATAGTTAAATGTGAATTTATACGAAATAATATAATTGTTTGACTTCTATGAAATAAAATGAATATCGATTTGAACATTAAAATTTGGCTATTATATGTTATGATAATACGAAAAAGCGCTTAAAATGATACATTCATCATGGATTACGTATTCAAAATGTATTATATTTCCTTCAGTATTTGTATTCTCATTTAATTACTCCACATAATTGTTTATTATTTTCTTATATGCGCATTCTACAATTTAGGCATATCTAAAGCATTCAATTTTAGTTGTTATTTAAACAAATATGTACACATTTATGTTTGATTTACAAAGCAACACATACTCCTAACAAACAAATATTATTTGCGCATGTTTATATATGAGTAGTACCACACAGCATTATATACTACAATAGATTACCAATATTATAACGAGCTATCAAATAAATCCGGAGTCGAAGTAGGTTGTGCAGGAAAAAACATATTTCTTAAGTTCAATTTTATAAATTTTGTTCATTTGAAAGTCAAATGTCATTTAACGAAATAAACGATTATGTTGTATGATAACAGGTATTTATTTATAAACAAGAAAATTAGATATGCAATTTTAAGAATTAATAAATATATTTTACAAAGCATGGTGAAATTTGTTATGCTGTAAAATTTACTTTTGTATTTAGTTCTCGTAAGATTATGTGTCTTTGTTTAAGTACGTAGAATATGTATGAGCGCGAGACTTGTTGAGCGAACCTTGTACATCGTTTGGTTCACCGTGTGAAGAGGTCGTTTGTTGTATGTCTGTGCGTGTGCTAAACCTACTATTGTGCTCTCGGAGCCCTAAGTCACGAACCGTGAAATTGACAGATGTGTTAATATGTATTATCGGGCAAATACATTCTTTATGTGTAAAAAACTCTGTATCTATGTAACTAATTCTAACTATCTTATCTCTAGCTTATTTTATCCTACCTGTAGATGCGAATTATCTGCATTTGCAGTTACTTTTGCGCCTTGTTTCAGTTTTATCAATATCTGCTTATTTATTACTTCCGAACTCTACGTAGTGCATTTGTTTGTGGCCTTAAATCCTTCGAGACAACAGACAGGCTTGTGTATTTACTGTCTCACGTGTTTATGTGTATCCCTAGACATAGACCTTCTTGTACGTCTGACTAATATTCTGCCTTCGTGTTTATGACACTAAAAATGCAAATGGGTATTAGATAAGGAAGTACTTAAAATTTTGGGCATACTATTAATTGTTTTGCAGTTCGCATCCTAAGTATTAGAAACTTCTGTTAATTCTTCCTTGGAATCCGCTGTAGGGGTTAAGTGTCGTTGATACGCTGAAATATATGTTATGATCGGTTTTCTTAACCGTCTGTTCGGAGCGGATTTAAAAGCTTGGAAATTTCAATAGTTACCTGCAGAATCCTTGTTCTTTCGTATTAAAAATTGTGTCTACATCTGAGTTTGTTTTGTTTTCTATCTGTCAAACGTTTGGTTACTTCGCCAAGGTGGATGTGCGTTTCACGGATTGCCAACATCTAGCATGTATGTTCCTCTCGAACTGCCGACTTTGTTAATTTTACGTACATCGAAGGTTTTTTTATCTTCATCTAAGTTATGTTCGTGTCTGTGTTTAATTATTTGTCATGGTGCTGACTCCACCTTTTGTCAAATTTCGTCTTGTGCCTGCTATGTTTTATATCTGAAATCTCCCGCCTTTATTTAAAATCATTGGGCCTGCGTGCTCTTTGGTTGTAACGTATCTACCGGAAAGGTCACGTTTAGGTCACTTTCGAAGTTGAGCTTGTTGAAAGTGCATCAGCACGATATGCTTATTTTCATTTGGTGAATTTTATCACTTTGTCTTAAAGATAGACTGACGCTTAGGCGGCTTTGACGAAATAAGCTTATGTATCGATACCTTAATTAGGTGATTTATCGTAAATTTTATCGCAATACCGCTACCTGATTTACGAATGCCACGTGTTGGATTTTGAATTTCTTTTCGTGCTATGTGTGACTTCTGAGTCTTTAACGTGCATCTCCAACTAAAATTGGGGTAAGTGATTGTAATTTTGTGTTAATTTTTCGGGGTTTTTATTCTTGTTTCTTTTCTTTCGAATTTAATAGGATGTTAGTACAAGGCTAAGCCTACCGACATTATATGCTGGTTTGGCCGCTGTAGATGCCGTTTTCGGTTATGTAAGAGTTGTGCCTACCTTTTCACTTGGATTTTGGGTGGAATTACAATATACCATTGGAGGACCTCCACCATCTTGACTCCGGTTGGCGTGCCTCCGCCATTTTGAGATTTCAGCTAAGTGCAACCATGTACCTAATTTTCCGATGAGTATTTCGAACGTTTTGATGTAAATTTAGAGCCAGAGAACTGGGCATATTACAGTATTAATTTTCTTATGTTTTTGAAATGAGACTTTTGGGTACTTATAAGATACCTGCCGTGCCACTTATTACATGTGTGGTCACAATAATTACACATTAATTTTTGTTTAATTGTAAATTTGCTTTGATGTATACCGAGTGACCCTAAGTAGCAGTTTTTTTGGAGGGCTCTCGTTGATGTAATTAAATTTTATTGTGCTTAATTGCTAGAGAATTTTTGTCGTTATTACACTAACTTTTCTTGCAGATTTTTGTCTAAATTTCTGAGCTAGTTAAATTCATTCCTGCAAGAGTAAATTCTGTCCGGGAAGCTCAGTGTATTTTTGTATATTATAAAATTTCCTTTCTAATTTTATCTTTAATTATTTGACATTTGATAATAAGTAACCTTCTTTTAAATTAATTATGATCATGTAATCAAACCTTGTGTTTGGTATTTAACGAATTTTCACTTTATTAGTCTAAGTCTTATGTACTGGTTGTTTTTAATTTTCTTGCGTACATATTAAATCACATTTTGTGTTAACATTGCCGTTGTGGCGTTTTCATGATATTACTTTGTAATTATATTATGTGAGGTAATGAAACGTTTCTGCTACCAACCATCATCTGCTGAAACGCAGAGATTATGCTTTAGTATTAAGACTTGTTATTTTCTTTTATATTTCATTATTATCACCTAACGCTTGTTTTCAAAATTATCAAACTGTCTTGTTAGTAATTCTTTTTTTTTACCTATGTATTTCAATTTTTTACTCAACGTCTGCTAACTTTTTTTTAAATTGTTCAGACAGAGTTGTTTCACTTAGTAATATTCTTGTTATACTTTAACTTCTTCCTTTTTTTTTTAAAAAAAAAACAAAATAACCTTTAACTACAGTCATATTTGATTAAATCTTGCTACATTTCGTAATACCCTTATCTTTTATTTTTACCTCTACATATCTCATATAATATTGTGACAAGCACGTACGTAAGGTTGGGTGCATCATATTATACAGGGTGATCAATAGGAAACCCGCTGGAGGGACACAGCCAGTGGTAGCTCATAGGAGGCGCAGGTAGGTTATTCGTTAAGGTAACATAGTGTCCTGGTGCCCGGACAACGTCGCTAGCGTCGTTGCCGACCGACGCTCTACTTTTAGGTGTTTTACTTTATCTGAACCGTCACGCCGTCTGCGACAGAGTTAGCTCGGCCCTGCGTCTTCCAGATTCAATCATCTCCTATTGTGATTCTCCGTAATCTTTACCTTAAATTTAGTCAGTTATCTTAGTGCGACGTAGTTCCGGCGTAACAAATTGTCCATCACCTGGCTCAATACCTACACTTTGAACATCTACTTTTTACGCTTTCAAAAACACTGGTTAGCATATTATGATGTTTATTGATGTCAGTAATTTTTTAAATAATTTGGACTTGAAAGTGTGCCAGATCTGGAATTTGTATGTTGAAAATAGAATTGTATGAATATAATGTCATAAAAAGAAATCCCATGGAGTGATATCGCAAATTCTCGGAGGAAATATGTGATTGCTATTCAGGCTAATCAAGCGATTGTCAAAAAAGTTGACGTAATATTTTAATTGTATTTTGTGCTATGTGTTAACTCATTTACCTCTCAATCCAGATACGTTAGCTAATAGCGTGTGGTTTAATAGCTATTGTATTCCACGAAAATATATTTCGATCATTAGTCGACTTAAGTTTGGGCATGGGTGCCACCCAACGCACTTAGCAAAACTAAAAACTATTGATGACAATAAATGTGCTATCTGCAACATCAAAGCGAATTGAACCATATCAGTTTTGATTGTAAGAAACATTTTCAAGCTTGCCGGAAAGTCTATGATGATATAGCTGCACTAAACTTAGAAAGGCCATTTAATCTGCAACATGTGCTAACTCTGAAGAGGAAAGACGTATTAGACTGTAATTCAGGAGAAAAAATGTATCTCCGATCCCATATTTGTAATACCTCTGTTGGAAAATCCTGTCTATCTAGGGCTCTGTTTTGTTTGTGTTATAAAGTCGCCTTGATGAGCCTCTAGGCGAGAAAAGTGTTTTTGTCCGAACCTTGTGGCATCTTCAAAGTTATTTCTTTAATATTTAGGGTCTGGCTGCATCGACAATGTCCGCAATGCCATTAAAAAAAACTCATTTACATTAAGTTGTTAAACGCCATCAAAATTTCTTGTTGATATCTTTGTGCATATTGAACCAATAATTCCTCTCCTACATATGGCACAACAAACACCAACTTTCTGATGATGAGTAGCTGTCTCAACATAAAAAAATTTGGGTTCTTCAGAACTCCATATTTTGATATTCTGCTAATTAACATACCCATTAATATGAAGCCATACTTTATCTGAAATGAATGTCGTCGTCGAAACTAGTTACAAACCATTGACAAAACTCTACTACAACTGGATAGAGATTACTCTATGGCATGTGAGACGATAAGGAAATAGTCCTTCAATATTTTCTGGCAAATCCGAAATAAAATGTTAGTTTCTTGTGACAGTACCCGAATTGAAGTTCCTAGGGTTTCAACTATTGTTTCTTTTACGTTTTTAATTACTTCTTGTGTGCGTTTTTTTGGGTCGACCACATCCCTATTTACGATCTACACTAAATGGAATTTACATTCAGAGTTAAGCAGTTCTAAAGAGATTAATGCAGCGCCGACTAATATGTTGAAACTTCTTGTAATTGAAAAGAACATTCAAGCTGAAATTCCTCCAAACAATCGTTAACGGAGTACTGCCACTGGCCGTCAATTTTCCATCCATTTCGTAAATATGCTTCTACCACAATAATTCTTTTCTTTTCTAAGAAGAAATTTTTTAAAAAGGTGTATTGTTTGCCTACCATAATAAAAAATAATGTTTTGGAAAAGGCAGTAAATATTAATACCCAAACGCAACGAAATAATTTGTGTTTAATTTACAATTAATAAACAAGGAGGCGTAGCGATGTAATTTTTTCCTAAATATACATATACAGGGTGAGTCATTAGTAGCAGCTTCTTCGATTGTTCTTTTGTGTTTTAAATAAAAAAAACAATTAGTGGAAGATCCATGGTTGCTTATGGCGCATATTGTAAAAATACATTAAGCTCTGGCGCACTTCCGGTTTTACCGGAAATGCACGGAACTTAATTTTTTCAAACGACTCGCCCTATATATTTTTGGATTTTCTTGTACTGATTTAAATTGTCTGTTCGACTGTTTTTTCTTTTTCAAAATCGAGTTAATAGTTTTTGAGTTATTAACTTTTTTTTGAAAATATTTGACCAAAACACGTGTTCAGAAAAAAATCATTTTCACATTGTTTTTAAAAGCAAAAACATTAGCTTTGGTGGTGCTTGTACCCAAGAAAATTCTGCATCATTTGGTAAAGTCGCACTCGACAATACCTCAAAAAACTTTGTTTTTTCAAAGCCTACTTCCTGAAATTTTTACATACCAAAAACTTATTTTTTTTAAATGAAACACCCAGTATTTTATGGAGGCGTTTTGTTCCTTTTTTATTCTCTTTCATTTTTGTTAACAATGTCCTATACCTATCTTTTGTAATTTCTGAGATAATCACTATAGGAGCTATTAGCGATCAATTAAAAAACTACGAGCGCTGTTGTTCTATGCACCAAAATATTCGTTCAACCAATGGAAGGCAGGGATGGCGCCCGACTTCCTTAGTCAACTGTCAAACAAAGTAAATGTTATATCCAACTATCCCAAAAGTAGTAATTTTATAGAATGAAGAGCATCGCATTTAATTTTTTTAATTCCGGCAATGTCCAGTTGCAATATTTCATTTTTGACACTGTTGGTTAACATCGAAATAAAATAAAGGTTATGTTTACTGACATATTTGCAGATGTCTTCAAAAAGTTTTGAAAATCCGTCCGTAGATAGCGAAGACATTCTTCTCCATTAATATTTTCATCAAAGAAATAAGGTCCAATTATGTAACTACCCACTATTCCTCCCCACAGTTTTAATGACCAACGATTTTGAAAGTTTACAGATATGATAAAGTAGGGGATTTTATCTCTTATAATAACGGAAATTGTGACGATGAACGTATTCACTTTAATAGAAGATGGCTTCGTTGGTAAACAACAAAAAATTGAGTAAGCCAGGATAATTTATCTGCTGCCAAATGACAAAAATGTAAGCAATTCTGAAAATTCCTTTCATCTAACCCTGTGTATAAATATGCTACGGGTGAATTTCATATTTCCTAATTATTCTGGATTCTCAAATTTGACTTACATCTAACTGACGACTAATTTTCGTAGTACTACTATGGGGGGGGGGGGTGTTCGACTACACTCGCAAATACCATAAACATCTTATCCTCACCAGTTATTGCTTTTTCCGCTCTTTCTTTCATATTCAATGCTTTCTGTTCACCCAAACCGTCCACTTTATATTTTCGAAGGTTTCTGGCTTCGGTTGACTTCTATCAGGGATCGCTGTGCATAAAGTCTGGATGCTAGGAAAGAGTTTCTTTCAGATTCACCCAAAACGTCAATCATATCTATTAACTCTTCATAAGAATAATTCATTTCGATGATAACTAATAGCGATGCTTTTATAAATTTGAAATAAATGTATACCATCTTTTTTCAACAGTTGACTCAGGCAGTCAGCCGCATTCCATCCTTTATTGAACGAATATTTAGATGCATAGAACAGCGCTCGTAGTTTTTTAATTGACCGCTAATAGCTCCTATAGTGATTACCGCAAAAAATTACAAAAGATAGGTATAGGACATTGTTAACAAGAATGAAAGAGAATAAAAAAAGTAACAAAATGACTCAATAAAATACTGGGTGTTCCGTTTAAATAAAATAAGTTTTTGGAACGTGAAAATTAAAGGAAGTAGGCTTTGAAAAAACAAAGTTTTTTGAGGTATTGTCGAGTGCAACTTTACCAAATGATGCAGAATATTCTTGGCTACAAGCACCGCCAAAGTTAATGTTTTTGCTTTTAAAAACAATGTGAAAATGATTTTTCTCTGAACACGTGTTTTGGTCAAATATTTTCAAAAAAAATTAATAACTCAAAAACTATTGGCTCAATTTTGAAAACGAAAAAACAGTCGAACAGACAATTTAAAGCAGTACAAGAAAATCCAAAAATATATAGGGTGAGTCATTTAAAAAAATTAAGTTTCGTGCATTTCCGGTGAAACCGGAAGTGCGCCAGAGCCTAAAGTATTTTCACAATATGCGCCACAAGCAACCATGGATCTTCCACTAATTGTTTTTTCTTTTATTTAAAACACAAAAGAGCAATCGAAAAAGCGGCTACTAATGACTCACCCTGTATACAATAAATTATATAATATTCGTTACAGGTACAACATATTTTTAAATATTGATATTATTCTACTATTTTCTTCATCAATAAAAACTCATTCATTAACTATTCCATATGCCAAGATAGTAATGATGGCTAACATTACTATCTCTTATATTTTCTTATATACCTTATCATTCTAGATACGTGTGCTATTTAATATTTTATCACACTTATTATTTATCCCTTTCACTTATTAATATGAAACCTTTCCTTACCCTATTTTATATAATTATTGTTATGCTCTAAACGCTTCCGCTATTAAAATATCCATCATATTACCCTTTCATTTTAACAAAATTAAACCCTTCTTGTCCTCCTTATACTTCAATATTCTCCATTTATTCTGCATTAATTTGAAAGAGTATTTACATTTTCAATTTTCAGTTACTCTACTATCACCCTTAGGTCCCACTTGAGTAGGTACAAGACCATTTTCCAGCGTTTATAAACACTTTAAAACGAATACCTATTAAAAAAAACTGCTTAACCCCGAATATAAATTCCATTTAATAGTAAATGTTAATAAGAAGCATACAAACACTTGTTTTCCCCAACAATAGTGTTAATTGTACTTATTATACATATCTGAAAATTAGAATGTAAAATCTATAAGCCAAATACATGGTACATCATAAGAAAAAAATCTATTTCGACATATTCATAAAACATAAAATACATAAATTACTTATGAAAAATAAAACACTAATTGCGTTGAAAACACTTTTATTTATTTATTTGTTCCGGTACATGGTAGTAGCTTTTACAATGTTACCTACTGTGCATATTGCTGTGATCTCGGCCCTGTATAGAATTCATAATTAATATTAGTCGCGATTACAATGAATTTTATGTTAAATTAACTAAGTTTATAGGTAAGATTAATATAAGTTAGAATAAGGGTAGCTCTATATATTTATAATAGTTATATTATTCGTCTATAAATCTCTTTATGAATCTGCAATGTTTTCAATTCCAAATCATACTTAAAGGAAAAATGTTTTATCTTTAAATACAAAAATAAAAGGGAATTAGAATATTTTATAAATTTCATAGTGTTCAATATCTGAAAGGAAAATGTACACCAATTCATTTAATTTCAAGTAATACGATATGTTCTGGAATATGCCATCTTATCTCAAAATAATTGATTACCCATATGTCCTTTTTACCACCCTACCTAGAGAAGTAAAGGTAAGGCATACTGAAGGCGTCACACTAAACTCTCCGAAACTTTCATGAAGTTTTAATTGCGAAGGGTTACAGTTAATTCAATTTAGTTAATCGGGCTCATTTTGATTAACGATCGGATGAATATAATTTAGTTACCGACGGCGCCATTTTATCGCTCCTTCTGCCTGTACATTTGTGGCTAACTCATTACGTATACACGGAAAAGGCGTAACAAAAATTGGCGGCCCAACGTCTGGGGCCTTGTAAAGTTGAATCTAGCCTTGTAAAGTTGAATCTAGCCTGGAAGGTAGAATTTTAATAAAAATTTGAAGACGACGCCCAACTGTTGACAAAACTTAAAGTATGAACTTTTTTTTTGAACGGAGCTGAAATAACTTGTAACTTCTGACTTTGCTATAAATATTTTTTGTGGAAGTTGTGAGCGCTTCAGGGTGCCTTAAGTTGTGTATGATTTTTGAGTGTTATCTGTTTCTCTGTTTTAATTAATTAGTTTATGTTAAATAATTGACGAAGATAATATATGTATTATCGAAACGTTTTGATTTCTTATTTTGTTTTTAAGTTCATTTTATAGCCG
Source organism: Amphimallon solstitiale (assembly GCA_963170755.1). Lineage (NCBI taxonomy): Eukaryota > Metazoa > Arthropoda > Insecta > Coleoptera > Scarabaeidae > Amphimallon > Amphimallon solstitiale. Next base: position 46,912,610 of record OY720681.1, on the reverse strand, counting down.
CTGAACAAAGGAAGGAAACTGTTGTGTATATATAAGTACATAGATTCCACATTGCTACACTACACATACATATTTGTAAATATACTCCTGCTTTATGAACCTTTTAACGTTTGTTGTTTTAGGGACGCATTAAATCCCCTTTTAATGATGCACATGCATAAAGCATTAATAAACTTATTAAACACACTATTTATATCTACGTAACGTGTAGCTAAAGCCTATTTAAAGCTGAATAAATGGTCATCGAATGACTGTAGTAAGACAGAAAATATACATCACGCGAATGTTCGAAATTGCAATTATTCGAATACTTTGTAACGATTCAAAAATCACAGGTTTAATTACGTTTGTCTTTCGAATTGTTTGTATTATAATAATAATCTGTGAATAAATATGTAAGAATATCTTTTGTATATTTGACATAGTAGCGTCATCTATCGTTTAAGTACTTTGTGTCTTAAGTCGGCAAGCTGCTCGACTAGCTGTTGTTGTAGATATCTGTTGTAATTTAGATTCTTTAAATGGCATAATCTTAATATTATTTTAGGTTGCTTGAGTTTCCATTTCTTAATAATTCAGTAATAATTTAAATTGTTTTCAAATTTAATGAATCTAGGCTTGGTTACAATATTTTCTTAAAGTTAATATTGTTCATCTCGCTGATTGTCATTTTGATACGGCGTGGTATCATGGCATTTCTGTTTTTGACCTTAATCAAGTAACATCGTGTGTTTTAATCGTAAACCATCATTCTATGATTTGGGTAGATTAATATATCTATCAGCATCGCTGATTGCCAACTATTTGTGTGATTGGCTTCTTTATGCAGAAGAATTACTATAAGAATAATATTTGTTGGTGAAGCAATTTTTCTATTTAACGACATTTTGGTCCGATTTTAGTGTGATTTAAAGTCACATGTTGTTAGTCTATGATATATGACAGAATATTGATGATTATTCGTATGTACTTTGGAAGAATATAATGAATATAAGTCAAGTATTTATCTATGAATTAATCTTAATTTGTTATAGTTTATTTCTAACCTATATGCCTCGTGTGTTGTCTTTTTTTCCTCTTGACATTTTTCTTCAGAACCATTAAATTGTGAGATGTAATTGTGAGACATAGATCCACAATTGTATGTGGAATTATCTATTAAGCCCTCTAGATTTTGGATGCCTGATATTTTTGTTCGGTTGGAAATTTAAACATTCCTTCTCGGCAATCAGCTGTGTTTACCTTTTGCATCGCTGTTGATACCAGCTAATGAAGGCCCCCATTAGATTCAGATAAGTGATTACATTGGTTAAATTTAGTTAATTTAGTAACATTAGTTAATGTATGTAGCCGTAAGATCTGTCGGTCCATCAGATCGGAGACCCTTGGATAGTTATTTTAAAAGTTTGTAAATTTCTTGTGTATACGGCTATCCTACAAGGTGTATTTAATTAATTTTAGTAACTCTGACATATATTTTGTAATTATATATAATAACGGTCCATTATACAGGGTGGACTTAAATAATCTTTACACTTTGTCATACATTTAGTAATTTTGTATAAGAGATAAGCAAGTATAACTTATTGTAAGTTTGATTTTATGTACTAGGTTAATATTTCAATTGTTTAAGTGGTCGCTTTAACCTAAATCATAACCTTTTGTAACGAAAGATTTTGCAAATGCTTCGAAACCCTCAGTAATATTTCACCTATTGTGTTTATTTTAAACTTAAGAGTTTAAGAGCTTTGATTATTATAACTTTTAACTTATTCATTTATGCTTTTTTATTTAGTATTAATTTGTCTTTTGCATTTCAAGTTTTAGAATATTTAATTTTGTTTTATATACAGGGTGAATTGATAGGTGTACCTATGTTGCTTTTTTGAATCCTTATGGACTGATGCTTTTCATAATTATTTATATACAGTGTGTACTATCGCGGTCATCTGTATGCATTAAAGGCTGGATCTAAAATTTTATTTTATTCTCTTTCTTTAAAAAAATTTCACTTTGTTACTATTAGTTATTCATTTCATATTTGACTTTTTTTTCCTTATTTATAAATATTTACATCCTCTTGTCGGAATTAAATTTAGTACTTCTTGTCTGATTTGGTTTTGTTTTATTGTTAAGTTGCTTTTCCCTATTTCGATCCGATTTTTCTTACCATCTACGATCCGCGTTCGTTAACTTCGATAGGCCTTAATTTCGCGGTGGCGCCCTTTTAAATTTAGCTTTACGTCGTTTCGACCCATACCATCTTCACTGAGTAAGCGGCAGCCTAAGTGACAAGAATAGCAAGTAGGTGGACATAGAGGTTGCGACTCATTTGGAAATATTATTTGCAAATATCCTGTATTTGTAATTTTAATTCACCCAGCGCCATATTATTATTGACGCAGGCCTTTTGACGTTTTCTTCGTGGTAACTTTGTTTATATTAGAACGTGAGCAAACGGTATATATTAATTCACGACATTATTTCAGTGCTTCTATTATCTGAGCGAATGCAAACGCTGCATTACATTATTCATTTATGAATTCGTATGAGTATTGTACACATGTTAAATTTAATCTAGAACTTTTAATAAATTCAATTCGACGAAAATTAATTATCTATGTACATTTTAGTCGTACACTCAATGTATTTACATATTATTATCTTCACAGTTATAATTGAATATTGAAAAATTTTCTCTCGATGAAACACAGTTGATGATACTTTAAGGAACGGTGCAAAACTAATTTAATTTTTAATTATTTGCTCATAATAAGAACAAATTGTTGTCCGCGAAACTCATTACGAGAGACAAAAGAAATATAATAGAATCTTAAAAAAGCTTGAAATAACATTAAGCTCTTTATATTATTAATTAGAATTCCAAGAAATTATTTGTTGTCCCTTACATACAAAATGAGTATATAAAGTAAGCAATCTTCTCTCCTCAAAAAAATAAAATAAATCCAGACAAATAGCCAGTCAAAGACAATGTGACAAAGTTACCTTGGTTACCTTTTGTAATTATTGCTAATACTTTTCAGCTGGGCTTTGCAAATTTTAGACTAGACTATATCCACAGAGTAGAGATGAAAACACTATCTAACAACTGTTCACAACTTCATAATAAAAAAATTTATCAAAATTAAATATTTTCTTAATGGCATAATTTATGAAGTATGTATATATATATTATTGATACTGATAAAATATTTCACCAGAAAACACTCGAAGATATTAAAAAAAAATTAATTTTGTTCCAGGGCAATTAAAACTGATTACCAAGTTCAATCCAAGCTTTAATGGAAAGTTATTTTTAACGATCTGATTTTTAAGGGGAAAAAACGTAATTATATGCCATATCCATTTTTTTAAATAATATACAGTAGACAATGCTATAAGTACATACCAGTGGTTGTAATATTATCCACTGTTTCTAATTTGTATTTATTTTAGCCTTACTTGCATGTTACTGTGATTTTGCTTTTTTACGAAAGTTTTGTTATAATTTTGTTAAAAACGAATAAAAGGTAATAACGGGTGATTTTGTTTCTAATTATTATATACGGGCATATTGTGCAAGTTATCAACGACTAAGTATGGTAAATATTGATTAGTATTAATAATAAAATAATATTCATAATTCATCCAGACAAAAAGTTATCTTCAGCATCAAAAGTTATTCTTCTATATGTCAAACTAACCAGTTTTTTATTGAAGGCAACCCTTCACCATATCTATTTTGACGACGAATTTTACAGTAAAAAGATAAAACTTGTAAAACTTTTCAGTGGATGATATTGAAAGTAATAATAAGTTCTCTCATATTAAAATTCAACCTAAACATAATTTTGATTTATCAACGTTTGTAATAATTATTAATACATTATTTCTCCACTAGAGGATTTTCTAGAATGACATATTACCTTGTTCTGTAAATTTGAAATGCAAACTTGTCTAGAACAAAAAAGCGGTTAGTGGTTGCGGTATTTCTTAATACTCTATTACTTTCTTATACGTAGTATAAGGAAGTATTGTGATGATGAAAATTTTCGACCACGAGATTTTTGCAGATGTCCACGTTTTGAAGTCCCCTGATACCGAAAAAGTGGTTTTTAAAAAAATGTCTGTCTGTCTGTCTATCTGTGTGTCTGTCTGTCTGCCTTTGACCACGATAGCGGTCAAACCGCTGGAGATATCAATTACAATTTTTTTTTCTACTTGTATAATCTCCCTCTTGAGATCTGATTAGTTTTCCAGTAAAATCGGTAGACCGGAAGTAGCAGTTTACTTCAGTGAAAAAATCGAATTTTGCCAATATTTCGTCAACTACTAAGTTTAAACAAATTTATAAAGAATTCATATGAACTTAAAATTAAAATTGAGAATAATTTTATTAAAAAAGTCTTTCGAAATTCCTACCGGAAGTAGGTCTTCTACTCTTATTGAAAATCAGTTTTTTGCGAATATTTCGCAAGTCATGCTTTTTAGACAAGTACGTTACGAGTATAAAAGTATTTAAAACATAATTTTCAATATCTTTTGTATAAAAAAAATTTCAAAATTCAGACTGGAAATACCACTTTTACTCTTATCGAATAGCGATTTTTTGCAAATATGTCGTAAGTTATGCATTCTATATATATTTATCAAGAGTACAAAAGTATTTAGAACTGGATTTGCAATATTCTTGAATATATGAAATTTCAAAATTCGAACCGGAAGTATCACTTTTACTCTTAGCGAGTAGCACTTTTTTGATAATATCTTGCAAAGTATGCATTCTATAGAGATTTATTAAGAGAATAGAATTTTTGTATAAAAAAATTCTTAAAATTCTATAATTTGAAACGCTCATACGTAAAGATAGTCGTGTGGTGGCCACATCTCATTTTTTCTGCATTGAAGCAGTGTTTGCAGCTCTAGCACTGGTCATTATTGTCCTGATAAATATCGTTTAATCAATTACAGCAGGGGTTCCCAAAGTCGGGGTCGCGACCTCAAATGTGGTCGCAGGCTGGTTTTTAGGGTCATGGCCTGTTTCCGTGATTTTGGAAAAGAAAATTATTAACTTAGCTGTTAAAAAAAGCTGCTAACTGAAAAAAAAAACGAACGAAGCTGCTATTCGAAATACGAATTAGCAGCTAACACTGTTAAAAGGGGTTGATGACTGAATACGGAATTAAATTAATGCGAATATTCGATCGTTTTTCAATTTACCTAACCAGTTCTGAGCCCTAGGTAACTAATTCTAATAGGATATTGCTTCAAAAGAGTCACACAAAAATTGTCAGAAAGGTAAATAAACAGAAAAAAAATACTAAATAGGAACACGAAAACAAACAAAAACTAAATAAAAGACGAAACCAAATTCAAAAAGCATTTAATAGAAAAAATTTTGAATCCCTGACAAATTAAGAAAAATAAGTCCACCCGAAATACTACATTTAACGTGCGCGTTTCCGCTGCTAATTAACAGTTTGGGTGTTCAGTTCAACAGCCTTGTAGCAGGCGCTTTTTTCTAAGAGGAAGGAAGGGGTAAGCGGTAAGGGTAAATGAAGAGGCGGAGTAATAAAGAGAGAGTGAGCCCCCCACCCGCCTCCTGGCGCCCCCTACCCTGTTCATTCGCCCCCACTCCCAAGAACCAACTCGTGATTTCGTTGCCCAATTCTAGTGTGCTGTCACACAGTCATCGATTCACTGACTTCAGTGTGTGTGTTATCTAGTATTGCAGTTTGTTAAAGTGCGAATAATATTTATTATTGCGTGTAGGTCGAGTTACGAGCTGAGCATTAAGAGATATTACACAGGTGAGATTATTATTAAAACTATTCATTGCGCAAGACGCGTGCAACAGTTTAGGACAATTTTGACTATTTTTTCAACGGTATTATTTCGTGTTTATTGCAGGCCGGTGCTACATTTATTGAATATGCCTCCTAAGCGTCAGTTAGAATATAAAGACGAGTTTTTGACTCTTGGATTTACTTCTATCAGAGATCGGAATGGGATTGTCCACCCACAATGCCTGCAGTGCTTGCAAGTATTAGCTTCAGAATCAATGAAGCAAAATAAACTGAAGCGTCACTTGGAAAGTGTTCATCCTAAATTTGTCGATAAAAGTGTGAACTTCCGGAAGGAGAAAGAAATACTTGTGAAGAGGGCGAGGATTGATGCACCATCCGGCCCAACTGTAAGCTCAGAAAAAGCAACGTTCGCATCTTTTGAAGTGTCGTGGTTAATTGCCAGGAATAAAAAACCCCATACGATTGGCGAAGATTTAGTTAAGCCAGCAGCTATTTCAATGGTAAAGACGATGTGCGGGGACGCAATGGCAAAAAAACTCGCCGAAATTCCACTTTCTGACAAAACTGTTAAACGGCGAATCGACCTGATGTCAGACGACATTTTAGCTCAGCTCATTTCGGAAATCAAAGTTGCCAAAAACTTTGCTTTGCAAGTTGACGAGACTACAGATATCGCAAGTGACCCTCAGCTTATGGTTTTTGTCCGATACAAAAGAGCAGATGATTTTGTTGAAGAGTTTCTATTTTGTTTACCGTTAGAAACAACAACAACAGGGGAAGACATTTTTAACAAACTAGATGAGTTTATGAAAAAGCATGATCTCGATTGGATGAACTGCTCGGCTGTCAGCACAGATGGCGCTCCAGCGATGCAAGGAATTCGTACAGGGCTGCTTGGAAGGATTACAAGAGAAAATCCAGAAATCATTACTGTGCATTGCTTTTTGCACAGGGAGAATTTAGCTTCTCAACGTCTGCAGCCAGAACTGAGTTCTGTCCTCAACGATGCTGTACAAATAGTAAATTTCATCAAATCAAGATCGTTAAATTCGCGCATTTTTCGCAAATTGTGCGAAGAAATGGGATCGGTGCATGAAAACCTGCTGTTTCACTCTGAAGTTCGCTGGCTGTCTCGAGGGAAAATTTTAAAGCGCGTTGTTGAATTGAAAAGTGAAATCGAATCATTTTTGCAAGAAAGGAAACACGTTTTGGCCGAAAAATTTAGGGATAATATCTGGTTGGCACGCTTGAGTTACTTAAGCGACATATTTGGTCACTTAAACGACCTAAACACAGAAATGCAGGGCGCAAACAAAACAATAGTTGACACCGGGGAGTCGATTTCTGCCTTCAAAAGAAAACTGGACCTTTGGAACAATAAATTGCAGCGACAGCAAATAGCTTCGTTCCCCGATTTAAGCCTTTTACTGGAGAATTCAGAGGATATCTCTTTGACGGATGTTCAGGATGTCATTGCAGCGCATTTAACTAATCTTCGTCAGGAAATAGAGCGATATATGCCTGCAAAAGTTGATCTCAATAAACACAGTTGGGTTCGAAATCCATTTACTGTAGACGTCAACAAAATTGGAGAAGAAATACCCGGATTTCAAGAAGAGTTGTGTGATTTGCAAGCAAAGCAAGTGCAAAAAGAACAATTTGAAAAGTTGCCACTTTCACAATTTTGGGCGCGGTTAACAGACCATCCCATTTTAGTGAAAGAAGCAGAAAAGACTCTTTTGCCGTTTCCGACAACGTATCTATGCGAGCAAGGCTTCTCAATTTTAGTTGTGGTCAAAACCAAAGCTCGCAACCGATTGGATCCGCAGCATGATTTGCGATGTGCCTTAACTAAAAACTTTCGCCCGAGAATCGCTGAATTGGTGGATAAGATGGCGCAACACCATGGTAGCAAACCGAAAGCGGTAGGCAACTAATTTTTAAATCTTTCAAATTTCAATTTTTGTATTACTTTTGCTGTACTTTTTTATACTTAGATTTTTGAATAAACGACTTTAATTTGAATTGCTGCATTTTTTTATCTCTTTTATAGACTACTTTGTACATTGTGGGGAAAAATATTTTTAGGGTCGCGAAGGCTTTTGCAATTTTAAATTAGGGTCATGATCAAAAAAGTTTGGGAACCCCTGAATTACAGCTTGCTGGTGACCATATACCTACATAGTCACTTTACACAGATGATCGCTTGCGGCAGAACTAATAGGATTCACATTCTTTGTTTTTTCTTTTAGAATCCCTTTTTTTCCTGTTTCATAAAAAAATATTAACTAATGTTTTTGACGTTCCTGATTTCTGTTTCTTCTCCGAAAACTTCTGATAATTGCAGCATCAGCTAATTGCGCGATATTTCATACGGTGTTGCACAGGGATCTCCATTAGGGTACTTATTCTTCTCTGTCTTTCTGAATGATCTAACAGACAATATCTCTGGCCAATGTATCCAGTAAGCTGAAGATATCACTTTGGTTACAAGTGACACAGATCAACAGCAACTCTACCGCAAAATGACTTTAGCTTTCCTAGAAGCCTCGATATGGTTAGCGAATAATACTTTGTGTTTAAATCAAGAAAAATCTGGAAAACTAGATGTCACTATCAAACGCAGTAGCAATACTGCAATAGCAAAGAAAAACGTTATTGGAAGTACGCTCGACACGAGATTTACATGGAAACCCCAAATAGAAGATCTGGTATCGATTCTCTCGGCCGCCACTATTAGACTCATTAGAAGTCTAATAGATGTACACCTACAACAACTACCTATTCCGCTTTATTTCACTCTAAAATGGCGTTCGTGGCGAATAATAAGAGTAATTATTCAAGTGCCACAAATTGCACATTGTAATCTCATATACAGAAAACTGAGGATCACGATACTCCCATCCATGTGTATACTGCAGTAGCTAATTAGAGCAACGGCATCTGCAAAGTCCACTCCTTAATTTTCCATTAGCGCATTTGAGTAAAATTTACAATTCCAATAATGTTGCAAATTGTAGGTACAATTTTTAATTATAGAGAAATATAGAGATGCTGATGTTTCTTGTAAAAATAATTATTATATAATTCCAGGACTGTCAGACTTACAACCCCACTTTGCACAGTAGCCAATAAAGCTTATCGTGCTGATCCAATGTGGTGTATGCTCCAGTACTTCTGTGTTATGTACAAGCCTGTGTAGGTTCTTTACTGGGTGTTTCTTGAACATCTCTGGGACTATATTCGCATTGTCTTCTGTAATCCTGGCAGTTTGCTAGAACGTTTTGTTCGTGACTGGCGAGTCTACTCCTATGTTCTTCATCATAGAGGCCTATCTTACTCAGATGCACTTTTACGGGTACATGACCAGTTATAAAACCATTTGTGAATAACAGACAATCCCTGTCTATATCATGTAGCTTTTCAGCCCTTTCGTTATATCGTTGGCCATAAATGCATTACTACAAGTTTGCATGGGATTGTTGCCGCGTAAAACGAGTTCTTTATGAACCGAGTTTTAATGTGGTTTTGAGTCGTACTTTTAGTACCAATTCTGCGTCTATAAGTTTTGTTTCTGATCCTCTTCTAGACATCTTTTACTTTTCTCTAATCCGCTAGCATTCTCAATTATTCGCAGCATTCCCAAATTAATCTTGACGAGACTTCTTGGCTATATATTGCCTTCAGTGCCGCTTGATAGTTAGACATTATTTGAATCCTTCGGTTGATGGCGGCACTCCTAATGTTTACTACACATTGGAGTATGGCATAGTATTAGCTCTGAATAGCAAAGTAGGTGCCTGCTCCAGTGCCAACTGCGGCTTTTGATCTGCCTGTATACCAGGTCTGTGTTCACATACATACATGCATACCATTTTCTCATTATTTCCGAAATACTTACCTCGGATGGTCTGTTGGGGCAATATCGCTTTGTGCCCTGTTATTATGTTCAACAATATTTTCATCTACATGATCCGCAATTGCCACGTGTCCCGTTCATCTTTTGGTTTTGGCGATAGTTAGCTGCAGTATGAATGTACCTATCCTGTCCTCCTCCTGTATTACAAAGTGAAAAGTTTGGATGTCTATGAGTGTCACCATAATTACAATTGACCCCAGAAAAACAAATAATTTACAATTGTGTAGTTGTAGAACACCTTTCTTTGTTGTGTCTTCGGCCACTACACCAAAAAGGTATATATTAGAAAAGGTTTTTAATAATGATATTACCACTTTGATGGTAACTCCAGATGTCGATGTAAGTCTCGATGATATTTTTCCTAGTCCGAGATATGTAAGTTTTCTTCGTTCAGGGTCTGCGGTCTAAGATAGCTCATGTTACATTGACTTTTGCTTAATCCGGAAGTTAAATAAACATTATTATAAAAATCACATTTAGTTAAACCTTATGCTTTCAATAATAACTTTAATATTAGAAATATTTTTTCATCTTAAACTATATCTCAACGTAGGTTTACTATCTAATTTTAAATTATATAAAAGAGTTTATTTAAATACTGTGACTTACATATTGAGGTAGTACTAGGTACATACCGTCAATATAAATATATGTTTATTATTAGAAATAGTATTATAAAGAGAATAATGGTTTATTAATGTGTTTATAGTTACTGATGGTCCTTATTTGATTCTATATAGTTTGTTGTGTAAGGTCCATGGTTCGTCAAATGACACAGAAATCTGTAAAATAGAGAATTTGTATTTAATTAATAATTCGATATGTTATATAAAATTTGTAAAAACTTGTTCAATTGAATTTAATGAAGAGAAATGGTATTAAGAGGTAAATTTTATTATAAGGCATTGTCAAAATTGATTATAATTTCCCGCGTTAAAATATTTGAAGGAACTGTCAGTGATTGTCAATGTTGACATTTTATACAGAAAAGTTATTGGAGAATGTGTTAAATGGTTCTGAATACATAAATTTTATACTAAATTCATAGAGAAAATTATCATAATAAGAGTATTGTTATATGGAGAGGTATTTATAAAAAGATTAGCATAATGGAATTTGTATTGAGTATAATAAAGAGGTGGATAATGGAGATTGGTCAATTTGAAAAATAGGCAGTATTACTAAGGGAATGGGAAAAATAAATAAAAAAATTCGAAAAATAATTTTCGCAAAGTGAGTTTATGAAATTGGCGATCAATTTATAGTAGCCATAATTTCATAAATTAAAGAGAGATAAAAGTGTTAGTGTATTGGAAATTAATATTCAAACATTTGGGAATATTATTAGTATAGAATACGAAGTATTAGTGTGCTAAAAAAATAAATGTCAACAGTTTTCATTAAACTGTAATAAAGGAAGAAGATAGGAGTGCAATTAAACTGGAATATAATTTAAAAGTACTTACCAGCAAAGAAGTATCCATGTTTATCGAGGTCACAGTGGAATTGGAGCATCATACCTTATTTTCTTGAAGGAGTATCCATATTTAACTAGGTTACAAAGGAATTGGAGCAGTAAACGTAATTTTCCTGAAGGAGTATCCATAACCACGGTGTTACAGTGGAATTGGAGCATCACACGCTGTATATTTAGACGAAGAGCTTCCTGGACGGAGTTATTGATGCATTGGAGTATTAGTTATATAATCAAGAAAGAAATTCTAATCTTAATAGGACCATTTTTCATTGTTCCTGTATCGATAGTCACTTTTAGGAGGCACAGACAGCTGTTACATAGTCCGAAGAAGTTATAGCTGTAGGAATGGCGTTCATCTGAGGCTAAAAAGTTACAAGGAGATATTAAAAGGAGCTACGAAATAAGAAAAGACTGTGAAATAAACCAAGGTTGTATTGAACTATTTTCATTTTCCATTTGGTTTTTGCAATAATAATTTAAATATTTGTGAAAGAGTACAATTAAATAAACCACATGACAAACTATATTCATAAATTAGGAAGAGATCATAAATAATTGCATAAAAATATAAATCAGATAAGTTTGTTATAATTTTCATAAATTTAAAGCTATATTTATTAAATAACGTACCTTATAAAAAAGAGAGGTTAACATCTGTTCTTTTCATAACCATATTCTTTAGTTGAACAAGTTTAGATAGGATATTTGTATTAAAAGTGGCATTTTCATCATAGCACCAGAAATATTGTAAATAATTTATCAAATGAATATATTGCTTGTTAGTTTTATATCCTTGTTTTAATGGTAATATAGAATATCTGTTAGAAAATCACTACCATATAAAAAGTGGGAATACCTAGAAATAAAATCATCAATTTAATTTATGGACTATAAATCATATCCGATAAAAAATACTTACTTCTGAGATTAAAAGAGTTGTTATGCAGTAATAAGATAAATCTTATTATATAGTTTTTGTATCAAAAGAAATTAGTTATTTGAAATCTAGTTATAATAATTTTCAACTTGTAGCGATACTATTGTCAAGTTCCGAGTTACCAACTTTACCAGAAGATATATCACTACTAGTATATAATTGCTAAGTGAACCAAAAGATACAGGTTCGGATTAAGGAATATTATAGTAAAAGAATATGTAAATGTCTTGGAAAAATGAAAGATGAATTTAATTGAAAATGTAATGTTAGATTTTTGAAATTAGTATTGTATGGAGTATAGTTGAATGTGATAGGAAGAGATATAAAAGTACATATAAATTATGCGACTGAGTTAGTACGGGCAAATTAATAATACATTGAAATTGAAAATACATATTGGCAACCCAAGTTTATATATAAGATATTGTAGTATATTGTTAAATGTAATAGATACACCTTTAAAAGGGGGTATTTCTACAATATATACATTTATACGTAAAACGTATATGCATATATGCATATGTTTGAGATACACACATACATTAAGTGCCATTGCCGACAATCGAACGCACAGACACCGGTGTTTCGACCTTTGAGGTCTCGTCAGTGTGCGTGGAGACTGTCGACAATGGCTTCAAGACTTAAAAAGCTGCTTATGTCATTTTTGCGTGTTAAATGCAGTGAGAGTATCACAGCGACATCTAACACCCAAAAGATGACACAGAAAAATGGCACTTAATGTATGTGTGTATCTCAAACACATGCATGTATCCATATACGTTTTACGTTTAAATGTATATATGTAAGTCACAGTATTCATTTACTGCTTGATGTTAGTTTTAACATCCATGTATTTACACTATTAATTTTCGTTTTGAGTTTATTTAAGTATTACAATCAAAATGACTGTGATTAATAGTACACATTAGCGGAAGCATATTTTCCTTTATAAAACTTTATCTCATATAGTCAAAAACACACAAATTAATATTTTAAAATATTTCCAAGCTTATTTAAGGTACACTTTATAGCTAAAAAATCAATAATGGTTTACTTACTTTATGGTCATTAACGTAACTAACAATTCGTGAACATAACTACTCCTAGAGGGTATTTCGTAAATGGAAGGCCCTAAGTAATAAAACCTCTTATCCGTTGTATTAAACTCATTATCATGTATTGAACGGGTGCGCAAACAATGTCGAAACTAATAGAATATAACGTACCCACATAAAACTAGTAAAATAAACAATAAACAGGGTCTTTCCATTCTATTCATTAGGTTCGAACGTTAACTATACCGTCTAAGGCTGAAATTAAATATTACAAGATACATAAATTGAAATGTTATTCTCTAATAATACTGGAACAAATTAATTTTGGTTATGTACGACTTAATGTGCCTAAGGTTATATTTATTGATAAGCAATTTATATTTGGTCAAATATATCTCTTTCCACAATTTTATTGGATATGGATAATACTCAGAAATAAACAAATTACATATATGTTTAAGATGTATAAAAATATATCCATGTATGTAAATCTAAATGTTGCATTACTTTAAATTGACATTAATGTTATGTTTCGCAGAAAGGTTGGATTTTACATGAGAAGAATATATTGCTAAGTAAATTTCATTAATTTTAAAATCAAGTACCTCAACTCATACACATGTATGTGAGTTATATAGGACAGTTCAAGCAGCTAGGGTCAGGGATGGCCATTAATGGCTCTTGACCAAACCTACATGGAAAGGTTCTTAACCCGAAAATACAAAAAAAAAAAAACTCGGTTGGTCAGTAGGCAGCTTGAGAGTGTACTACAAACTAATTTTTTATTTCCTGAAAAACGTGTTAAGCGAACGAGGTCGTCGTTCCAAATGTCCACTCTCGTTGGATAATTTACTAATGAAGTGATATAAAATATTTATATCCATATCATATATTTTATTTACAGGAGATGCTAACTGGATATATATATATATATACATAATATTTTATATGTGGTTAATGTATATATTAAACACATATAATTTGTTTCTTTGCCGTATATATTTTAAATGTCGTGAGAGATTTCTTGAATTAGCGGCATTTTTAATTAATTGATGATAATTACTTGCATTATTTTAATTGTTAATGATTTTAAGGAAAAGAAACACATTACTCCGAGGACTAACACATATGCATTAGTTTCGTTTAACCACTACAACTTGAATACTCATCAGCTCGTCTGTAATGTATTCATTTTTCCTTTCCACCGAAATGCATATGTGTTAGTCCTCGGAGTAATGTGTTTATTTTCCTTAAAATCATTAACAATTAAAATAATGCAAGTAATTATCATCAATTAATTAAAAATGCCGCTAATTCAAGAAATCTCTCACGACATTTAAAATATATACGGCAAAGAAACAAATTATATGTGTTTAATATATACATTAACCACATATAAAATATTAATTGTAATTATCCAGAATGAAGTTTGGATTTCTGTGTTCCAACACAGAGTGCACTGAATGTGCTGTAATATTGTAGAAGGAAAAACATGTAATTAATATGGTTCCTTCATTAAATGAGAATGATGAGAAATTATCTCTCAAGCTTGCAAAGATCCTCTCCGTAAGTATATATACAAATTTCGGTAGAAAGGAAAAATGAATACATTACAGACGACCTGATGAGTATTCACGTTGTAGTGGTTAAACGAAACTAATGCATATGTGTTAGTCCTCGGTGTAATGTGTTTCTTTTCCTTAAAATCATTAACAATTAAAATAATGCAAGTAATTATCATCAATTAATTAATGCCGCTAATTCAAGGAATCTCTCACGACATTTATATATACATATATACAGTTTCCTTTCGTGGTTTAGCAGTTGTAAAATGAACTCAAAAGCAAAATAAGAAATTAAAACGTGTCGATAATATAGATATTATCTTTTTCAATTAATGTAACATAAACTAACTACTTAAAACATTAAAACTCCAATAATTATTAATGAAACTGTAACATATATTTGACAAATATTTTTTTGACAAATATATTGGCGGCAAATATATGGTACACTAGCTAATACGGCAGGCCTAGAAGGCCCGCTGCCGCCTCTTATTCCGCTTACAGTTGAGGTACTGCTCCCCCTTATTCTTCTAAATTTATTGCGGATTTTGTCTTTATTGCGTTTCAGTTTTTGAAACACCATATAATTCCGATATATAGTGAATAACTAAATATAATTGTGTTTTAGATGTTCAATATTGTTTAGTTGTTTTTATACACCCCTGTATATAGTTTACAACTATGCAATATTTTATTCAGAATGCTTATCGGATGAAATGATTAATAATAGATTTAGTGATAATAGCAGTTTTTAAATTGAAAATGTTTAACGGCTGTCCATGAATTAAGATCGCGGGCTCGTCATTTTAATTGACATACTCAAATATACGTAGTATCTCCATAGTGTTTAATATGTTTACAACAAATTTTGTTTGGTAAATGGGCGTCGCTTTCAAGCATTCTTATAGCATGCTAATGAATGCTGATGAACTTCGAACATATAGCTCGCAAACATATGTATGCGAATGGGAAAAGTAAATTTAATTTATAAAGTATATTACTTTCTTACTACCTTTTCGAAGTCCACTATCGTTAATAAAAAAGCAGAGTATATTTTATCTAAAATTATTCTCCTTCTGTTTTTGACACAAATCGGTACACACTCAAGAGCGAGAAAGGTAATTTAATGTTAATCATAAGCCATGTTAAAGTATCCAAAGACACAATGAGCTCAAAAAGCGCAACATTTTTATTAAAACAGTTTACAATACTATTTTGATGTAAAGTGTGACCCTTTTGAAATCCACTATCATTAATAAAGGAGCACAAAATAATAATAAAAGTAAGAAACCCAAGTTTTAAATTTAAGCCCTTTTCAAGCGCCTTTCCTGTAAACAGTGCTTTCTAGAATGTCCATTTTTATAAATTTTTGAAGCACCCCTGTATATACATATATTTTGTTAAGCCAATAGGATATCTTATTTAAAATTCTTCTCGAACTGTTTTTAACACAAACCGGTACACACTCAAGAGCGAGAAAGGTAATTTAATGTTAAACATAAGTCGTGTTAAAGTATGCAAAGACACAATGAGATCAAAAAGCGCAACACTTTTATTAAGACAGTGTACAATACTATTTTGATATAAAGTGTGACCTCTTTGAAATCCACTATCGTTAATAAAGGAGCATAAAATAAAAGTAAAAGTAAAAAGCCCAAGTTTTAAATTGAAGCACCTTTCCTGTAAAAAGCGATCACTGGCATGACGCTTTTTAGAATGTCCGGTTTTATAAACTTTTAAAGCATCCCGGTATATACATATATTTTGTGAAACCAATTGTATATTTTATTTAAAATTTTTCTGGAATTGTTTTTTACACAAACCGGTACATACTCAAGAGCGAGAAAGGTAATTTAATGTTAAACATAAGTCGTGTTAAAGTATGCAAAGACACAATGAGATCAAGAAGCGCAACATTTTTATTAAGAGAGTGTACAATACTATTTTGATGTGAAAGTGTAAAAGCCTGTCAACCTTTTCGAAATCCACTATCGTTAATAAAGGAGCACATAATAATAATAAAAGTAAAAAGCCCAAGTTTTAAATTGAAGCCCTATTGAAGGACCTTTCCTGTAAAAAACGCTTTTAAGAATATCCATTTTTATAAACTTTTGAAGCACTCCTGTATATACATATATTTTGTTAAGCCAATTGGATATTTTATTTAAAATTCTTCTCGAACTGTTTTTGACACAAACCGGTACACAGTCAAGAGCGAGAAAGGTAATTTAATGTTAAACATGTCATGTTAAAGTATTCAAAGACAAAAAACGCAACATTTTCATTAAGACAGTTTACAATACTTACTATTTTCATATGAACGTGTAATAGCCTATCAATATTTTCGAAATCCACTATCGTTAATGAAAAAGTACAAATTAATAATAAAAGTAAAAAGCCCAAGTTTTAAATTGAAGCCCTATTGAAGCACTTTCCTGTAAAAAACGCTTTTTAGAATGTCCACTTTTATAAACTTTTGAAGCACCCCTGTATATATATATATATATATATTGTTAGGCCAATAGGATATTTTATTTAACATTCTTCTCGAACTGTTTTTGACATAAACCGGTACACACTCAAGAGCGAGAAAGGTAATTTAATGTTAAACAAAACTCGTGTTAAAGTATCCAAAGACACATTGAGATCAAAAAGCGCAACATTTTTATTAAGACAGTGTACAATACTATTTTGATGTAAAGTGTGACCCTTTTGAAATCCACTATCATTAATAAAGGAGCACAAAATGAAAATAAAAGTAAAAAGCCCAAGTTTTAAATTGAAGCCTTTTATTTTATTTAAAATTTTTCTCGAATTGTTTTTTACACAAACCGGTACACACTCAAGAGCGAGAAAGGTAATTTAATGTTAAACATAAGGCATGTTAAGGTATCCAAAGACTCAATGAGTTCAAAAAGACCAACATGTTCATTAAGACAGCTTTCAATACTATTTTGATGTGAAAGTGTAAAAGCCTGTCAACCTTTTCAAAATCCACTATCGTTAATAAAGGTGCAGGAAATAATAATAAAAGTAAAAAGCCCAAGTTTTAAATTTAGGCCCTATTGAAGCGCCTTTCCTGTAAAAAAACGCTTTTTAGAATGTTCACTTTCATAAACTTTTGAAGCACCCCTGTATATATATATATATATTTTGTTAGGCCAATAGGATACTTTATTTAAAATTCTTCTCGAACTGTTTTTGACATAAACCGGTACACACTCAAGAGCGAGAAAGGTAATTTAATGTTTAACATAAGTCGTGTTAAAGTATCCAAATACACATTGAGATCAAAAAGCGCAACATTTTTATTAAGACAGTGTACAATACTATTTTGATGTAAAGTGTGACCTTTTTGAAATCCACTATCATTAATAAAGGAGCCCAAATGAAAATAAAAGTAAAAAGCCCAAGTTTTAAATTGAAGCGCCTTTTATTTTATTTAAAATTTTTCTCGAATTGTTTTTTACACAAACCGGTACACACTCAAGAGCGAGAAAGGTAATTTAATGTTCAACATAAGTCATGTTAAAATATCCAAAGAAACAATGAGCTCTCAAAAAGCGCAACCTTTTCATTAAGACAGTTTACAATACTATTTTGCTGTGAACGTGTAAGAGCCTGTCAATCTTTTCGAAGTCTACTCTCGTTAAGAAAAAAGCACAAAATAATAATAAAAGTAAAAAGCCCAAGTTTTAGATTTAAGCCCAATTGAAGCGTCTTTCCTATAAAAAACTCTTTTTAGAATGTCCAGTTTTATAAACTTTTAAAGCATCCCGGTATATACATATATTTTGTGAAGCCAATTGTATATTTTATTTAAAATATTTCTGGAATTGTTTTTTACACAAACCGGTACACACTCAAGAGCGAGAAAGGTAATTTAATGTTAAACATAAGTCGTGTTAAAGTATGCAAAGACACAATGAGATCAAGAAGCGCTACATTTTCATTAAAACAGTGTACAATACTATTTTGATGCGAAGGTGTGAAAGCCTGTCAACCTTTTTGAAATCCACTATAGTTAATAAAGGAGCACGAAATAATAATAAAAGTAAAAAGCCCAAGTTCTAAATTGAAGCCCTATTGAAGCGCCTTTCCTGTCAAAAGCGATCACTGGCATGACGCTTTTCAGAATATCCACTTTTATAAACTTTTCAAGCATCCCTACATATATTTTTTTAAGCCAATAGTATATTTTATTTGAAATTCTACTCGAACTGTTTTTTTACACAAACCGGTTCACACTCAAGAGCGAGAAAGGTAATTTAATGTTAAGCATGTCATGTTAGAGTATCGAAAGAAACAATGAGTTCAGTGAGCGCAACATTTTCATTGAGACAATGTACAATACGATTCTGATGTTTGCGAATCTACTGTTGATACGAAAAAATTAAGTATTAAATTTAAACCCTGTTCAATCACGTTTCGAAGAATCACCAAATTGAAGACGTAATAAGCGACCACAAACATCCCCGTATCTAAACTTTCACATTCATACGTCAATTTTCAAAAAACTCTTCCGCCATTTTGTTTTTTTTTGACATTTTGACTTTGGAATCGTGATCGGCGACCCCCAAAACTCCCGTATCTAAAATTTCACATTCATACGTCAATTTTCAAAAAAATCTTCCACCCTTTTGTTTTTTTTGATATTTTGACTTTGGAATCGTGATCGGCGACCCCCAAAACCCCCGTATCTAAAATCTTACATTCATACGTCAATTTTCAAAAAAATCTTTCGCCGTTTTGCTTTTTTTGATATTTTGACTTTGGAATCGTCATCGGCGACCCCCAAAACCCCCGTATCTAAAATTTTACATTAATACGTCAACTTTCTAAAAAATCTTTCGCCATTTTTTTTTTGACATTTTGACTTTGGAATCGTGATCGGCGACCCCCAAAGCCCCCGTATCTAAAATTTCACATTCATACGTCAATTTTCAAAAAATCTTCCACCATTTCGTTTTGTTTTGACATTTTGACTTTGGAATCGTGATCGGCGACCCCCAAAACCCCCGTATCTAAAATTTTACATTCATACGTCAATTTTCAAAAAAATCTTCCGCCATTTTGCTTTTTTTGACATTTTGACTTTGGAATCGTGATCGGCGACCATCAAAACCCCCGTATCTAAAATTTTACATTCATACGCCAATTTTCATAAAATCTTCCGGCATTTTGTATTTTTTGACATTTTGGCTTTGGAATTGTGATCGGCGACCCCCAAAACCCCCGTATCTAAAATTTTACATTCATACGTCAATTTTCAAAAAAATCTTTCGCCGTTTTGCTTTTTTTGATATTTTAACTTTGGAATCGTGATCGGCGACCCCCAAAACCCCCGTATCTAAAATTTCACATTAATACGTCAATTTTCAAAAAAATCTTTCGCCATTTTGTTTTTTTTGACTTTGGAATCGTGATCGGCGACCCCCAAAACCCCCGTATCTAAAATTTTACATTCATACGTCAGTTTTCAAAAAATCTTCCGCCATTTTGTTTTTTATTGACATTTTGGCTTTGGAATCGTGATCGGCGACCCCCAAAACTCCCGTATCTAAAATTTCACATTCATACGTCAATTTTCAAAAAAATCTTCCGCCATTTTTTTTTTGACATTTTGACTTTGGAATCGTTACCGGCGACCCCCAAAACCCCCGTATCTAAAACTTTACATTCATACGTCAATTTTCAAAAAAATCTTTCGCCGTTTTGCTTTTTTTGACATTTTGACTTTGGAATCGTGATCGGCGACCCCCAAAGCCCTCGTATCTAAAATTTCACATTCATACGTCAATTTTCAAAAAATCTTCCACCATTTCGTTTTGTTTTGACATTTTGACTTTGGAATCGTGATCGGCGACCCCCAAAACCCCGTATCTAAAATTTTACATTCAAACGCCAATTTTCAAAAAAATCATCCGCCATTTTGCTTTTTTTACATTTTGACTTTGGAATCGTGATCGGCGACCATCAAAACCCCCGTATCTAAAATTTTACATTCATACGTCAATTTTCAAAAAATTTTCGGGCATTTTGTTTTTTTTGACATTTTAACTTTGGAATCGTGATCGGCGACCCCCAAAACCCTCGTATCTAAAATTTTACATTCATACGTCAATTTTCAAAAAAATCTTCCACCCTTTTGTTTTTTTTGATATTTTGACTTTGGAATCGTGATCGGCGACCCCCAAAACCCCCGTATCTAAAATTTTACATTAATACGTCAATTTTCAAAAAAATCTTTCGCCATTTTGTTTTTTTTGACATTTTGACTTTGGAATCGTGACCGGCGACCCCTAAAACTCCCGTATCTAAAATTTCATAGTAATACGTCAATTTTCAAAAAAATCTTCCGCCGTTTTGTTTTTTTTTTGACATTTTGACTTTAGAATCGTGATCGGCGACCCCCAAAACCCCCGTATCTAAAATTTCACATTCATACGTCAATTTTCAAAAATCTTCCGCCATTTTGTTTTTGTGACATTTTGGCTTTGGAATCGTGATCGGCGACCCCCAAAACCCCCGTATCTAAAATTTTACATTCATACGTCAATTTTCAAAAAAAATCTTTCGCCGTTTTGCTTTTTTTGATATTTTAACTTTGGAATCGTGATCGGCGACCCCCAAAACTCCCGTATCTAAAATTTTACATTCATACGTCAATTTTCTAAAAAATCTTTCGCCATTTTGTTTTTTTTGACATTTTGACTTTGGAATCGTGATCGGCGACCCCCAAAACCCCGTATCTAAAATTTCACATTCATACGTAAATTTTCTAAAAAATCTTTCGCCATTTTGTTTTTTTTGACATTTTGACTTTGGAATCGTTATCGGCGACCCCCCAAACCCCCGTATCTAAAATTTAACATTCATACGTCAATTTTCAAAAAATCTTCCGCCATTTTGTTTTGACATTTTGGCTTTGGAATCGTGATCGGCGACCCCCAAAACCGCCGTATCTAAAATTTTACGGTCATACGTCAATTTTCAAAAAATCTTCTGCCATTTTGTTTTTTTTTGACATTTTGACTTTGGAATCGTGATCGGCGACCCCCCAAAACCCCCGTATCTAAAATTTTACATTCATACGTCAATTTTCTAAAAAATCTTTCGCCATTTTGTTTTTTTTGACATTTTGACTTTGGAATCGTGATCGGCGACCCCCAAAACCCCGTATCTAAAATTTCACATTCATACGTAAATTTTCAAAAAATCTTCCGCCATTTTGTTTTGACATTTTGACTTTGGAATCGTGATCGGCGACCCCCAAAACCCCCGTATCTAAAATTTAACATTCATACGTCAATTTTCAAAAAATCTTCCGCCATTTTGTTTTGACATTTTGGCTTTGGAATCGTGATCGGCGACCCCCAAAACCCCCGTATCTAAAATTTCACATTCATACGTCAATTTTCAAAAAAATCTTCCGCCATTTTTTTTTTTGACATTTTGACTTTGGAATCGTTATCGGCGACCCCCAAAACCCCCGTATCTAAAACTTTACATTCATACGTCAATTTTCAAAAAAATCTTTCGCCGTTTTGCTTTTTTTGACATTTTGACTTTGGAATCGTGATCGGCGACCCCCAAAGCCCTCGTATCTAAAATTTCACATTCATACGTCAATTTTCAAAAAATCTTCCGCCATTTTGTTTTGACATTTTGACTTTGGAATCGTGATCGGCGACCCCCAAAACCCCCGTATCTAATATTTCACATTCATACGTCAATTTTCAAAAAAATCTTCCGCCATTTTTTTTTTGACATTTTGACTTTGGAATCGTTATCGGCGACCCCCAAAACCCCCGTATCTAAAACTTTACATTCATACGTCAATTTTCAAAAAAATCTTTCGCCGTTTTGCTTTTTTTGACATTTTGACTTTGGAATCGTGATCGGCGACCCCCAAAGCCCTCGTATCTAAAATTTCACATGCATACGTCAATTTTCAAAAAATCTTAGACCATTTCGTTTTGTTTTGACATTTTGACTTTGGAATCGTGGTCGGCGACCCCCAAAACCCCGTATCTAAAATTTTACATTCAAACGCCAATTTTCAAAAAATCTTCCGCCATTTTGCTTTTTTTTACATTTCGACTTTGGAATCGTGATCGGCGACCATCAAAACCCCCGTATCTAAAATTTTACATTCTTACGTCAATTTTCAAAAAATCTTCCGGCATTTTGTTTTTTTTGGACATTTTGACTTTGGAATCGTGATCGGCGACCCCCAAAACCCCCGTATCTAAAATTTTACATTCATACGTCAATTTTCAAAAAAATCTTCCACCCTTTTGTTTTTTTTGATATTTTGACTTTGGAATCGTGATCGGCGACCCCCAAAACCCCCGTATCTAAAATTTTACATTAATATGTCAATTTTCAAAAAAATCTTTCGCCATTTTGTTTTTTTTGACATTTTGACTTTGGAATCGTGATCGGCGACCCCCAAAACTCCCGTATCTAAAATTTCATAGTAATACGTCAATTTTCAAAAAAATCTTCCGCCGTTTTTTTTTTGACATTTTGACTTTAGAATCGTGATCGGCGACCCCCAAAACCCCCGTATCTAAAATTTCACATTCATACGTCAATTTTCAAAAATCTTCCGCCATTTTGTTTTTTTTTTGACATTTTGACTTTGGAATCGTGATCGGCGACCTCCAAGACCCCCGTATCTAAAATTTCACATTCATACGTCAATGTTCAAAAAATCTTCCGGCATTCTGTTTTTTTTTGACATTTTGACTTTGGAATCGTGATTGGCGACCCCCAAAACCCCCGTATCTAAAATTTTACATTCATACGTCAATTTTCAAAAAAATCTTTCGCCGTTTTGCTTTTTTTGACATTTTGACTTTGGAATCGTGATCGGCGACCCCCAAAGCCCCCGTATCTAAAATTTTACATTCATACGTCAATTTTCAAACAATCTTCCACCATTTTGTTTTTTTTGACATTTTGACTTTGGAGTCGTGATCGGCGACCCCCAAAACCCCCGTATCTAAAATTTTACATTGATACGTCAATTTTCAAAAAAATCTTTCGCCATTTTGTTTTTTTTTTGACATTTTGACTTTGGAATCGTGATCGGCAACCCACAAAACCCCCGTATCTAAAATTTTACATTAATACGTCTATTTTCAATAAATCGTCCGCCATTTTGGTTTTTTTTGACATTTCGACTTTGGAATCGTGATCGGCGATCCCCAAAACCCCCGTATCTAAAATTTTACATTCATACGTCAATTTTCAAAAAATTCTTACGCCATTTTGTTTTTTTTGACATTTTAATTTTGGATTTGTGATCGGCGACCTAAGATACCCCCGTATCTAAACTTTCACACTCATTAGTGAATTTTCAAAAACTCTTCCGTCATTTTGTTTTTTTTTTGACATTTTGACTTTGGAATCGTGATCGGCGACCACCAAAACCCCCGTATCTAAAATTTTACATTCATACGTCAATTTTCAAAAAATATTCCGCCATTTTGTTTTTTTTTTGACATTTTGACTTTGGAATCGTGATCGGCGACCCCCAAAACCCCCGTATCTAAAATTTTATATTCATACGTCAATTTTCAAAAAATTTGTTTTTCTATGACATTTTGATTTTGAATTTGTGAACGGCGACTTAAGACACCCTCGTATCTAAAATTTCACATTTATACGTCAATTTTCAAAAAATCCTTCGGCCATTTTTTTTTTTTTTTACATTTCGATTTGGATACGCGATCAATTATACCACAAAGACTCCCGAGTGCCGAATTTTACTTTAATCAGAAGAGAGAAATTAATTTCAGGTAGCTCCGCCCACCATGAATGTATGCGTAATCGTTGTCATAAGGGCACATAAATGTTAAAAGCTATCTTTTTCCCCATTAAGGCGTACGCGTTCTGGAATTAAAGTATTTTAATAATGCAAATATATAATCATTAAAAGAACAATAATCAACCTGTATATCTATAAAAATGTTAAGTCAAGCGGATGTATTATGTCGAGATTGAGATGCCGGACCCGATATAAATTAATCTGATACCCGACCGTAGTACATTGAATCACATGCACAATGAATCTGTGACGTATTTCGGCCATTTTTCTGACCAAACCCTTCTGCAAACGAATTTGAAAGTGCTCGTGCCCTACATTGCGTACGTTTGTCGACTCGAAATAAGCATGTAATTGATTCCGAGAGGGCCCTTCTTCAAGACCCCGGTCCTAGTTGGACCGTCGCAACCTTCAAAATTTCGTATTTCACGCTTAAAAGTGAATCTGTGGACACAATTGAGTTTCCCTGCAAGTTTGACGTTTCCCGAGATTTATTTTGATTGTCACGTGAATCGTCATGATGACGTAAGCCATTTTTCTGTTAAAACACCGAGTGCACGCTCCTCTTCAACGGGCGATATCTCTGCACACGCTCCACTTGGGAAGAAAATCTCTTCAACTACCGGAAATTCAATGTCGCCCCTACCAACATGCCAAAGGGCAGCTCTTAATTTGGCGTATCCAGAGAGGAGTTGCCCGCCCCGTGCACCCAATTTTCGTCCATTTTTCGAGCGTTTGGTTGCCATGGGTTACTCCGCTATTAGTATATATAACAGCGGGTCCTCCGCTTACAGCAGGTCCTCCGCTTACAGAGGGTCCTCCGCTTCCAGCAGGTCCGTCAATCTCTTTTAGTTTGAATCGCTTTTATCGCGTCTGCTTACAGCTTTTTCATAATTTCCTGTAAAAAGCAATCACTGTCATGACACCTTTTAGAATGTCCGATTTTATTAACTTTTGACGCACCCCCACATATACATATATTTTGTTAAGCCAATAGGATATTTTATTTAAAATTCTTATCGAACTGTTTTTTACACAAACTGGTACACACTCAAGAGCGAGAAAGGTAATTTAATGTTAAACATGAGTCATGTTAAAGTATCGAAAGAAACAATGAGCTCCAAGAGCGCAACATTTTCATTGAGACAGTGTACAATACCATTCTGATGTTTTCGAATCTACTATCGTTAAGAAAAAATGAAGTATTAATTTAAGCCCTGTTCAATCACGTTTCGAAGAATCGCCAAATTGAAGACGCAATAAGCGACCACAAGCACCCCGTATCCAGAATTTCACAAACATTCATCAATTTTACATTCATACGTCAATTTTCAAAAAATGCTGCCGCCATTTTGTTTGTTTTGACTTTGGATTTGTGATCGGCGTCCGCACACACCCCCGTATCTAAAATTTCACAGTCATACGTCAATTTTCAAAAAATTCTTCCGCTATTTTGTTTTTTTTGATATTTTGATTATGGATTGGTGATCGGCATCCGCACACACCCCCGTATCTAAAATTTCACATTCATACGTCAATTTTCAAAAAATTCTTCCGCTATTTTGTTTTTTTTGATATTTTGACTATGGATTGGTGATCGGCGTCGGCAGACACCCCCGTATCTAAAATTTCACATTCATTTTCAAAAAACTCTTGCGCCATTTTTTTTTGAAATTTGGCTATGAATTCGTGATCGGCGACCTACGACACCCCCGGTATCTATAATTTAACATTTATACGTCAATTTTCAAAAAATTTGTTCGCCATTTTTTTTTTACATTTTGACTATGGATTCGTGATGGGCGACTGCAAACACCCCCGTATCTAAAATTTCACATTCATACGTCAATTTTCAAAAATCCCGTCCGCCATTTTTTTTTGACATTTTGACTTTGGATTTGTGATCGGCGACCGCAAACACCCCCGTATCTAAAATTTCACATTCATACGTCAATTTTCAAAAAACCCTTCCGCCATTTTGTTTTTTTTTTGACATTTGGCTTTGGATTTGTGATCGGCGACCGCAACACCCCCGTATCTAAAATTTCACATTCATACGTCAATGTTCAACAAATTCTTCCGCCATTTTGTTCTTTTTTGACATTTTGATTATGGATTGGTGATCGGCGTCCGCACACACCCCCGTATCTAAAATTTCACATTCATACGTCAATTTTCAAAAAACCCGTCCGCCATTTTTTTTTGACATTTTGACTATGGATTCGTGATCGGCGACTGCAAACACTCCCGTATCTAAAATTTCACATTCATACGTCAATTCTCAAAAATCCCGTCCGCCATTTTTGTTGTTGACATTTTGACTTTGGATTTGTGATCGGCGACCGCAAACACCCCTGTATCTAAAATTTCACATTCATACGTCAATTTTCAAAAAACCCTTCCGCCATTTTGTTTTTTTTTGACATTTTGACTTTGGATTTGTGATCGGCGACCGCAACACCCCCGTATCTAAAATTTCACATTCATTTTCAAAAAACTCTTGCGCCATTTTTTTTTTGAAATTTGGCTATGAATTCGTGATCGGCGACCTACGACACCCCCGGTATCTATAATTTAACATTTATACGTCAATTTTCAAAAAATTTGTTCGCCATTTTTTTTTTACATTTTGACTATGGATTCGTGATGGGCGACTGCAAACACCCCCGTATTTAAAATTTCACATTCATACGTCAATTTTCAAAAATCCCGTCCGCCATTTTTTTTTTGACATTTTGACTTTGGATTTGTGATCGGCGACCGCAAACACCCCCGTATCTAAAATTTCACATTCATACGTCAATTTTCAAAAAACCCTTCCGCCATTTTGTTTTTTTTTTTGACATTTGGCTTTGGATTTGTGATCGGCGACCGCAACACCCCCGTATCTAAAATTTCACATTCATACGTCAATGTTCAACAAATTCTTCCGCCATTTTGTTCTTTTTTGACATTTTGATTATGGATTGGTGATCGGCGTCCGCACACACCCCGTATCTAAAATTTCACATTCATACGTCAATTTTCAAAAAACCCGTCCGCCATTTTTTTTTGACATTTTGACTATGGATTCGTGATCGGCGACTGCAAACACTCCCGTATCTAAAATTTCACATTCATACGTCAATTCTCAAAAATCCCGTCCGCCATTTTTTTTGTTGACATTTTGACTTTGGATTTGTGATCGGCGACCGCAAACACCCCCGTATCTAAAATTTCACATTCATACGTAAATTTTCAAAAAACCCTTCCGCCATTTTGTTTTTTTTTTGACATTTTGACTTTGGATTTGTGATCGGCGACCGCAACACCCCCGTATCTAAAATTTCACATTCATACGTCAATGTTCAACAAATTCTTCCGCCATTTTGTTTTTTTTTGACATTTTGATTATGGATTGGTGATCGGCGTCCGCACATACCCTCGTATCTAAAATTTCACATTCATACGTCAATTTTCAAAAAACCCGTCTGCCATTTTGTTTTTTTTTTGACATTTTGACTTTGGATTAGTGATCGGCAACCTAAGATACCCCCGTATCTAATATTTCACATTCATACGTCAATTTTTAAGAAATCCTTCGGCCAATTTGGTTTTTTTCGACATTTGAATTAGAAACTCCCGAGTGCCCAGTTTTACTTTTAATCAGGAGAGAGAGAAATTGATTTCAGCCAGCTCCGCCCACAGTGCACGTTTGCATAATAGTTTAAATAAAATTATTTCGTAGTAGGGCACATAAATGCCGAAAGCAATCCTCCTCTTTTTCCCCTTTGAGGAAATACGCGTTCTGGTATTATCGTATTTTAATTCAAATTTAACCCCTGTATAGATAAAAATATTAAATCAAGTGGGAGACCATTATGTATTCTGGAGATGCCGAATATTCGCCGGACCGTAATACATTGATCGGCAGTGCACATGAATTTGATATTTTCGCCTGTCCGGAATACATTGATATCACTGCACATTGAATCGGCCCTTTTTCTGACCAAATCCCTCTGCAAACGGACTTGGATTTACTCGTACCTTCGTCTAGGTACCTCTATAGACTGGGAATATGCAAGTAAACGTTTCCGAAATGT
The DNA here is from genome assembly GCA_963170755.1 of Amphimallon solstitiale. NCBI lineage: Eukaryota > Metazoa > Arthropoda > Insecta > Coleoptera > Scarabaeidae > Amphimallon > Amphimallon solstitiale. The sequence continues at coordinate 46,883,933 of OY720681.1, read as the reverse complement.
CACTTCTTTACGTTTCTGAATCTTAAAAAGTGAAAATGTGAATGCGTATGAGACCGCCTGTCAGTTTGACGTTTGTCGGGATTTTTTATCCATTTCGCTAAACTGTATCCGTCTGCAGATGAACTTTAAAGTGTTCGTACCTTTGTATCTGTACCACTATAAACTGGGTATATGAAAGTAAAGGGTCCTGAAATGTCAGTACTTTAGGATTTTGTATCTTGTTGTGTCCTCGAAACCTTTGGAATTTCAGGCCTAAAAGTGAAAGTTTGCATACATTTCGAATCGCCTGTCACTTTGACGTTTGTCGGGAGTTTCAGTATAAAAGGCTCCAGAGGAATTTTTGTTTCCCACGTACTCCTTATGGGGAAAAAAAATTGATGCAGCGTGATTTCCTACACGTGCTAAAATTTTCAAAAATTCTTTTCGCCGCCTTACCACCGTTTGGAAGCGATAAAAATACGCCTATACAACGTAGAAATGCACACCCGACCACGTAAAACTCGCAAAACTCCCCTAAAACGCCCACTTTAAGAAATCCTTCGCCTGTCGTTTTCCCATTTTGACCCCGTTTCCCCTCCTCTACTAAATCCGTGAGAATGGTAAAGGGTCCTGTGCGCTTTTAGTATATATAATAGCTCTAACGTCCGCTTACAGCGGGTCCTCCGCTTACAGCGGGTTCTCCGCTTCCAGCAGGTCCGTCAATCTCTTTTAGTTTGAATCGCTTTTATCGCGTCCGCTTACAGCTTCTTCATAGTTTCCTGTAGAAAGCAATCACTGTCATGACGCCTTTTAGAATGTCCGATTTTATTAACTTTTGACGCACCCCTGTATATACATATATTTCGTGAAGCCAATAGTATATTTTACACACTCAAGAGCGAGAAAGGTAAATTAATGTTAAGCATAAGTCATGTTAAAGTATCCAAAGAAAAAATGAGCTTAAAGAGCACAATATTTTCATCGAGACCTCGAGACAACCTTTTCAAAGTCTACTCTCGTTAAGAAAAAAGTACAAAATAATAATAAAAGTAAAAAGCCCAAGTTTTATTTTTAAGCCCTATTGAAGCGCCTTTCCTGTAAAAAACGCTTTTTAGAATGTCCACTTTTATAAACTTTTGAAGCACCCCAGTATATACATTTATTTTGTTAAGCCAATAGGATGTTTTATTTAAAATTCTTCTCGAACTATTTTTGACATAAACCGGTACACACTCAAGAGCGAGAAAGGTAATTTAATGTTAAAGTATCCAAAGACACAATGAGATCAAAAAGCGCAACATTTTTATTAAGACAATGTACAATACTATTTTGATGTGAAAGTGTAAAAGCCTGTCAACCTTTTTGAAATCTATTATCGTTAATAAAGGAGCACAAAATAATAATAAAAGTAAAAAGCCCAAGTTTTCAATTGAAGCGCCTTTCCTGTAAAAAGCGACCACTGGCATGACGCTTTTTAGAATGTTCACTTTTATACACCTTTATAGCACCCCTGTATATACATATATTTTGTTAAGCCAATAGAACGTTTTATTTAAAATTCTTCTCGTACTGTTTTTAACCCACACCGGTACACACTCAAGAGCGAGAAAGGTAATTTAATGTTAAACATAAGTCATGTTAAGGTATCCAAAGACACAATGAGATAGATTGGTAAAGTTGCACTCGACAATACCTCAAAAAACTTTGTTTTTTCAAAGCCTACTTCCTGAAATTTTTACATACCAAAAACTTTTTTTTTTAAATGGAACACCCAGTATTTTATTGAGGCATTTTGTTCCTTTTTTATTCTCTTTCATTTTTGTTAGCAATGTCCTATACCTATCTTTTGTAATTTTTGAGATAATCATTATAGGAGCAATTAGCGGTCAATTAAAGAAGTAAGGGCGTTGTTCTATGCACCCAAATATTCGTCCAATAAAGGCTAGAATGCGGCTGACTGCCTGATCAACTGTTAAAGAAAGTCGGTATACATTTATGTCAAACTTATAAAAGCATCGCTATTAGTTATCATCCAAATGAATTATTCTTATGAAGAGTTAAGATATAATTGACGTTTTGGGCGAATCTAAAAGAAACTCTTTGCTAGTATCCAGACTTTATGCACAGCGATTCCTGGTAGAAGTCAACCGAAGCCAGAAACCTTCGAAAGTAGAAAGAGCCGGTTTGAGTGAACAGAAAATATTGAATATGAAGGAAAGAGCGGAAAAGGCAATAACTGGTGAGGATAAGACGTTTATGGTACTTGCGAGTGTAATCGAACACACCTATACTTGTACTACGAAAATTAGTCGTCAGTTAGATGTAAGTCAAATTTGAGAATCCAGAATAATTAAGAGATACGTAATTCACCCGTACCATATTCATACACAGGGTTAGATGAAATTTTTAGAATCGCTTACATTTTTGTCAATTGGCAGCAGATAAATTATGATAGCTTTCTCAATTTTTTGTTGTTTACCAACGAAGCCACCTTCTATTAAAGTAAATACGTTCATCGTCACAATTTCCGTTATTATAACACATAAAACTCCCCACTTTATCACACCTGTTAACTTTCAAAATCGTTGGTCATTAAAACTGTGGGGAGGAATAGTGGGTAGTTATATAAGTGGACCTTATTTCTTTGATAAAAATGTTAATGGAGGAGAATATCTCTTCGGATTTTCTCCCTTCCATTGGTTGAACGAATATTTTGGTGCATAGAACAATAGCGCTCGTAGTTCTTTAATTGACCGCTATTGCTCCTATAGTGATTATCTCAGAAATTACAAAATATAGGTATATGACTTTTAACAAAAATGAAAGGGAATAAAAATAAGAACAAAATGCCCCAATAAAATACTGTGTGTTCCATTTAAAAATAGGTTTTGGTATTTGAAAATTTCAGGAAGTAGGCTTTGAAAAAACAAATTTTTTTTGAGGTATTGTCGAGTGCAACTTAACCAAATGATGCAGAATTTCTTGGGTACAAGCACCACCAAAGTTAATGTTTTTACTTTTAAAAACAATGTGAAAATGTTTTTTTTCTGAACAAATGTTTTGGTCAAATATTTTCAAAAAAAATTAATAACTCAAAAACTATTGGCTCAATTTTGAAAAAGAAAAAACAGTTGAACAGACAATTTAGAGTAGTACAAGAAAATCCAAAAATATATAGGGTGTCATTTAAAAGAAATAAGTTCCATGCATTTCCGGTGAAACCGATAGTGCATTAGAGCTTAAAGTATTTTTACAATATGCGCCACAGGCAACCATGGATCCTCCACTAATTGTTTTTTCTTTTATTTAAAAAGAGCAATCGAAGAAGCAGCTACTAATGACTCACCCTGTATATAATAATAAAAAAATATGCTTTTAAAATTTTTATTTCTTATTATCTAGTACAAATGCACATGCATATCTTCTGTTTTCTTTGTCTTAAATTCCGCCATAATGGTTTCTATAAGTCGCAACATTTCTTGCTTTATTTGCTAACAAAATGAGTGGATGTACATATTTACTGGTTCTTTGGGATGGAGGCGTATTTCTCTGCTGTGTTATCCAATGTGCTTTTCATCCAGTTTCATGTTTTTTTTTTAAGCTGCAAGAATGGTGTGTGTATTTTGATTAAAAAAATATATACATATTACCAGCCATTGTGAATTTGCAAGAGAACTTGTGCTACGCTTAGATCCACTTAAAGTGACCAGTGATGACTCTGGGTCTGGTTGAGAGTTTCTATTTGTTGGTGTTTTTGGTAGAAATTCAATTGGACCTTCATTTGAACTACCACAAAAAAATATTGAGTAGGTACGGAAATGTTAAATAAACTATTAGACAAACCTTATTGGGCTCTGAACATTGATCGGGTGTTCTTCATTAAAATCACATGACACTTCATCATCATCAGGTAGGTTGTATTTACATGTTTTTGGTGATACGTTGCCACTATCAAACAATCCGTGTCAAAATGTTTTCATCTAAATGGCTTGTCAATGAAGTTTGGAGGATAGTGCTAAAACTTCTTAGAAATATCACAACTTATTAGATACATAAAACGATATGTAACACTCATGTAAATAATGAAGTATATATTTATATAAAATTACTTTCTTGGTCGACACACTTCTTCTAAAAATTTTAGCACTTCGAACAAATGCCACTTGTTTTTGAAGTTAGCCCCAGCTCCACTCCTTTCATGTTTTTCTTGTTCTCTTTCGAGGTGTATATACATTTCACGCATAGATATGAAATATTTTTGAGCAGCTACACCTAGAAGTAAAAATACAGTAGTTTCTAATCATTGCGACAAATTGATAGTACCTATTATATATGTACCTGAAATATTAAATTGCGTCCCGATTTCTTCCCAAGTCGAAACTTTTTTTTTCTGTATCCTTAAACAACTTATTGGACTTCTCGTATAAAAACGAAAATTGAGTTACAGTGTTTATAAATTTCTCATCCATTTTTTGACAACACTTGAACATAACCTGTCAAATTTCTGGGTCATTTTACTTTGTCCAGATCGGTATTAGAGTTTTCAATATATTACATTTTATGTTCATTTCTAGAGATGACGCATCAAATAACCAGTAAATTTGTTGCCAAATTTTAGACTTTGTGAAGTGTAATTATTTTTTAATTTTATTTAATTAGCCTACTATAGTAATTAATTAGTTATTATTTAGTAAACAGAAGGAAAGTGGAAAATTGTGTGAATTAAAATGCAAATACCTCAACCGAAATAAAAGAATTGTGCAAGAAACTTGTACAATGGTCACATTCAGCAGATGGATCGGGAACCGTCCAACTCCAACAGTTGAATGTTCGCTGTACAGAACCGTTCACCTTTATGTGATCACCTTCCATTTGTGGTACTTTGCACTACTGACATATGTTAGAAATCACATAATTTTTAAATGGAACACCCTGTATATCAGTTCATTTTTGAATTGTTTATTAAATTTCATGTCAGAAACATGTAAGACGTTAATACTTTAAATGTGATTATTTCCTTCACCTGTCAAATTTAAATTTTGTCAAATCACAATCAAAACTGAAGTTGAAATTAACCAATGAACGGTACCGGTTCTTGATATCAGCGACTATTACAAATCGACTATTCAAATGTAGGTAACAAATCAAGTATGTATTTTTTCATTAAGTGGCAAACGTGTCAAATAGATGAAAATGTCCGACAAAAAGAGATTTAGCGATATTTCGGATCAAATTATTGATAATCACATCGATTTGACAACTGGTTTAGGAAATAATCTTAACAAATATAGCTCGAGCTTGATAAGTAGTCGACTATTACATTGTTTCAATTTTTCTCGTGTGCCTCCTAATTTGACTTAACCAAAATTGGCATTAATAATTAAAGACTAAAGCCCTCGAGCTAAAGCTCTCGTTCTCAAGTCAAATTATTAATGCCAATTTTGGTCTCGTCAAATTGGCCGTAGCGCACACTCGAAAAATTGATCACAATGAAATAGTCGACTATTTGTCAAGATCTCGTTATATTATCTTTGACTATTACCGAGCTACTGTCGTTTTTTGATATAATTTTGTTAGTTTTTGCAAAAAAGTCAATTTTTTCAAATGGAACACCCTGTATATTATTTAATTTTTGAATTGTTTATTAAATTTCACATCAAAAACATGTAAGACGTTAATACTTTAAACGTGACTATTACTGAGCTATTGTCTCTTTTTGATATAATTTTTTCAGTTTTGTGGTTTTAATTAATATAGTATAGTACTGACAAAATTATATCAAAAAGCGACAATAGCTCAGTAGTAGTCACTTTTAAAGTATTAACGTCTTACATGTTTTTGATGTGAAATTTAATAAGAAATTCAAAAATTAAATAATATACAGGATGTTCCATTTGAAAAAATTGACTTTTTTGCAAAAACTAACAAAATTATATCAAAAAACGACAGTAGCTCAGTAATAGTGGCATTTAAAGTATTAACGTCTAACATGTTTCTGACATGAAATTTAATAAACAATTCAAAAATGAACAGATATCCAGGGTGTTCCATTTAAAAAAATTGACTTTTATTCTAAAACGTGTCATGTAATTTTAATCCAGTTTCCTGCACATGCAGTTAGTAACTGTAAAAAAATAAAACGTTCTTCTAGTAGGACCTCTTATTGTAAACAATACTGCAAAAAATTTTGTCCATCTAATACGCCGTTTTTCAGAAATATAATTTTATACAAACATTGAATTTTTCAGAAAAATTACTACATGGACGGTAGGACGCGCTTTTATATAATTCATCATTATGGAATTGTGAAGATGTATCCCCTATACTAACTCTTCTACACATCTTTACTTACTTCATTCAAATATATTTATTCAATAGGTTCCCAAACTTCATCAATTTTCTATTTAATAGTTGACTGAAGTGGTCTGATCCATAAATTAGTAAGTTCGAAATGAGCGCATTTCATTTGACTGAAACTCTATCGTCTGTTTTGATACACATCTCGCTTATTTTTTTCTCCATATTGACACTTACTAAACTGCTTGATATTATTTTTCTAAATGACCTAGGTACTTGTCATTTCATGTTCCCACTCTTCATTCACTCGGATGAGAATATTAATGTATTCTCCTATTTTTATAATTGTCAAATTTGACATAAGAATCCCACATGAGCACATAACAACATAAACTAATCAATTTTGATATATAAATTTAAAAGTAACGCTGACTTGCCTACTTAAAAAATTTTACAAAGTTATTCCCTCCGTTTCAAGCCAGTACTAAATTTTTGCACTTCTTACAAACATTAATGAATTATTATTCTAACAGTATAAGATATTGCACTTTCAAGTGCCGTATTTGAGGCAATTCAACTTGCACCAAATTTGTGGAGGATGTAAAAGGCCAGAAACTTTTACTGAAAGATCATATATCAACTGTGTACTAAAACCAATACGTTTTAACAGTTTTTTTGTGGAAATTTCTTAAATCAAAGAAGGTTGATTGAGAAAACCTTACGCAAACTCAAGCATAATAGACCTTTATATATTTTTTGATTACGTATTCGAAAGAATGATCGCATGGTCGGCAGTGAACTGTTAGGCAACCGTTGTGTCTGCTGAATGCGACCAATTGTTAAACTTAACCTGTACTTAATATGATACACCATATTATAGTGAAACGGTGAATTTTGAAAAAAACTATATGTAATAATAATAATCTAAGCCTATCAATATTTAATTTATACAACGTAGGTGTTGTATATCGAGACTGAGATATGTCTTAAGAATTAATATTTTAAGCTGGTTGTGGTGGAAGCATCTCCTGGCTGAATTTTTAATACTTAATCATTGGCTTTTTGCAGACTTACAGTTTGAAATATAAATATTGTCAAGCTGTATTCTTCAGACTTAAAAAGAATTTTCACTCTTCCCAATAAAAAAATTAATGCAATAACTTTTAACGGTTAAAGCTTTCGACACAATAATCTAAATGCGAACATAACAGACATGCTTTGCATGTGTCATTTATTATTAAAGCTCTCAAGCTTTCTGTAATAAAATTAGAAGTTTACAGTTCATTATTTAAGTCTTTCAGGAACATCATTTCCCTTTTTACTAATACTTAGCAGCATTGTATGATGCTAGAATAAATCTGGAAAGGTGTGTATCCATGAAAAAAGTAACGAAGAGGAATGTTGACTGACATGGAAAGATTTGTGCCAAAATTGTACTAATATGGCAAAAAAGCAGTCTATAATTAATATCTTTTTTTGCGATTCTTATTTCTTCTGATTAAATAGCCAGGTACACAAGAAGAGTTTAAGAAGTTAAGCTCCAATCATATGTAATTTGTGTATAATTCCCATTTAACAATATAATAGCATAAATTACTCAAGCCTCGCTATGTCAATGATTTAATGTTTTTGAGGACTACAATATATACTTAAAAAAAACTATTTACCCTTAAAAAGTACTAATTTGCAAATTATAAATGAAATGATACATATTTATTAGATCTAAATGTATATAATTCAGATTTTTCCAGAGCAACGGCTTTACTAATTATACCTACTGATGATATATTTTTATTAGTACTTATATGTATATGTAAAAACAATAATTGTTACCTTCAAGAATATCAACTGGCTTAAATTAAGTTCGTACATGAAGAATAGGCTACACTTAAACACCATCTCATCAATAACTTGATATAAATGTGAATGATATTTTAATCGAGGATTCTATTTGAACTGTAGATCTAATTTTCCTTTCTTCCGTCCGTTCTTAAAGTACCAGTAGACAAATGTTCTTTCAGCAATTTAAAGATTCTCACATGTCTGAAGTAACATTTACCAAGTAGACACATTGAAATTTAGCAAAATCTAAATTCTATATTTTTATTCACCGTTCTTTAAATTCCACCGTATCACATACCCATCCCTACAATACTATTATTCTTACTTTATTACTTTATCTGTAAAGTGCATTTGCAATACCTGTTTTGAATGAAATTCCTGATTTTGTTTTAACCGATTTCTATCCGATCCTCATAAAATATGTATTACATGTGTATGTATGTATTGATATCTAATATGATTTCTACAGCATGAATGTAGAATCTTCTTTGGAACAAATCTTGAAACATTATTGTTTGTTTAAGAACCTACAACAGTTTTAAATTCGTTACCACAATAAAAACCTGCTTCAATGCATATAAGATGTTATATTACCGTTCGTCTTAAATACATGTTTGATATTTTCCCATCCAATTTTTAGTTTTCTATGTACCTTCATCATAATATACATAATAGAATTTACGTTATTAACTTGCAGATAGAAATACATACAATTATTATACCTTGTTTCTGTAACTGCTCCGTTCTCTACAATATTTATCGTTCATTTTTGATTTTCAGCATGATCGGTTACCAGTCTGCAAAGAGAGTCTGTTTTTTGCTAGACCAATTAGACATTTTAATCTAATTGTTTGTGTGCAATTCGAAACGTCTTGACTAAAATGAGACGTCCTATAACCTAGAATACATCACAAGTACATCCACACAAACATATATGACCGATCAGCTGATACTTGTAGTAGGTAATATGAGAAAAAAGTTTTGATATTACGGAAAGAAATTTGTCATCTAAGATGGTAAATTGTGTTTTAAAAATATTCCTGAAAGATTAAATACCTATAGACATTAAGTGATGATACGAACTGTTTGAAGATGCTTTTGTATTTATCGCAGAGTAAGAAAAAGGTGATTTTGGCTCCGCCCACTCTGCGGTGCGTAATAATTCAAATAATTATCTCGTCGGGGCACGTAAATGTTAAAAGCAATCCTTTTCCCCCCGAGTAAAGGGCGTAAGCGTATCGGAATTATTGCATTTTAATAATAATCAAATTTATAATCATCAAGAGACATTGCACGTGAACGTACGTGTACATAATGACATTGTCATTGCAGACGACTTATTGTTTACATGTATTTGTGACATATTGCGACCATTTTTCTACCGTGTCCGTCTGCATGAGGAATTTAAATCACTCGTCCTATCGATATCGCACGTCGATGAAGTCGGAATAGGAATGCAAATTGCCGAGAAATGTGTGTATTTTGCATTTCTGAATCTTGTCGTGTCCTTGAAACCTTCAAAAATCGGAATTTCACGCTTAAAGTCACACCTGCCAAATTTCTCGGTGTACCTGTCAGATTAGCGAAAAGTCACTTTTTCGTGTTCACCAATATATCTCGATAACGTAAGCCATTTTTATGTTACAAAATATTTGCACGCTCCTCTTTGACGCCGGATATCTCCGCACGCGCACCGAAAAAAAGGAAAATCTCTCCGTCGACCCGAAATTTAAAGATGCCCCTATGCCTAGGCAAAGGGACAACTTTTAATTTCGCGAATCCAGGGACGAGTACTGCGCCCCGTGCGTCCAATTTTCGTCCATTTTGAGCCGTCCGCTCGGTTACCATGGTGATTCGGTTAAGCCGTCTTTTCTCAAGAAATTAACACGAAACGGCCGTGCGCTTTTAGTATATATAACAATATATAATATTGGTGTATCTTAGACGGCCTAGATTACGTAAACGTAGCAGACTCAATAAATTATATTGAATTATTGAATGCTATGCTATTGCCAAATTTTTAATTTCTGTTCGGTCATTTACTAGTGCATTATAATGCTTCTTTATTTGTATAAGTTCTAGAAAGTTTCTAATTTTGTTATTATGTTCTTTACATAAAATTTTAGTTTCATCAAATTTAAACTTATGTTTTGTAATGTTGGTATGTTTTTTTAAAGCCGTAATGTTTTTTGCATATTTGTGTCCATTTAGTGTTTCCGATAAATATTGTAAAGTTTAACCTATATATACGCCATTACAATCTCCACATGGAATTTTGTATACTACATGTGTTTATTTAAAGAAAGGATCTTTATCTTTAGTATTACTAAACAAAAAGAAGCAATTGCGGACACGTGTTTCGAACTACTTGGTTCGCGTCATCGCAGTGTAGCCAAGGAATAGGATGGGATAACCTTGGAGCTGAAAAACATCAATCAATCAAACACAGTCCCCTGAGTATGTCTCTGATTGATGTTTTTCAGCTCCAAGGTTATCCCATCCTATTCCTTGGCTACACTGCGGTGTCGAGAACCAAGTAGTGAAGCACGTGTCCGCAGTTGCATTTTCAGCGGAGTTACCCTATTAAATTCTGTAATTAATTATATATATATATATATATATATATATACAGGGTGTCTCTAAAAGGTGCGGAAAAAACGCTACCACACATTTCTGAGGGCGATCTAACCCAACTTACCTCAGTCCAAAAGTGGATGCACCATTGCATTGAATTGCCAGAAGAATAACACCCAAATTACAGAAGCATATGTGTCCATATACGGAATGAATTTTTTATATCCAGATTACTCATAAACGGCTGCTCCAATCAACTCCTACCAGGTATACCTTTTCTAGGTAAAAAACATTGAAGAATAAGAATTTTTATTTAAAAGTTAAATACAGTGTGTCTCAAAAAAATTATTACGTTTTAAATGGATACAATATGCCGCAGGTGGCGCCCTCTACATTTTGCAATGAAAATGAGAGCAGATTTAAATTTTTTACCCCACGAAACCCCCCCTACCCAAATATTGTAACAATATACCAATTATTACAGAAATTATTTATAAAAAACTAAAACCAAATTGAACTTTTGACACTCTGTATCTCCGAAAGCATCCACTTTTGGACTGAGGTAAGTTGGGTTAGATCGTCATATTTTGTCCTCAGAAATGTGTGGTAGCGTTTTTTCCGCACCTTTTAGAGACACCCCAGTATATATATATATATATATATATGTCTAATATGATTTTTCTGCTTAAGCACTGAGTAATTAAGGTAAATTTTTTAATTAGAAAAATTTACCGCCCAGGGTGAGATTCGAACTCACTTTTCCCGATCTCATGTCAGGCGCTCTAACCAAATGAACCACCTGGGGGCTTTGTGAGTCCGAGTCTACTTGCACGTCTTGAATCTCATCAAGTCACAGATGTTAATATATATTTGTCGGCAGTACGAACAAATGTGTAAATTTTAAATAATTTTAAAATTCGTTTTCCTCAGCGTAGAAAATGTCTAATATGATTTTTCTGCTTAAGCACTGAGTAATTAAGGTAAATTTTTTTAATTAGAAAAATTTACCGCCCAGGGTGAGATTCGAACTCACTTTTCCCGATCTCATGTCAGGCGCTCTAACCAAATGAACCACCTGGGGGCTTTGTGAGTCCGAGTCTACTTGCACGTCTTGAATCTCATCAAGTCACAGATGTTAATATATATATATATATATATATATATATATATATATATTGTTACAATACTCCTAGTTTATAAAGAGTATTATGACATTCAGGTAAAAAAAAATTAACTTTAAAATCTTTTATATAATTTTGCCCAAAACTAGCTCAGTTATTATAACTATCAATAATTTTTAAAATAATAAGCGTATACTATTTGTGCTAAATGGGTTGCTGACTTTCAGTTACTTGTATAGATCATGCAGATTCCTATATCTTAATTTGTTCAGTATCAAATAATGTAAATTTATATGTTAGCCTCTTTACCGATCTTTAAAAATAATAAATTATATCGATAAAATAATACTGTAAAGATATGGAATTGTCCAAGAACCTATTCGATCTGATTATATCAATTTTAAGCAATACTATAACAAGGTATGTATTTCAATAACTATTTATACCATTTACATTTACTGACATATATTTTATCCTTTTAGGTTATTGTTATAAGCGTCTCTGTTTATTTTTCTACTCAACTCTAAAAAAATCTTTATTACTATGCCAAATAAAAGAAAATATCAGTACAGATTTTTTTAATTCGTTCGAAAATTTATAAATATGACTATGGAAACTTTTTAACATCAATCAAAAGAACACATATGAAAATTTACACAACACGTCTAATCAACAATATGAGATGTACTTAATTCAAGATTGTCAATTGACTAAAATGGATATAAATGCAATAACGTAAGTACTAAATTTTAGTATTGCTTAATACGATAACCGAAACCTGTTTGTATCTGTCATTCACAGAATTTTTATAAAGTATTATTAAGCAGAACTTTTATATTTCATGAAATGCTAAATTATGTTATTCAACTATGTAGTATTTTAAAAGCACCTTACTTTTAAACAATCCCTAAATTGAGATTATGATTCTATATCGTTAAGTAAAGATTTAGATTTACTGTTAATAATGATAATATACAGTAATTCACACAATTATAAAAATGATTTATAATTTCTCAACAGAAATTATGCAATAAACATTACTTAAACTCAGAAATTAATTCAAATGATTATACAACCTGATATAATTATAAAAGTATTTTCTTTCTTATTCTTCAATATGTCTTTCTTTCTAGCGTAACTTCTTCTCACTCTAATGATGATGTTAGTATTACAACTGGAACACTCGGACCTCGAACTGCTATCCTGAAGTACCTGGATGAAAACTCTGCACTCTCGCACACCTGGAATAAACACACTATCCTGATGTACTCCTGATTTCTGTTGTCCTGGAATGCTTGAACTGGGACGGTTTATAATTTTATATGCCTCGGAATATCTCACTCCTGTATTAGTAAACTTGTACACCAAAAATTATCGCTCGTATTCAAATTCTTCTCAATTTAACTGGATCGATGATACAAATGCAGGAACTCAATAACTATTCTTACGCAATGGTTTTAGCTGAATTGGATAATACTTCGTGAATATTCGATAATACGGTAAGTTTGAATAAATCTCTCTTCTCTTTACTAGGCGTTCGTAATATTATTCCTTTCTTCCTTCTTTTTTATAATACACCAGATAATCTCAATGTAAAATTTCAAATTATTAAATATTTTCCTAAAATAAAATATCACTATCTTCTCCGTTTAATACTAAGCACTTCTATAACACTTTCCGCTATAATTGAAAACTTTACTATGTATTTATCGGAGAAAAACTTAGTCTTCCCGAAAAATACATCCGCTGCTTTCTAAAATTTTTTAGAATTGATCTTTTTTCATTTCACATTTCCTTGACGATCAGTAATTAATTTTCTTTATCCAATTATATTATTCCACACATTATATTTATCCAACAAAGATTCCACATTATATTTGAATGTTTTTAAATACTTATTTAAAATTCCGATATCTTACTATTTAAAATCTCAATTTAATATTTGAATTCATTTGCTATACTTCTACATATTAATACCCATTTCTAGTAGTATTTATAAATGTCAAAATCTGACAGTTCCAGAATTTGAATTTAGGCGCGTTAGCTATTCATTATTTTATTGCATTTATATTTCAAATTTCATTACTAATTACTATTCTCATATACTTTGTTAATTAAACAAGTTTTCACAAAAATTATATTACATATACAAACAAATCAAGTAATATTTAAATCTCTACTTTCAGACTGAAGAAAAACAATGCAGCAAAGTATCCTGCCACATCCATCTATGCAAATGCATGAAGAAAACAAAATAAACTACACATTTGATAACATTAACATCTTTATACTTTTGGTATACTTCAAATATTTTATCAATATAAAAATTCTGCTATATAAAAAAAAACAATTTAAATTAAATTCTCCAAATTTATTTATATACCATATTGTTGTCTAGTAATGGTAAACGGCAAACCATCACAATATATACATATAAGAAATAAGCAATTACTGACCTAGATACCAGAATTAGGGTTCGTGGGTGTTCAAATAAAAAACTTTATTCTGGCTTCGTGACGTTACATGTAATTACAAGAAACGTATGTTACAAAATGATTTGAAATGAAAACATCCTTAATTAAACAAAAAAAAAATTTTAAATTAGTAAAACTAACAGGGTGTGTTAATACATGTTAAAAAAGAAAAACAAGAAAAAACATACAAATATGCAATAAAATTCTTTGAGTACTTACATTCGCTATTAATTTTTTATATTTACTAATTAAACAATTTATCAACTTGTAAGTGTCTTCGAGTAAAAATTATTAAAGTTGTTCGCAAAAAAGTAAAAAACATGAAAAGACAACACAGAAAACATTGCTATGCTTCACAAAAACTATAAAAAGCAATTTCACTAATTAAATACGTGTAGAAACAGATACACATTACTTTTGTGGTTTGATATATCAAGCATCTTTAATTTAAAACGTTTATAGTAAATGTTGTGTATGTATGTATATCGATTTTGTCTCTCAAATATCTGTTGATGTTTGTGTGTCTTCTTTTGGTTGAATTTTTGTCCCCTATTTTTATAATGCATGCATATCTCGTGTAAATATTGTACTCCCTCCGTCCGAAAATATGGTATACATTTGAAATTTTTTTGAAAATTAATGAGACATTAGTAACGAACTATAATTAAATATACTTATTTGGCAGTTCTTATGCTAGGTAAACAACTATATTACATAGTTGGCTGATGTCCGATTTGGTTTGTGTCAAAAACGTCATTTCATGAAAAATTATTTTACACATGCCCTATTCACAAAATGGCAGATATTGTTATAAATAATGAAGTAAGCTTATTGAAAAGGAATTCCAAGTTCAAGCAATTAACCGGTGAGCAACGCCATGGTCTATTGCAAAAATTGTTGCAGCTGAAAGAAGGGCAGAAGCTGAAGCACGGCAGTATAAATAAAGTTGAACTGAATTTGGGGTAACCCGTTTATCCGTGTCTAGAATTTGGAAAATGGCTCAAAAACAGTATAATGACGGTAAAATTTGTGCTGATGTTACATCAAACAAGAAATGTAAACGTGGACGGAAAAAAATTGTAAGTGTATACCATAAATCCGGACAAAAATAAGTTACAAAATTTATGTTAATTATCCTTCCACAACCAAACGTTAGTAAAATACGAGGCCACTACACCCACGATTTTTAGAGTCAGTTTTATGAGTAATATTGTTTGAAGATATCTTAATGATTCAGGTTAGTCTGGAAAATTCCGGATTGTGCACTGAACTTCCGTCTTATAATACAAACTTGACATTCTGTGAATGTATTTTGTTTGCAAACTTTAAAAGCCCAATAAGAAAGACAAAATTTAAGAATGATGATAACCGTATAACAGTTGTTGACAAATAGTTTATATTGAACACAAATTTTTTTTTACAATAATCAATGCAACTACTTAAAAATAAGCGTTTTTTTCTTATATTCTCTTGTGTTTTTATATTTAACCGAGTCCTTGTTTAAAATTTTTGTTCCTTATTTCAAAACAGATTGCAAATATATAAGTAGGAAACTAATGTATGTATAAATATATAAGCTAATAAGAAGTTTTAATCTGGTTTTTCATCACTAATAGTGGTTATTTGTGATGAAAAGTGTAACTAATTTATCACACAAATAACTATTAATAAGAAACATTAGTGGTTAAAGATTGATACTAAAAGTAATATTATATAATGATAATCATATAAACATATGAAAAAATTAAGAAAACCAAATATAAACTTATTTAAAAGGAAGCATTTTAAACAATACATCACGACCACCACAATGTACACATAAGATTAGTGAAGGTGTAGTAATCAGCCACCGTAATTTTTAATTTTACACTTATTTCTTTTATAATTTGAAATAAACTTAGTCATACTTGCAGTATTCTTTAAAATGTAATCAATGATTGATTTATAACAACTTTACAAATGACATTAAAATGTTCAATGCATTTTAAGAATACTCTTTCATTTCTAGTCATCCTTTCCTGATCATTAATTTACATAGAGACCCGACAAATGAATTAAATCGATTGCTCTCCATTAGCCGTTTCTATAGTTACTAAGCATTAGTTAGCAAAACCTGGACATGTAAAATCCATGCCCAACGTTATTAAATTGAGATTTAGACATTTCCATATTCAAATGGTTGTTTTTTGTTAGAAAGACGACCCTTCTATTCACTATTTCTATACATGTTATATCTTCACATAATACGATGAAATTTCAAATGATGTACGAATCAATTCTTTTAAATATTTGATCACCTTGCAATAATATTGTAATATGGTAACTTTATGGCGATTTTAAAATTGCAGTTCTTTAAGAAAATATTAAAAATGTAAAATAATATTAATAGTAATTATTTATTCACAAAACTTTTCTTACAGATACCAATTATACAGTAAGGTATATATTTTTTTCAACTCAATGGAATTTAATACATTTGAGGGTTGTACTACAATCAAACAACCAGGAACGTCTAGCTGCGGCCCTACATCTCTCCAATCAGAATTTACTGTTGTTTCAACCAATGAAAATATTTAGCTTGATTGGTGCAAAAAATATTATATTTAAAACAATTAAAATATTGAACAAAATTTGTTTGAATGGGCAATTTTTTGATTAACAATTATTTAGGCATAGGAATGCAGAATAAAAATACTTTTCTTAAATACGATTACATATAATAAAGCAAGCATTTTGAAATATTACATTGTTGGAAACAAATTCATTTGTTTAATAGTGTCCTTAGAATTACATGACGTGGATCACATTTTGTCTGATTATAAGAAATTATTATAAGATGTGTCAAAAGTTTAGAAACCTTCACAATATAAGAAGCCTAATAGAATACAAAAACACTAAAATATATTTACCACACTAAAGCACAAAAATCTAAATACGTATTTCGACAACTATGTTCTCATCTTCAGTATCACTGATTAAAAACCGTGTTGTCTATACACCGTAGCCTACACAGACCAACAATGACTTCAAATTTACGGGGATGGTTTATTAATAATTATACCTAACCTATTAACTACATCATTAACAGTACCTAATCATTGTACCGTTAAATTCGTCACGCTTAAAACTATAATCCCATTCTTTAATTGTAATATTTCATAAAAACTAACGATATCTAAAAGGAGGTATACGTTGTTCACACTACAAACTTATATAAACAAGATTAGCTGAATTCATTAATATATTTCTGTTTGTGTGAATGTATATACTATCATAACTATCTAGTTATCTATAATTATGCACTTGTTTTATAAGTTTGAGGCCGTTTGCTGAAATATCATGGCCTGTGTCCAAAATATGTCGACTGCTTTGTCCTAAACCGGAAATGAGCGATGTGCTCTTTATAGCGAGCTGCAATCAAACGTCTAGTCTGGTCGATACATCTTTTCTTACATTTATTACAATTAATATCGTAAAATCTACTCTTTTTTTTCTACCTCAATTTTATCTTTAGTACTGCTCAAAAGACTTTTCAATAAATTACATGACTTGAAGCCGACCAACATTTTTTAAAATATTATTAAAGTTTTATTATGAAAAGGTACGACAACATTTTTTTTTTTGCTTTATTACTTTGAGGTAGCAAAGTTGTGGAATTTAGAATTACATTCTTACGTTATATCTTTCTTAAGATATTATCAACTACGTCTGATTGGAAACCATTGTAATCAGGAATATCATTTATAAGACGTAATTCTTTCTCATATCTATCCCTTGTAAGTGGGAAGTTTAACAAGCGATGGATTAAAAATTGAATGACGACATTTTTTGTTGAAAACAATGATTTGAATCTGCTGTAATGAATCTGTTTATTACATTGGTTTCCTTTCTATAAATATCTGTTTCTATATTACAGCCTTCTTTAATTAAAAAAGTCGCGACAGTATCGTCAACGTACCTTATCCATACTTTAGGGAAATATTTGGCGTTATTTTTGAACTTTGCTTCAAAATTACGCATTAATAAATCGGCTATAAATGGACACAAGCAATTTCCCATGGCAGTCCATGTCGTTGTTCTAGAATTTGCCTTCTATTAGAAAACAGTTATGAGACATACAAAGGGATGTTAACTGCATGTATTCATATATTATATAGTCTTTTCAATATTGTTGTTATGACGTAAGCGTTCCAAATATGTTAGTGTTTCTGGTATCGGTACTGAATGGAGCAATGAACTGACATCAAACGAAATGAAAATCTCAGCTTCTTGCAACTTAATGTTTGATTTTTTAAATAAACTCCAGCGGTTTTTCTATTGCAAAACTACCTTGCTACAAAGGTAAATTTTTGAATTCATTTACTAGCCATTTAGACAGTAAATAATACAGACGGTGGGTTAATAGCTGACACAATAGGTCTCATCGACTTGCCGGGCTTATGTATTTTCGGTAAGCAATACATCCTTGGCATGTTTGGATTAGATACATTAAACCCAAACTTGAGGAACGAAGTTGTCAATTCTGGACAATTATTCAACGCGCTTTTAGTTACTCTGACTAATTTTGGTAACGGATTTTTGTTTAAACAAACATGCGAGCCCGTACTAATAAGTTTTTGAACTCGGCAAATATCCTCCGATTTGTCCAAAATGACTAACCTGTTACCCTTGTCCGTCTTAATGTAAAAGCAATCTTTCGATCTGAGATTTTTAATAATGTTTAATTTCCTACTATTTCTGTTTTGCTTATGTAGTTTTAAGTTCCTTTCTATTTGAACCTTGCAGGCCTCCCTAATAAATAGTTTCAATGATTCATCAAGACCTATTATGAAAGATGCAATGCCAGCAATTACTTCTTTAAAAGGAATCTTACTACTAAGTATGCAATATTTCAAACCCTTGTTTAATAAGCTTAACTCCTTCGCGTTAAAAGTATCAGATGAATGGTTAACTATAAGTGTCTCCTTCATAGAACATACCTTCTGACATTTATTGGCGTACGGACAAAGCTTTTCAAGTTTAAAATTAGTGTTGTTCTTTATACGCTGCGGTGGATATATAACGCGGTTTTTAATCAGTGCTACTGAAGATGACAACATAGTTGTCGAAATACGTATTTAGTTTTTTGTGCTTTAGTGTGGTAAACGTGTTCTAGTGTTTTTATTTAGTATCAAGCCACATACTCTAAGTTACTGTCTTAATAGAATATTAACAACTAAAAAGTAAATATAATAAATACAGATTGCCCAAAATTCTAAATTACGATTCCTTTCTATTATTTGAACATTCTGTAGCTAACCAGTACATTTGCAACTAGCGGTGATTGCGTCGCCAAAGTGGGTGAAAAAAAGAGATTCAGGCTCGAAGAGATTGTTGGACAATTAGTAAGATTATAATAAATGCAGAAGTACAAAGTTAGATGTTATAATAATGAATTGGCATTATCCTGCTTCTAATCATTATAAAGTCTCTGCGAACTTGAAGTCAATATCTGTTTCTATTTTTTAACGTAACGTTAGCATTTTAAGGAAATCCCTACAGTTGTCATTAGCGTTCGCCATTATTATTATTGTATAACTGTCACTGTTAAAAGTGCGGTTATAAGTAATTATGCATTTTACGAATAATTGAGTTTAATATCGTTGAAACTTCAATACTGTGTTCATACGAAAAACAGCATATGTTCGCAACATCCAACGAAATAAGAGAACGCAAATATTCCTCAGAATTGTGTATTTAAGAGTATACCCATAATCAAATCGAACAAGATATAATTTGAAAGTTGTATTTACTTTTACAAAAAAAAAAATTATTTTTAAGGAACAAACAGCGTATGTTAGGTAGGTCGTCCTGGCTGTTGAGGAAGACTAATCAAAACCTTTGTTGTTGTTCAAAACTGTACTAACTTGACCATTGATATTTTTTTTATTATTATTATTAAGATTAGCATATTCCATAGTAAAATTAAGAATTTTTGAGGGGAAGCTTATTAGGAGGATATGTGGACCGAGAAAGTTAGTGCAAGAATACAAAAGTGTATTAAATTATGAGATTAATGACAGGTTAAGAAAGTGAAGATATAGGGAGAGTAAAAAAGGACAAAGATTAATATGGTTTGGACACATCAATATAATGGTAGATACAGCATTAGTGAAAAGAATTACGAAGTGGAAACCACAAGGAGGTAGATTAAGAGGTAGACCGAAGATAATGTGGGAGGACCAAGTGATAGAGAATATCAGAACACTGTAAGTTGAGACATGGAGAGAAAAACTGCTTGACAAAAATTGTGGAGAAAGCGAAAACACACACAAGGTTTTAAGGCAAAGGTGGTAAAACAACAGTGAAGAAGCTACCCATACTAAACTGATCAATACGACTCAAACAAATAAGTGGCAACTACATCACCTGAAGTTTACAGCCGTCTATATACATATTATTTATTTTTTCTACTCCCATACTTTAATTGTATTATTAGATATGCCGAACCTGTACTTTAATGATGTCTATTACGATACAGATTTTCATTATGATACAAGTTTGTATCCAATAGGAATACAGATTTTTCATTACGATACAAGTTTATAGCCAATAGGAATGCGACATTCCAATATTCAAACAATATTCAATATGGCGACTGCATATCTGACAGATATACAAATTAAATAAATGTGACAGTTCTCTGCAATTTACAAGTAAGTACTTAAAATTTGTGCTTTTTTGAAAATATAAACGGTAAAAATAAGGGATAATGACAGTGAAATGTAAAATTTGAGTCCACCAGAAATTATGGAACAAGCCTTAGTAACCACGAACAATTTATTACCAGCTAAATTCGCAAATGTGCATGCAAAATTTTAACCTCAATTTATGAAATGGAATGTTCAAAAAATAATGTTTAATTATGGGGTCGTAGAAAAAGTAGTGTATGCAACTCGCATTTAATGGCTATTAAGACACTCGTATTCATTACAATACTCGGCTTCGCCTCGTATCGTAATTTTCTTACTCGTGCTTATTGCATAATATACTATATGCTATCGCAATTTGCATTTTAAAAATTATCTGCATAAACTAAGCAGCTCTAACTTAATACGAATTTGAAATTACAGGTTGTTAATACTATTTCATCCTATGATTATAAAGTGGTAATTATTTTTGAAAATTAAATATTTAGACACGAGAGTAAACAAACGACCATCAGGCCCCAAATCAGAATACCCAATAGATAATTAGTTAATTACCTATAACGAGATATGGTCGAGGCTAATAACTAGATTGCTCACCTGGTTCGTCTACTTTAGCAGAAATACTAATACTGGGCTATACTGACAGGAGCAATTCCATTCAAAATGAACGAGCAAGTGCTTACCACCAATACCAACAGAAAAAATTACGATGATACAAATTATTATGACCCACGTATGCTTCCTAGAGAATCAAACGCAATTGTATAAGAGCGATAACATTAAAATTAACACCAACTAATTAGAAAAAACAAGAAAAAATACGCTGACAATTAACGCCCTTAGCATAAGACAAAAACATTAAAAACTATTGATTTAACGACAGTAATAATAACATAAGTAAAATAAATACAAAAAGTGAATACTATAAGTAAAATAAATGTCTGGATTTCAGAAGATAAAATGAGAAAATCAAGTGTATTAAATAAGCGATAAATATTCGAATAGGAAAAACTAACCAACCAGACGTAAATTTATCCGTGAGACAAATTAAATAGTAATAATTTCATTAAAACTATACAATCAAGCTAACTACTTAATATAAAATAAAACACAATCTCTCTACAAAAATGTATTAAACAAAATCTGTAATTCTTCAGTAACAAAATCTATATCGTTTTAAAGGTAATTGATTCGGATAAAATTACTATATCGTGATTACTTAATCTCCATAAATATTATTAAAAAGTACCCTTATCAAAATTAAGAAATCGTTACATTTGTCGAACAATTCATTTATATATAACATCAATAATCGATATACAAATGACAAAGGTGTGTATTTTTAGCTACACATATTCAGATATCATGCTTAAAGTCTATTTCAAAAGTATATTTTATTTGGAAAGTTAGTTTTATGTAATTGAATAACAATGGAAATGTATCTGTTATGGAAATTCCTTAAATATATGTTGAAAATAAAGGCAATAATATTCCAGATCTTGGCAGTTAGTTGTTCAAATCAATGACATTTATTTTATGCATGCGCAAACATTAAGTTTTCTGTTTTTTCAAAAATTGGTATGTGTTTAAATGGAAGAGAAGATATTAAAAGTCATGAATTGCGAGACTTCATGTTAGCATTATGTACGCATGAAGAGCCTAGCATATTATTAAAGAAAGCTCGACTGGTTTCACAAAAGTTTCGTTATGTTTTTTAGTGTGTGCTTTTACGATCAATATAATATTTCCTAGATTCCCTAATTTTTTTTTGACAAATTTCAAAATTTGTGTTAGTTGCTCAAATCAATGACATTTATTTTATGCATGCGCAAACATTAATTGTTCTTGTTTTTAAAAAATTGGTATGTGTTTAAACAGAAGAGTCATGAATTGCAAGACTACGTGTTAGCATTATGTACGCATGAAGAGCCTAGCATATTATTAAAGAAAACTCGACTGGTTTCACAAAAATTTTGTTATGTTTTTTAGTGTGTGCTTTTACGATCAGTAAATTCCCTAAATTCTCTTATAAATTCTCTAATTTTTTTTTTGACAATTCTGAATTACTGTCAAAAATCTGGAAAGAATGTCCATATAATCAATTTATATTACAAAATACAATATTTAGAGATAAAACAGTGAGATTCACACAACAAATTCATCAAATATATAACATCTTTCCCTACTAAAGATTTGTTTAGAGGTTTCCAAAAAATAATAACATTAAAGGCTAACTTAACTCACTCAGCTAATGTAATACACAATTTTGATGGAAAATTAGGTAAACTGGCAGGGGCGGATCTATATATGGACTTCATGTGCTGCAGGGCCAGGGCCCTGTGAATATAAAGGGCCCCAGCCCCCATTGAAAACATTGGAAAATATTGCAGATTTAAAAAAGCATCTAAAATTAAACGGGTTATTTCAGTGGTAAGACTTATGAGTATAAGTGGCTTAGCATTCAGAGGATCCGAGGCAGTATTTGATTCTCCACATAATAGTAATTTTATGAGTGCTCTGGAACTATTGGCAGAGTACGACCCATTTATTCGTGAACATATTGAATAACGAGAACTGCAACCAAAATCGATAATATCGTACATATCAAAAACAGTATAGTAGAAAATAATTGAGATCATGGGCAAACAGATAAGTAAACAAATTATAACTCAAATAACTAACGAGGACACAAAGTACTATTCAATTGTGATGGATTCAATTCCAGATCTGTCTCACAATGACCAACTTTATTGTATTACGTTACTGTTTTCGGAGAAAAGTTGAAATAGAACCTTCAAAATTGAATTAAAGAAAATAATGTAAAGTTGGAACGTTAAATTCGAAAATAAAATGTAAATAAATTAATTTGCCTGCTAAGCTCAGTTCGGATTCTGGAGGGCGATTCAGATTACTAGAGATGATTAACTAAATGGTACCTAAATCATTTATTAGATGTTAATATAAAAAAATACCATTTTAAAATTTAAACAATAATTATCTTCAAAATCAATGATTTTATATGTTTTACAGACGCAGAAAAATCTGATACAATATACTACTTTTATACAATACAGAAACAAAATAACAGATTGTTTAAATACCTTTATAATGGAAAATTTGAATAATATTTTCATGTAACATTCGTTATATTAAAATGACAACTCAGCTAGAAATAACAACGTATGCCACATTATTCATGTATATTTATATACATACAACTCATATCTAAGACATCGAATTACATTTTAATTTATACATTGAAAACGTTATTCATTTATTGAACATATTTAGCTCACCTAGATTTATAATATTTAATTCTTTATTATGAAATACATTCGTTTACAATAATTGTTATCATTTAAATAATACCTTATATTAAAGCTTTTTTTCTGTCTTCTTTCTTCTGCGCTGCTTTGTAGCGGAATCTTCTTTGTTCGCGAACAAGACGTGGAGAACCGGCATACACTGCCGCTTGTTGCACGATATCTTTATCACGAAAGATATAACACTTTGCACATTTAATATGTAGATGCAAGTTATTTAAAATACAATTAAAAATGTTTAAAAATATTAATAAAAGTATGATTAATTAAATATTCAATATAGTAAAATTATAATATTAATTTGGATAAATAGGCAGTACCATTACAGTACCCCCCTTTACTTTTTTGAAATAGCAAAAAGTTAAGGTTTGGTATTGCATAAAAAGTAAATCAATGACTGCTAAAACAAATATTATTGGTTGTCGATAGGTGTTTAGAAAACTTAACATCCTCATATTGCGGGTTGTTGCATAAGTAATGACTTTTCTTCGGCCTATCCCGTCGAAATGCGCCATTTTGAAAATAATCACTCTTCGGGAGCCATTTTTCTTTAAACATGGTTGGTTTATTTCTTTTCATTATCTTCTTTTGTTTAAATTTACGATTGTTTCTTATCTTCTTAGAAGAACCAATCATCTTGCAGAGTACACCCTGTATATCATTGGACCAATACTTCTTCAGCAGGCCTTGTCGGAAGTCCTCCATAGAATTCCATTGGCTTTTTGTAACTCTTGCCCATCCTAGGACTCCCCCCACCCCCAATTGGCTTTTCGCAATATCCAACACCTTGTCTTCTGGAGTTTTAGTTTCTAAGTTCAAACTATTTCTCCAGAGCATCTAAGAATATCTTGGGATGTGTTCCATTACAATTTCCATTAAATTTGGGCACCTCTGTTTCTTCTATAATCATGCCAACGGATGATGCCTCCTTTAGGTCAACACTTTGTGGTGGTTGAAACTAAACGAAATCCAGTGCACACTTACCTCTAGATAATTGGGAGAAGTCGATTCAATGAAACGGCATTTAACAGGAACTATTACATAAATTACGAAGTAATTAACAGTCAAAATGATGAAAAAACGAAACTAACGTAAGTATGAATAGGTATATACATATATGTAACATTATTTCTCTTGGGAAAGATAAGGACATTTTTTGTTGTCGGTTTCAATAACTTTTCAAGTAAACAACAGATGTTGCAGTTCACCATATGAATAATGCTATTCAGCTGTGTATTCAGTGACTGTGTGTTGTTTACATTATTTCTTTGTAACTACGTCGTAGTTTAAAGCTGTGACGTCCGCGCCCTAATGATGATGTGCGAAGAGAAAGATATAGAGATTTCAGCAATTTCTTTGGGATTGATCTTAAAAATTAGTTGTTTCGGCAACACTCAATATATTTACTCAATGTATTTTAATAAATCCACTAGGGCTGTTACGTTTAACAAATGCACATGCATCTGCAAACTCACCAAAAACTAAACAATGTCTAAACTGTATTCCTCATTAAATGTTCAACACCGTCGTTATTTTTCCAGAGAAAATAGTTTTGCTCGTTATTTACTTTATTTATAGGTGCCCTAATGGTAGTTTGGTAGCACGGTTTGTCGCAGTCTCTTAATTACAGTTCACTGAAGTTGGCAAGCGGAATTATACATTCGATACGACAATTCGATAAATTTACAGTCGGTAATCTTTAGGTTGAAGTTCGAAAAGAAATTAGCTAAATTTGCGTAGGGGCCAGTAATAATTAATATATTTACATTCAGATGTCTGTCCTAGTTATTTAAACAAGACCTACTCATGTGAATTTTAACTATTAATACATTCAGAAATAATTGCCATAATTTACTATACTGTTTAATTTTGAATTTAGAACGACTTAAATTGATGACGAAACATTATAACAACACATTTCTGGAAACTGAATATATTTTAATATGCTTAAAAAATAATAGCTTGTTTTCAGCTATCAAACAAAATATTTTTGATATTCTATTACGTATACAACATGGACTTATAGCGAATCTAAAAGTATTTCCAAAATTATTCCAACTACAGAATGTTCCAATAATGGGTGGAGACTGCGGCTAAAAATGTGAAATAAAATGCAAAAGGAAAATCCCTTACCACAAAAAATATATATCAAAAAATCTAAATACGTATTTCGGCAATTAAGTTGCCATCTTCAGTAGATATCTGTATAAAACAAAAAAGAGTGTTAAACGTGGTATTTTTGGCTAAGGTGTAACCTTAGAAGATATGCTCTTCACCAAATCACCAGTGGGATAACACTATACTACTTTTTTTTATATATCTCTGTTTTTATTTTCTTTAATACTTCCTTTTTTTCCCAAAAAATGTGTCTTTAATCATGTTATAAATTATCCCTGTCTTTCCTATTCTCTCTGCTATTGCTTTATCCATCCTTCCATTTTCTGCTATTACTGTGCCTAAATAGTTGAAGCTTTTAACTTGTTCTAGTTGTCTTCCCTATAAGCATATTTTGTGTTTCTTTTCCTTTCCTGGCATTATCATCGTTTTTGTTTTGCTTATATTAATTTTCATGTTTATTTTCCTGAATTCTGATTGGTATATATTTCGATTCTGTTGTAGATTCCTTTCTGAATCTGCTAGTACAATCATGTCGTCTGCGAACAATAATTCGCGTAGGGCGCTTTGGTGCATTCTCCAGCTCAGTTTCTCACATCTCTGTTTACAACTTTTTATAACATCGTCCATTAATATCGTGAATAGAAGAAGGCTAAGAACACAACCCTGTTTTAATCCTATTTTTGTTTCAAATTCTGTTGATTCTTCATTATGTGTTCTAACTTTATTTTTATTGCCTTTATACAGGGCCTTTATTGTATCGATAATATATCCTTCTATCCCTCTTTTTTCTAGAGCTTTCCAGATGTCTTCTCTTTTAATTCTATCGAACGCCGTTTGTAGGTCGATAAAGCAGATATGTATTTCTTTTCCTTTTTTCATAAATTTCTCTCCTAATTGTCTAACTATGAATATTAGATCTTGTGCACTTTTATACCTCTTCTAAATCCATGCTGATTTAAATCTAGTGTTGGTTCTATTATATCCGTTAGTTTCTTTTCTAGTATCCTTGCTAGTACTTTTCCAGGTATACTAGTTAATGCAATTCCCCGATAGTTTGCGCATTCTCTCATGTCTCGTTTCTTATAAAGTGGTAGTATTATTGCCATGTTCCAATCTTTGGGTATTTCCTGTTTTGTTAATATATCGTTCAGCAGATTACAAAATTCAGTTGTTGCTTTGTCTTCCATATATTTTATCATATCTGCTGTTATTTTATCCTCCCCAGGTGCCTTTCCCGATTTCAGTTTATTAATGGCTTCTATTACTTCTTCTTTTGTTATTGGCAGAATATTTGTTTCTGTACTATATTCTGCTTGTATGTTTTCTACTTTATCGTGCGCTTCGCTATTTGTTTCTGTTAGTTCTCTGAAGTGCTCCCTCCATCTTCTCATTATTAGTTTTTCCTCTGTTACTATGTTTCCATCCTTGTCCTTTATATTTTTCAGTTTTATTTGTTTCTTTTGTCGTAGGTTCTTCAACATGCTATAGGGCAGTTTCTGATTTTCTGCGTAATTTTCCCTCATCTTGTGACCAAATTCTTCCCATGATAGTGTCTTTGCAAGCTTAAGCATTTTATTTACCTCCGTCCTTAACTGCTTGTATATATTATAATCCTCTTCTAATCTTGTTTGTATGTACGTCTTCCACTTTTTTTCTCGTCCTTCACTTTTTGCTAAATATCTGTTTTCCACCATTTGCTTTTCTTTGTGCTTATATTTGCAGTTCTTATTATTCCGCATCCAGCTTGTGCCGCCTGCAGAATAATTCCTTTAAATTGGATCCATTTATCATCTATATTCTTTGTGGTATTGATCCTATTAGCTATTTCTTTATTTATGTATTCTTAAGATCTATCTTCTATGTTATTATCTTTTAACTTATAGCACTTTGCTGCGGTGGTCCTTCTATGGAAAGGCAAAGAAACGGACACATCCGCTGCATACAGACCAATATGCTTACTAAATACCCTGGGAAAGTTGTTCGAAAGATTGATAAAGGGCAGAATTGAGGAAGAGCTGAATAAAAGCGGTGGTCTATCAGAGAGATAATATGGTTTTGTAAAACAAAAGTCAACTGTGCACGCGATTCAAGCGGTGGTCCAAAAGGTCAGAAAATCTAACGAAAAATGGGTCGTTATAGTCGCCTTGGACATAAAGAATGCTTTTAACTCGGCATCATGGAGCAAAATAGTAAGAGAAATGAAGAAAAGGAATATGCCTTTGTACTTGGTAAATATCATAGTGGATTATCTCAGTGATAGAAGAATAATCGTGAACGCAGAAACAAAAAGGGAAGTTAATGCGGGTGTCCCACAGGGATCAGTGCTGGGACCTACTTTGTGGAATATCCTATATAATGGCGTCCTGGAGCTGGAGACGATGGACGGCGTTACAATGATAGCATATGCCGATGATCTGGCTATAGTTGTAGAAGCTCGTGATGAGAGGGAACTTATGTTTAAGGCAAACGAGACACTAGAAAAAATTGCCGAGTGGATGGAAGAAAACGATCTTTGTATAGCTCCCCAGAAATCGGAAGCAGTTGTTCTTAAAGGCCCGCGGAAAAAAGAGGATATAGAGTTCGAAATACGGGAGAACAGGATTCATCCAAAAAAACAGCTGAAGTACCTGGGAGTGATATTGGACAATAATATGACATTTGGTGCACATGTGATCTATATTCGCGAAAAAGCGGAGGCAACTATGGGGGCCCTTCTCAGGATTATGCCGAATGTCGGGGGACCGAGTAATAGAAAAAGAGACGCGTTGTATGGGGTGATACAATCACAAATACTGTATGCAGTAGCAGCATGGGCATCTGTGCTGAACATTAAGAAATATAAGGATATGTTAGAGAAACTTCAAAGAAGAGCGCTCTCACGAGTAATCAGCGGATATCGGACGGTGTCGACGGCGGCGGTTCAGGTGATAGCCGGCATACCATCCATCTCTCTTATGGCGGAAGAACATGTGCGTACCTTTGGTTCAATGGGTGGGCAATCGACCCAGTCCAAAATAAAGGAAAGAGGAGTAACTCTTAAGAAGTGGCAAAGGGGATGGGATAAATTGGATACATCCGCTTCGTGGACGAAAGTCCTGATCCCGGATATTACTGAATGGGTGAAATGCAAATTTAGGAGAACCGACTATTACCTGACGCAGTTCCTGTCAGGACATGGCCATTTTAGAACATATCTAAAGAGATTTAACCTGTCGGAGGAGGACACCTGTTTAGACTGTGGTGAGGTTGACTCCCCTGAGCACGCGATATTGGCCTGCGATAGATGGTGTGCGGAGAGGCAAGTACTGGAAAAGGATCTGGCGATGGGTTTGAATAAGGATAATATTATAAAACTCATGATGGAGAGTGGAAAGAATTGGGAGGCAGTACGCAGGTATGTGGCCAAAGTGTTATCTGTGCGAGAGAAGGATCAGAGAGAGGAGAAGAATGGAAACAGGAAAGGAGAATGAGTGATAGCCTTGTGATACTCCGAAGATATGCCTGAAAGGGCGGTTCCAGAGCACAGTGGTGAATGTTTCTGGGGGGTTTTTAGTGGGTATGCCTTTTTGGCGACTCCCACACTACCATACCAAGGAACGACGGCAGGTATGGTGTCCATAAAGGATTTTCCCCCCGACGCAAAAAAAAAACAAAAACTTATAGCACTTTATTTTGTCTTTTGTTATCTTCTTCCTCTTTTCTTCCTTGTCGTCTAGTGTAATTATCATGAGTTCTAATTTCACTAAGTAATGGTCACTGCTTATTTATGCATGTCTTTTCACTCGTACATCTTTTACCTTTTTCCAATTATCTCTGTTTATGATGAAGTAATCAATAATGGATTTCTCTTTTCTCGAGTACACCTCTCTAGTGAACCTATGTATAACTTTATGCGTGAATTTTGTGTTTGCAATAACATAGTCATTTGCGACACACAACTCTATCAGTCTATTCCCATTATCATTTCTAATTTGTTCACCGTTCTTTCCCATATATCTTTCTATTCCTGTGTTATCCATTCCTACTCTTCCATTCATATCTCCCATTATTATTATGTTGCTTCCTTAGCTATCTATTTCTGCCTGTAAAGCTTCGTAAAATTCATCCTTCTGCTCTTTCTTTGCATTATCGTTCGGTGCATAGGCCACTATTATAGACCATATGTTCCTTTCATCTATTCTTACTTTAATCGCCAGTAATCTCTCGCTTACAAATCTTTCTTCTATAATTGATTTTACCTTGCTTTTTATATTAATGGCTAAAATATTTTTTTTTCTAAACTTAAGAATATTTTGAATTTTTTCTATTAAATTTATATTCAGAAAGAAAGCCTATACTCTCAAATATAATGTTTGGTATTGATAAACGTGACGGTTTGTGCGCTATCGCTGCCACACTCAGATAGATAACGAACCAGTCAGATATCATTGCAAAAGCTACTTTTTCGTAATCAAGCGTAATTCAGATCTAACGAAATAACTATTTCAGTAGTTGCGAGGTAACATGACCCGCATTTTTTAAAGAAATTATTACTTTTTCCATGTCATTCGTTGAACGTATTTTGAATGATATAAATTCTGTACCTTTTATTTTCTAACGCAAATAATACAGCTGAGCAATTTGAAATGCTGTTTACTATGTCCTTTATGCTAGATACAAAGTATTGGTTGAAAGTCTGTGCTAACTCCATGTTATTAATAATTTTTTTATTCTGAAATATCATAGATTTCCCATTACGTTCATTTTCATCCAAGCATCACTTTTAAATTTTTGCGTAGCTCTTTGCAATTGCGTTTATTGTTATCCAATAACATTTCTAAATATGTTTCGTTTGCACATTTTATTAAATATGCTATCACATTTCTGTAAGTCTTCTAATCATGCCACGATTCGTCGCTTTTAGTATATGTACATTGCTAAAACGTCTAGTCAATATATTTACATTATTTGAATTTTGATTTATTTTTCCAATGCATATTCATCAGATAGCTTTAAACTGCATTAGCCTAGATCTTTTTACAACATTTTAGTGTATCATTTTTAGATTTTTATCGATTTGTTTGGATAGGATGCCGTAATCACTTATTTTAGTATGAAATGTACTTCATGTTTCAGTGTACTTTTATTTCTTATTGAGTCAAGGCATTATAACAAAATAGATTTTTAATTTTTTGATAGTGAAATGTGTTACTTGGGTAATTTATATTCAAGTCATCTGTTAATATCATACTACCCTCGTAATCAATTATATCGCTTATATACAGGCTGAGTCACCTCCCTGGTAATGGCAGATTGTGACTTTAGGAAAAAAGATATTTCGAAGGTTTTTTTTCCTATGATAGCCACTCAGTACCTTTTAAACTTATTTTGTATTGTACATAGTGTTCCATAACTTGGTGGCTTACCATAGTTAATTTTTTTTAAATAGAACACCCTGTAATTTTGTGTTTTCCGAATAACTCTTAGTCGAAAAATTATATGATTGTACCAGCCTCACATTTAATTTTATGATATATTACCATTTTTCTGACAAATTAATCGTTTTTATAAAATCATATTTGTCTAAAACCACATATTAGATGGGCTAAATGTTAGTAGTGTTGTCATAAAAAAGGTCCTAATACAAGCATATTTAATTATTTTTGAATTACTAATTGTGTTTGCAGAAAACATGTAACTTTAATCCAGTTTTCTACACACGCAATTAGTAATTCAAAAAAAATCACTTTTCTCTTATCGAATAGCGAGTTTTTGCCAATATGTCGTAAATTATGCATTCTATAAATATTTGTCTACAGTACAAAAGTATTTAGAGTTGGTTTTGAAATATTTTTTGCATAAATGAAATTTCAAAATTCGGACCGGAAGTAACACTTTTACTCTTAGCGAGTAGCACTTTCTTTCGAATGTCTCGCAAAGTATGCATTCTATAGCGATTTATTAAGAGAATAGAAGTACTTATAATATGACTTCAAATAATTTTTATATAAAAAAAATTTAAAACTATAATTTGAAACGCTCATACGTATAAGAAAGTCGTGTGGTGGCCACACCTCATTTTTTGTCTAGCAGTAATTTTTTTCTAATAAAACTATCTGTATATCGTTTTATTTGTGAATTGCTCACTAAATTTCATACCAACAATATGTATGACGTTCTTACTTTAGAATTGACCATTAAGGCTATACGCCCGGCCTCGAAATCGTTTTTGCCATTTCCTAATCGTATTTTTCATGAAAACCTTACCGAATTTGCACGCTAATTTAAGAAAAAAATGCTTTTCAATGGATAAATCGTAATTTCTTCGAAATTGTCCAAAGGGCCCTAAATAAAAATAAAAATGTAAGACATTTCAAAAAACAAGCCTTTATTTAAAATTATGTAACACTCAACAGGAATACATAAATTTTATTTTTTCTTAATTTTTAAAAATAAGGTCACGAAACGGAAAACAAAATTTTGAAATTTGGGCGAAATTCACTGAAATCAAATAGAGTATGTGGTACGCTCGCACATTGTGTCGAGAGGTAGCTCCGCCTACCATTTCGGGCAGTTTCTACGCAGTTTGTAAAATACTTCTGAGATCGGTGTATGTTAAGAAAGTAATCGTTACTCGGACATTATTTTATCGAAACCGTTGATATTTTCTTTACAATATAGTGTACATATACAGTGTCAGCGTCACAATACTTCCTTATACTACGTATCAGAAAGTAAAAGCAATATCTCTTCCCGTCCCTAACGCTATACCTGCTAGAAGCCCATGCTAGGACTCACACAGCTTGCGGGCAGGGAGTATAATTATTATATTTGACTCGCAATAATTTGCTTCTGAAACGATCTAGAAATTTATTTCTTACACAAAAAATAATTTTGGAATGTTAGCTTTATTTTGTTTCACATATATATGGGTAAATTCTGAAAAATAAGATTAGTTACTCGATAGCTGAAAAATATCTTACACAAATTAATGGTCTACTAAAACTTTTTTTTTTATAAAATTTACACACCATAAAGAAAAATCGAAAACACTAGTATCATCCAAATACTTTAGGGTATAACCTTAAAAAAAAACAGATCCCTAGCTCTCTGCATTGCTGAGATATCACGAGATAAGTATTCAATTATTAATATTATAATTATTAAATGAAAATTTTAAAATTTACACAAAAAAACGATTTTTCGACCTTTTTGCGATTTCGATTTTATTTTCCAACTCAAAATTTGAATCCGGCAGGTAATTTTACATATCCAGCTTCACTTTTTTTGTGTGTTTGAGAAAATATAGATGTATAATTTAGGGGCGGTTGCTTCCTGACTGCCAAATATGTGGG
Organism: Amphimallon solstitiale; assembly: GCA_963170755.1. Lineage (NCBI taxonomy): Eukaryota > Metazoa > Arthropoda > Insecta > Coleoptera > Scarabaeidae > Amphimallon > Amphimallon solstitiale. Next base: position 46,850,182 of record OY720681.1, on the reverse strand, counting down.
CCAACCGGCGATTATCTGAGACCATAACGCAGCCATAAATTACAGGCAGATTAGATTAGGTGACAAGTTCTTTTCTCTATCTTTTTCCTCAGCATAAGACAGAGCACGCGGACCCTTAAACATTTGTCTTTTATTTACATTTGCACGAAAAGCAGTGGTACGCCCATTTCAAATCGAACTCAGCTTGAAGCGGGCGTCCAGCCTTAAGTGAGCTGTTTTCGTTTTTTGAAGTAATTTTGCCAACTTTATGTTTTTTATTTTAATTCGGTACAACAGCATATTTGCTGTGAAATGGATGACATTTTATATACAATAATAACTGTTTAAAACACTTGGCTCGTTTCACTATGAGTTTTATTTATAAAATATTAATCGTATAAACAATAGTACTCTAACACCTACACATCAGATATATATGTCTCTTTGATAATGGTGTGACAACCGAAATACATGTTAGAGTACTATTATTTATAGGATTAATATTTTATAAATAAAACTCATAGTGAAACGAGCCAAATGTTTTAATCAGTTATTATTGCATGAAGTTAAAAATGTTTCACCAAGAAGTGTCTGCAACAACAATCCAGAATATTCATTCACTTTTAAACACTTTTGAACACAAGTGATAAACCGATATTAATAATAAATTGAGCAGTTATATTTCTAAATATTTGTGGAACATGTTCCCGCATAGCTTCTTTTCTGGTTGCAGGTATACAATATATTTGCTCTTTTGCGAATCTCTATAAAAAAAGAGAAAACTAATTTTGTGATGTCCGAAGAACTAGCTGGCTAGTGATTAAGGGGTTCGTAATTTCCCTGGAAACAATTCATTTAAAATATTTCGTACCTGTAGCATAGAATGTAGAGGTTCGTTAATAAATTTCATGATTTCAACTAAATTAAACTCATCGCGCCACCTACCGTAAAGGGCACAACAACGTCTGCCCGGGCCAGGCAGTATGGTTTATACTACATATTCCAAAAGAAATCCATCAGAGAAGTTTCGCGGGTGATCAGTGGCAATGGTTAATAGTTTTTTCTATGAATGAGTGCAGTTTTAATCTTTTCTTGATTTTAAATTTAGGTTGTGTGTGTTCGTAATTTCTTTTTGTTATTCTTATATAAAGGTTTTATTATATAGATTGTCTATCCTCAATATATCTATTTTCTCTAAACCTTTTCATTTCTTGCCGTACCGTCAAAATTCTAAGTACAAATACGTATGTCTCTCGCCGTTTCAGTTTATTAATATTTTAAAGTAATAGGTGTATATAGAGATAAATTAATGTTTTTAAATAACAATGCAAACATATGAATTGAAAAATGTAGGTCAATATTTCCCCAAATAAAACAACAACAGCATGTATGTAACCTTTCAGAAAATGATACGAGATAAATGGTGTAACGTAATAGAATTTGAAAAGCCATCGATCAGTTCTCGAACATAATAAATTCACGTATCTTTCTGACAATGCAGAACACTGTATGTGTGTTGTAGTTACAACCGCTAATGTGTCGAGAAATATTTGTTTGACAATATTTATCGCATTATATTTTCGATAACCGTCAACCGGGACATGATTTATAGATTTTTCAACCAGCCCCCCTTTCCCAGGATCTTTCTCAATCACTGTTATCATTGCGAAGGTGTCAGTTATATTACAGCCCGCGATTTATTGCTCTTTTATTATGAAATTGTCCTTGTGTGTTTGTCTAATGAATGAGGCAATAATTCGTTGATAATGCTGTATTGCGTTAATAAATAGCCCGCTGAAAGGTTAACTGAAAAAAAAGTTTTCTTTTGCTTTAAAAATTTTTGTAAAATAAGACAATATGGCTCTGTGAACAAGCTTCGCTTTTTTAATGAAGGGCAAGTAAACTTCAGAACTCTACACATTATAAATCGTTCTACAAATAAATACTCTTCCTTAAACAATCATTTATAATACAAACAAAAACGTAAAATGTAGATGGTTAACTTGACAGTCATTTGTATAAAACACACTTTACATAAACAAATTTATATGTAACGTCATTTGTATGTGACAAGTGCTATAAAGGCAAGTGTTAACTGGCAAAGTTAAATTAGAGAATAAATGTTTGTGATTATTGTGATTAATATATCGATACCAGACTTAATTTCCCATAGTCACTTCCTTACACATTGATAGAAAAGCAATAATTTTCCTAGTTTTCTATTTTCTCCTTTTAAGGAAATTATATCAAAAGAATTTAAATCACTTTGAAAATAAACAAATACGAGATTATTTAGCAACGTTTATACAAATTATTTCGTATAAATATTTGTTTTAGGTGTCGGGATCAGATTTACATTCGAGAACTGGATTTAAATGAATAACGTAATTCTAAATTGACCACAGTAATAGCAGTAATACAATAACACGAAACAAGCTGTACATTATGTATGTATGTAATGTTTTAATATATACGCGCGGCAAAAAGTTTCATCGGAAGACTAGCTATATGGAAGGTATGTCTGGTCATCGCTAATACATTTAAACACCAAATAAAGAGAGGTTATCTTCAATTTTTTTAATACATAAGTTTTAGTAAATATATCATTTAACTGCTTTGTAAAAGACAATACCTGTGGCACATAGAGGTAAACACATATTTCAAATATTTTCCATTTATGATATATTGCATTGTAACATTGATGTGTCAACATTATAAATAAAATGCAAAAGGAAAATCCCTTACCACAAAAAATATATATCAAAAAATCTAAATACGTATTTCGGCAACTAAGTTGCCATCTTCAGTAGATATCTGTATAAAACAAAAAAGAGTGTTAAACGTGGTATTTTTGGCTAAGGTGTAACCTTAGAAGATATGCTCTTCACCAAATCACCAGTGGGATAACACTGTCATTATAAAGAAAAATCTTTTAGTTTTTCCCAAAATATTAGAATATACTTGTTTTTCAAGGGGGAGAACAACTGCTTTTAAGATCTGGGTTTTCTCTACAGCTGATTATACCCAATATTTTTCTTTTTCTTATATTTTATGTATCCGCGATAATTCCTTATTCTTTGATTTACATTTCCTGGGTCTCAGATGGCACGCAAGTTGACATTGTCTTCCTCGTGGCGACGTTAGTTGTTGTCCTCAAAACCGAGGATCTTCTAGCTGAAGCTACAAATGGTGGTCTGTCACCTGATGGTCTTCCACTTAGCTTACATCTCCGAGGTTGTCCCACCCTTTTCCTTGGCTATACCGTACCGATGACGACCAATTATTCAGAAACACGTGTCTACGGTTGCTCTACAGCGGATTACACCTAATATTTTTCTTTTTCTGATATTTTATGTATCCGCGATAATTCCTTATTCCATATATACAGGGCGAGTCATCTAAGTGGGTAAGGCCGATTATGCCTTTATGAGTAAAGATATTTCAAAGCGGTTTTTTCCTTGTGATAGCTGTTCATTGGGAGCACATTTTAAAAATATTTTGTATTATACAGAGTGTTCCATAACTTGGTGGCTGACCATAGTTATAGTCTTTTAAATGGAACACCCTATATACTATTGCATTTTTGTATTCCCCGTATAATTTTTAGTCAAAAAGTAATAAGATAGTATAGGCCTAGGGTGTAAAGTTTTTGACTTATTCCCATTTTTCTGAAAAATTCAATGTTTGTATAAAATTATATTTCTCGAAAACGACGTATTAGATAGACAAAAGTTTTTGCAGTATTGTTTACAATAAGAGGTCCTAATAAAAGCATGTGCAGGAAATTGGATTAAAATTACATGACAAGTTTTAGAATAAAAGTCATTTCTTTTTAATGGAACACCTGTGTATCAGTTCATTTTTGAATTGTTTATTAAATTTTATGTTAGAAACATGTAAGACGTTAATACTTTCAATGTGACTATTACTGAGCTACTGTCGTTTTTTGATATAATTTTGTTAATTTTTGCAAAAAACTCAATTTTTTCAAATGGAACAGCCTGTATATTATTTCATTTTTGAATTTCTTATTAAATTTCACATCAAAAACATGTAAGACGTTAATACTCTAAAAGTGACTATTACTGAGCTATTGTCTCTTTTTGACATAATTTTGTCAGCACTATACTATATTAATTAAAACTACAAAACTGACAAAATTATATCAAAAAGAGACAATAGCTCAGTAATAGTCACTTTTAAAGTGTTAACGTCTTACATGTCTTTTATGTGAAATTTAATAATAGATTCAAAAATGAAATAATATACAGCGTGTTCTATTTGAAAAAATTGATTTTTTTGCAAAAACTAACAAAATTAAATCAAAAAACGACAGTAGCTCAGTAATAGTCTCATTTAAAGTGTTAACGTCTTTCATGTTTCTGACATGAAATTTAATAAACAATTCAAAAATGAACTGATATATAGGCTGTTCCATTTAAAAAAATTACTTTTATTCTAAAGCTTTTCATGTACTTTAATCCAGTTTCCTGCGCATGCAGTTAGTAACTGTAAAAAAATAAATCATGCTTCTATTAGGACCGCTTATTATAAACAGTAATGCAAAAAGTTTTGTGTATGTAATACGTCGTTTTCGAGGAATATAATTTTATACAAACATTGAATTTTTCAGAAAAATGGGAATAAGTCGTAAACTTATAGATCTAATAAGCGAATGTTTTGAATTATTGAAAATTATATTGCTCTCAATCGATACTGATATTGTTAATTGGCAAAATTATATTATAAAAATTTCGCAGCCAGTCAGGTTCGAACATCTGTTTTTAATACAATTTAAGACGTTAAAAATGATTCGTAGTTAGTTTCCGCTGTGAAGCTGCTGCTTAATTCGAAGACTCAGGCAAACCTCTTAGACGTAAGTTAGAATCTTTCCGGCGGTAACTGTTTATAATTTAATGTCGATAATTAACAATATCAATGTTGATTGCGAAGTATAAAATATGTTCTATTCACATTCTTCGCGAGATACTGTTGAAAAGTGGATAAGAGATATACCTGCGCAAGAATTCAACGGTATTCAACTCCTATGCAAAATTTGCAATATATTATTGCAGTAGCGTAGTAAAACATGTGTCATCGTATACATATAAAACACGTATTGGTGGCACTGGAACAGCTTATAAATTGCAGAAATCATTTAATTCGGATTTACTCAAAGCTACTAGTAAAATTCCATAGAATACTGTAAACTTATCCTGAGTTTACTCATTTTTTTACAAAATTGTGTTATCGGTAAATATAGTGACTTGAATGTGCACAAGGAATCCACCTTGAGAAAATATTATTTGTCCTCAATATACGATCAAATTAAGACATCAATTGTCAATGACATAAACGATAAACGTATTTGGATGTGAGTAGATGTGAAAGGAAGCAGTCTTGAAAATATTTTGTAAATATACACATTACACATTTACTTACATCTAAGAGACCCGAAACAACTAATGCAGAATTCACATAAGATAACGTTTCTTTATATTTGTAATCGCAATGGTGTGAAAAGCACGATAAAAATAAAGGATACGTGTTATTATTTATAACAGATAGAACTACAAATATGAAGGCGACTGGTTAGCTCTTACAACAAACGTCAAGTGAAATGTGATAGAACAAAGGTCTCGCAAAGCCCAATTTTTATAGACAAGTCTAAAACAGCGTGGTGAGGATACAAAGTATTTAAACTCAGGAAGGCATTCCTGATACATTTATTGATTTGTTCCCGAAACCTGAAAGACTTATCCAACGCAAAACCTCACACACTAATAACAATGGATAGCTGCATATCTAGCAACTTAATCGCAATGGAGTTTTGAAGTTCGTTACAGTTCTTGTTGTTCTTGTTGAAGTTGCCAATTTCGAATTGGAAAAGAGTTATATATTTGGAAATCATCAGCATAGGTATGAACAGATGATGACTTAACTTGTCTAGGTAAATTGATTATGTAAATAGAGTAGAGATGCGGTCCGGTAATCTATCCCTGAGGAACTCTGAACGTATGAGCAAAGGCTTGAATCTTGTAATAGTACGGCTTTATTTGGCAATGAAAGTGAATAAACTTAAATTTATTAGTGAAATTAATTTACTTATTGAACACTCCACGTAATTAGCTCAGATAATAGTTCGGTTTCAAGTCGGTTCGGTTATTCAGGCACTAAGATTATTTTTATACATGTACTATTACTTCTTTTTGTTTTAAGATGCAAAATGATATTTAAATATTATGAATATATTGACTAAAACACAAACAACAAAGATCAGGTTACAAAACAAACATTACAACGTGAAACACAATTAAAATGGTACGTATCAATACAAACTAAGCAGAAGTTACAAAATAGGCAAATATAATAGGTCTATAAAACGACGTTGCCTTACATAGATAACATACCGTGAATTTAACTAGATTTTAATTTATTGTTCACAAAAAATGCATGCATAATATAGGCCTTTAAATTGCTTTTACGTTGGGTACCTTTATGAAGATGCTATGACGATGGAACGGTGTTTTCAAAAGCAGCTTCCCCAGGATAGATTGAAATGCCGCCTTCTTTATATCGAACTAGGGCACACACTTGTTTTAATAAAACTTTAACCTCGCGTAGCACACTATTTGTTTTATTAAAAATATATCTATTTTCTCACTAGGCTTTTCTTTTACTTTTAAATAATGCTTGGAATTACTCTATTTTTATTAGCACTATTAGCCTGTGAGATCGTTCCCTGTAACTGGGTGTGGTCCAGCCGTTTTTTATTTATTCGGCAAGAGGGACCTGTGAACCTACTTGTTCTCTAGTTGGGGAACGTCTAACTGCCTATTCCTTGCTTAAGGCACGTCACACCGTATTCTTTAAGGGGATTCCCCGAGCCACTTATGTACTTTACTTTTCTTCAAATGTTGTTCGTGGGAACACGCACTTCGCAAAATATGTAGCGTTCAAGGTTGCCCACGTGTCGATTGCACACAAACCGTTTCTTGTCTATGTCGCATAACTTCTTAGCTGGAGTGGATAAGATTGACGCCACATGTATTTCTTTCCCATACATACATCTACGCACTATTTTTCTCTTTTATACACTCCGAACATATACAGAATTTATATAGAAACATTTTAAAAAGGAATATAATAATTTAATACAAATAAATGAATAATATATGTTTCCCGATCTGTGTTGATTAATTATATATATTAATTTCATGATACCATTACCTTAATATAAGTATCTTTGATGTTATATTATATTTATATTTTATTCGTGATATACAGGGCCTACCGTTACAATCTTTTATCATCCAGAACCACACTCGTCGTACGATTATTCAAATAACTAGCAATTAATTGAGTCGAGTGCGCACTAAAACCAATACTACCCAGAATATCAGTAAGAACACCGTGATGACCGCATCAAAGCCCTCACTCTAATTCAAAAATACCAAAATGATAATATGACCGCTATGACAAGCCGATATAATAACGTCAGTTACACTCAAAAAAGTGCTCTCACAGTTATAACCGCCCCTGAATCCTGACTGCATTGGTGGAATATTGCATTGTCACTAACGAAGTCAAAAAGCTCATTGAGATATTTTATCACTAATTTTAGGCAACGGAACAACCGAGAACAACAATGTTATTTTCAAACTGTGATTGTTACGCTTGTAGTAAGGTCTTATAATTAGAAAATGGAACAAAAGTGTAATTTTCCAAACATGTAATAAATAAATATTAATTGTTATACCTGTACAACCATTAAAGAAGGGGTATATATTAGATCTACATGATTATTCAAAAGAACATCTTTGAGATTCTACTTACTTTTCAAAATTTCTTGGGAACGTTTAATTTACGGCCCTTATTGGCAATATTTTACTTTCACCTAACGTGTGATTCTCAAAAATAAGGTGATTTGCAAATGTGGAGCCTTTAAATTATATGACCGAATGGGTTCTCTGATCTTTGAATTGAAGCCATTGTCTTTGCAATTCCAAATTTTTTTTAAGCCCCTAATTAACTATAAATATTCATTTTATCTTTTGACTTAAAAATTAAATTATTTGTAAGACAGAATCGTATGTTATGGTAAAAATACTATATTTAGATATTATTAATAAGTTTACAGTTGTTAGGTTGGTTGCAAGGTGTACCTGTATAATTACATTCTCTAAAAAAAAGGAACTTCAATATAAATAATTAAAGCAATGTAATTTCAATTTATTTTACAACGCTCTTGTAATTTTTAGTCAACCGTACAAGGTTCTTTCGTAATGTTACCGAAAATAGTAATTTAAATGTATGACAATATTCTCGTTGTAAATTAATCAATTTAATTATTCATAGTGAAATAAAATATTCTACGAAGCATAATTATTCAATTTTGTTATGTATTATGGCATTCAAAATACCCATAAATAAATTACTAGCCAAACGAAATAATTTTTGCATGTGGTAACTACTGTGTGTGTTCCAAATCTTATTGAAAATTATTTTAACCTCGTAAATAACTTTAACACATATACATTAACGTGCCTTTCTTTATAAAGAGGATCCGTAAACATGTTTAAACCATATACCACGTACATCCAGCACTAAATATTTCAACCACTTTTATCAACATTTATATATATTGTTGTTTAATATTGTTATTAACAAAATAGTGAAAAATACAAAAAATAATCAAATGCGCAAACATTATACACAAAAATCTTTACTTTTTATACAGACAACTCTTAATAAATTGTAAAATTGCAAGAAATCTAGATAAGAAAATTTCCATAAATATAAAAAAAAGTGCAGAAATTAAATTTTTGAAGACAATTACGTACAAATACAATTTCAATATAAAGGCAAACAAATCATGAGAAAATTAGTTTGAATCAGTCGAACAATCAAGACAGCAGATTTATGCTGCTAAAATAATGTGAGCGAGTTGACATTATCCTGACAAACCAAATAATAGATGCAAAAAATTAACGAAAGGAAAAAGAGCAAATGAAAACATCACTACTAAAAATAACTGAACTGAAAGCAAAGAATGGTAACTCTTCTCCTGAAATAAAAGACTTAGCAGTGTATATATTAATAGCATAGGTCTGCAACCAATAAAGTGGTAAAAAACGGTTTGCTGATCGTAATAAAATTTTGGATGGAGGAAAAATACTCAAAAATACCATAACGCACCATTTCTTCAGAAATTCAAAACTTTGATTTTTGTAGCTACCACTGCATTGGAAGGGGATGGACATTTAGTAAACATAAGGAAGGAGACGAGCATTTAGCACCATAAATCGTCACTACTGGCGAGAATTAGTGGTGTTTATGGCAGTCTGTGATGCGAATAAAATTAACAATTTTAAGTCATAATATGTGTTGTTTGGGCATATTGTACTTCAAAATGGCTCTTATTCGACGAGAGTCTATGCTAAAATCGCCATGATTTACCTCTGGTTATCATGTTATTATAAAATTCCAGAAACATATTGTGTGAGCGGACATGAGTCAGTAGATGACTCTCTTTTGTCGCTCTCGTCTATTCTACAATGCCTGCGCTTCGCTCATTTGTTATATGATCTTTGAGAGAAAAGACTGCGTACGCAGTGCAATTTTTCTCAAAGTTTTATATTTGTAGAGGTTATTTATTTTCTACAACGGATGAGTAGACTCATTTTTATAGTTTTCATATTTAAAATTTTAACCTATAAAATGTACACAATGGCAAAAAGAAAGTTTGTTTTAATTTAGCTAATTCATTTTGTTACATTTGTGGGGTATATGTAGGGAAGAAACATCAAAGAAGTATAAAAGATTTTATATAAAAGAGTATATTAATCATACTTCGGTGTAAAACTTGATGACCAAAATAAATCATGGGCCCTGTATGAAGTGTATTACCCTTGTATAGAAGAATTGCGAAAGTGCTCAAAAGATAAAAATCTTGGTGGTAATTGCTACTACTATCCATGTAACCTCAATGGGTACAATTTAATTAATAATGAAATTGAATGATTTAGTCAGAAATTCACGCCTTTCTAAAGATTCTGCAGAACTCCTAGGATCTAGGCTAAAAGAAAAGAATTTATTGGCTCCTTCTTACATGGTTCAGAAAGTGAAAAATAGATTTTATTTCATACTTTTCCCAAGATAGTGGCTTGGTTTACTGTAGGAATGTTCCTGGATTGATGGAGATGTTTAATATACAGTATAAGGAGAACGAATGGAAGCTCGTTATTGATTGGTCAAAAATAAACCTCAAAGCAATTATTCTGCATAAAGGAAGCAAGGCTAGGCTAAAAGAAAAGAATTTATTGGCTCTTTCTTACATGGTTCAGAAAGCGAAAAATAAATCTTATTTCATACTTTTCTCAAGATAGTGGCTTGGTTTACTGTAGGGATGTCTCTGGATTGATGGAGATGTTTAATATACAGTATAAGGAGAACGAATGGAAGCTCGTTATTGATTTGTCAAAAAGAAGTCTCTAAGCAATTACTCTGCATAAAGGCAGCAAGGCCTTGCTAAAAGAAAAGAAATTATTGACTCCTTCTTACATAGTTCAGAAAGCAAAAAATAGATTTTATTTCATATTTTTCTCAAGATAGTGGCTTGGTTTACTGTAGGGATGTCTCTGGATTGATGGAGATGTTTAATATAGAGTACAAGGAGAACGAATGGAAGCTCGTTATTGATTTGTCAAAAAGAAGTCTCTAAGCAATTACTCTGCATAAAGGCAGCAAGGCTAGGCTAAAAGAAAAGAATTTATTGACTCCTTCTCACATGGTCCAGAAAGCGAAAAATAAATTTTATTTCATATTTTTCTCAAGGTGGTAGCTTGGTTTACTGTCGTGATGTTTGATATACAGTATAAAGGGAACGAGGGGATGTTCGTTATTGATTTGTCAAAAAGAAGTCTCAAAGCAATGATTCTGCATAAAGGCAGCAAGTATGCTTCAGTGCCATTAGGGCATTCTGTGTAGCTAAAAAAATGTTACGAAAATTTAGCCTTGTTTCTCAACAAATTAAAATATAAACATATTGGATGGATTATATGCGGTGATCTGTAAATGCTTTCCAAGCTTCTTGTACAACAAAAGTGATACACCGAGTACCTTTAGTTCTTGTGTGAATGCGTTAGTTGAGATAAAGATAATTACTGGATTAAAAGGGTGTGATTGCCAAAATAAGTGTTAAACCCTAGAAACACAAATGTAGCGAAGGAAAGTGTGGTTGAACCCAGTAAAGTCATCTTGCCTCCAATTCATATTAAACTTGACTTGATTAAACAATTTGTTAGGACTTTGTGAAAAGAAGAAGGATCGTTTAAATACCTTGGCACAAGTGCTTTCTTTGCAGGTCCAGATATTCGAAAACTTTTTCAAGACGAAGTGGTTTAAAGTAAAATGGAAATGAGGGGAAAAAAAGCTTGCAGCGCTTTTACGGAAGTCGTTAAGAATTCCTCGTGAACTTTAGGGATCCAAACCCAAAAACATGTGAACAACATCCAAAGGATTGTTTCTGTTGTTCGACGAGTTTGAAAGTTAATTTCTTAATTTGGCATGTAGACTACTTTCCTGGAAATCTTGGTGCTGTTAGTGAAGAACTGGAAGAAAGATTTCGCCAAGATTTCAAGGAGATGGGTCGTAAATGATCGCGAATTACTATTGGATGCTGCACAAAGAAGACCCACATAGTGTCTACAGGAGGCAAAGTGACAAAACGAGCTTTCAGCGGAAAAAGGAAAAGGCTGCATAAGGACCTATGAATGCCGGAATAATTTAGCTAATAATCTTTAATAGTTTAGTAAATAATAAATTTGTAAGTAAAGCATTTAATAGATATTTTGAAAAGAATATGTAAAATACGTTTTTTCCTATATATTGATGCCCATTTGTAAAATATTCTTACATGACTGGGAAAAATGAATGCCATATTTGAAATTAACGCATCAAGCAATATAAAAATCACTTTTTCATGACTCAATTTTGCAGGCCGTGTATTTAATTGTATACCTGTGTATGTACTTCGAGAGTCCACAGTACATAAGATGTAATATCAGAGAAGCAGATGATATACCTTTTATTGTAAATATATCAATTTTTGGTGCTCTATAACTTTGCATAAACTTGCTTTTATACATGGAAATCGCAGATATGTTAAAACTAAGAACCACAGAGATCCAGCATGTTTTATCTACTATTATTGATATTTATATATACTGTTGTCCATCATTGTGTGTAGAGTAGTGAAAAACACTGAAAACAGAAAAACACAACATTTAAAATAGGAGTACTTGTTATATAGAAAATATAATTCTAACTACTGAAATTCTTAATAAATTGCTAGAAGGGTGGGTTAAGGAGGTATGAAAATGCCAATAAACATAAAAAACTGCAGAAATTATATTTTAAAACACTATTACTTACGTTAAAAAATATTAGTAGTAGACAAACCAAAAGCATAAGAAGATTAGTGTAAATCTTGCCAATAATCAAGACATTTGAAACAATTGTTAAAATGGTATGCGCAAGTTCGACAGGAGCCTGATAAAACAAATATAGACTAAATATTTACAATTTTACTTAAAAACACACTCGTAAAATCATAAGATATGCTTAGTTGACACTGTAGCTGTATCAGATGTTAAAGTACTGCCAAACCCAATGTTCTTACAAAATATAGTTCTTAATATGCAATACTAATTATTATTTTTTAGTAGTAGATTTAACAAATCGGCAAATTCTTAGTACTTAGTAGTAGTCCAATATCTGATGAAGCTACAGTGTTAGCGAAACATGTCATGTCGTACGTTTTCAAATAAAATAAAATTTGAAAATAACTAGGATTTCCAGCAACTATCATCCGAATCAGTCAAACATATAATAGACGCAAGAAATAAATAAAAGAAAGAACTGTAAATCACTACTAAAAATAACTCAACTGGAAGCAAAAAAAAAAAGAAAACGCTTGTAAGAAATGAACCAATTAGCATTGTACTGGAAGGCATGAAAACACATTAATAGTTAATTGTATATCATCAGTTGTACTCCAACGCTGCACAGCGTATAAAAAGGAATATCAAAGAAGAAGCAGATGATATACTTTTGAGTGTAAATATATCCTTTTCTAATTACTCTAGGGTCTTTCGTTAATTATTTCAAGTTTATAATTCTATTTGTTATGTTCTAAATAAGCTTAAAAGGTGATAGTAAATTTAGAAGATTACGAGTAAGAACTAAATAATTACTTAAAGCCTGTTCTATTTTCAACGGAAAAGAATCCTTAGAGTTTAATTAACATTATCGATTAAGCTTATGTTATTTCTCCTTCGTGATATATCTTATTTATATTGACATGTAATATAATATACTGTTAAAAGATTAATAATAAAATGTAGATAAAGAATTTTAATTTGACGCAAATACGGAATTTCAACAATTTTTTTCGATAAATAACACAAGGTCAGAGAGATTGCGATCGTTGCTTTACAATTTAAGAAATTAATTTAGCTATTGCATGTTTTCTACTTTATTGAGTAATATATGAAAAATAATTATTACAACACAGCACGAAAGATACTCTTTTTATAAGAAAAAATTGAGCCAATAATACTGTTACCATGAAATAAAATATTTATTTCTAAGAGTAATGAAAAACTATGAAATTAAACTTTTTCATATTGGCTAATTAACATATCCATATATGCACATATGAACGCCAAGCATATATACGAGTATATAGTAATAATCTAGTGATCAATTTGTTTAATCCTGCTGCATTTATCAATCCCAAACGATATGTGATTCATGTATGAATTAATAGTTTTATTACTGGGCTAGTCTTTTTTTATTTAACAAATATTAGTCTGCAAAGCCGTTGAATAATAAAGGTATTTTCTACAAATAAAATACTGGACTTAATTCTTCCTAGTGCATATAAGATTTATTAGTGAAAATTTGTTATTCATATATTGCAACTCATTATTTATGGTATTATATTCATCACAAATTCAATTCTTTTCAGAAATATTTCGGAAAAATTGGATATCAGAGAAAAGTAAACATTACATTTATACCTAAAACGTATATGATACACACATACATTAAGTGCCATTGCCGACAATCGAACGCACAGACACCGGTGTTTCGACCTTTGAGGTCTCGTCAGTGTACGTGGAGACTGTCGACAATGGCTTCAAGACTTAAAACGCTGCTTATGTCATTTTTGCGTGTTAAATACAGTGAGAGTATCACAGCGACATGTAACACCAAAAATATGACACAGAAAAAAGCGATGGCTTCTGACGGCATGTTCTGCTATACAGAGGCCTGTATGTTAATAGTGTACCCCGTGTAATAGAGCCAAATGTGGCGTCACCAATCAAAACGAAAATGAAAAGTGTAAACACATGGATGTTAAAACTAATATCAAGCAGTAAATAATTAGTGTGACTTATATATATATATTTATTTATACGTTTTACGTATAAATGTATATATGTAAGTCACAGTAATTATTTACTGCTTGATGTTAGTTTTAACATCCATGTGTTTACACTTTTCATTTTCGAAAAGTAAACAGTTTATTGCCCCCCCCCCTTTTTGCAAATGATTTTAGGTTCTGTTTTTTTCTAAAATACGCTAATAACATTGGCAAATTAATAATACACTTACAATTCTTAACTTTAAGTAATAAAAGTAACACTGATCAATACTTGTCGTTTGGCCTCTTTTCCAATAAGGATAGTTAGGAGGTAAATAAAAAATTTCAGTAACCTTTTACTGAAATATGTTTTCTCTACTTTTGCTTAGAAAATCATTCTGTTTTATAAAAGTTCGATTATACAAACACTCAACTCCCATCTGATGCAGAATATAACACGATTAAACTGCAATAACCAGCGGCTCCACCATTAATTAAAAATTCAGTAATATAGATAATTAAATTATTCACAAGCACAAGCAGACAGTTACTAATACAATTTCAGTATACTATCACCATTTGTTCTTTCTAGAAATTTTAAATAGTTGCCTTTAAACGTAAATCAATACTAAAAAAAAAGTTACGTTATTATATTTGATTGATACTGTCTGTCGCTTCAAATTATCTTATGGAATTTTAACCAGATAGAAAGAAAACGCCACAATAAGAATAAAATAAAAATTAATACTTGAAACAACCTTCTCTAATAATACTAACCCTAAGTGGGAATGAATATTAATCACTATAAATGCTTAATATTAAATGTACAACATTTTTCCAAGAATATTCTCTTCAGTAACTTAGACAAATTAAAATTTCATTCTAGAAGTAACTGTTTCAATTCCTTTCAATTTGTACAACTATTTGATGCTAAAAGTGACCATTTAAATATTGTCAGAAATAAGTTTGTCCATTTAACAATACATAATTATTTCTTTCATGAACTTTTGTAGCAGACAGTTTAGATTAAGCATTAAATACATATTTTCCATAAAATCACGTATGTTATGAAAATGAACAGAGATTGGAGTGAATTATTTAATGTGGAAAAAATTGTATAGGCCGTACTGTTTGAAATTAATTAAATTAAAAGATTAACGCTTTGAAGTTGCGTCAAATGTGCATTGATGCAGTTTAAAGGCAATGCATGCCCATACCATAATTTATCCTTTTTCAAAACATTATATGGTTACACCACTTATTTACAACTCATCCAAGTACTTAGGAACTATTATTACGAAAAGAATTAACTTCAGACAGGATATTAGAAAGGTACTGATACTCTATACAAAATATAGACATTTCTATTTAAAAAAAACAAAAATTTCACAATTATGGTCGTTTTAGAAGTTAAACACGCTACACTGTCTGATTCAAAGTAATTTACATCAATTGCTAACTTGTGTCTAAAAAATTGGATATCTTTGGTTTGATTTATGCGTACAGTCATTTGTTGGAAAGTATGGCATTTCAATAAGAATACGAAGCGATATTTTATTAATATTTATTACTGTCGTCGCTTAGTCGAATAGTAATTACCGCTTCGGGTTAATAAATCAATAATAATTACGTATGTATAGACTATAACAATAATTACAAGTACAGAATCGTAAAAGTTAAGCATTCCCAAACATACACTATTCGTTTTATATAAGTAGTACATAAATATAAGTAAATATACATAATTTTTTAAGGGAGAAAGCATTGAATCTGCATCTTTCGTTTTACAATTTAATAATATAAGATTGTTTGAATTAAGACAAACATTGTTCTAAATAAGACGTGGATATATTTCAAGTGCACAATAAATTTTAATATAAATTCTTAAAAAGTATGAGTCCACTGAAATATTTAATTCAGTGTGCGTTTTCTACTTCTGTTTCTTGGCCGTGTACTATATTTAATATTCAAAGAAACCAGAATGGAATTTCTTTTTAAAGATTTCTTGGTGTAGCGGCCTCAAAATTAAAATTACTAAACTTAATCTAATTAAAACAAAAATTTGACGTTTCGACTTTATTCAGTGTTTTTCAGAATTATAAAATGTTTAAAGTGGAATTACATATTATGTTGTCCAACCACAACATGTTTTGTTTGACCTTCTATATAAGGGAAATAACCTAACCATTGAATTAAAATTTTAAAAAATAAAGGAAACTAAAGTCATTTCTAAGCAAAAATCATTTTAAAGAGGTATACAATAAAATGTAGGAAAAAGTATGCATCAAATACCTCTTTAAAATGATTTTTCCTTAGAAATGACTTTGATTTCCTTTATTTTTTAAAATTTTAATCTAAATGTTAGGTTATTTCCCACATATAGAAGGTCAAACAAAACATGTTGTGGTTGGACAACATAATATGTATTTCCGTTTTAAACATTTTATAATTTTGAAAAAGACTGAATAAAGTCGAAACGTCAAATTTTTGTTTTAATTATATTAAGTTTAGTAATTTTAATTTTGAGGCCGCTACACCAAGAAATCTTTAAAAAAGAAATTCCTAAGTGGTTCCTTTGAACCACTTTGAAATTTGTAAAACCGTACATGACGCCGTGTATTCATGAAATCTTCATTCACGACCATGTCATTCGATTTCGCTTCACTTCCTATTGGCCAAATGAGGAAACCCAATAATTCAAATTCATAAGAAAATACCGCGATGATTTCAAGAGCGTATGCAGCAGACAAAAGACTTTGGGGATATGTTTCAAAGGCTTTTTGTAGCATCAGATCTACGAATTTCAACTGAATTGTTAGATCCACTTTCTATTGCAGAAGTAGAAGTGGAAATGATACTTTCAATAATAGTGGAACATCCTAAATTAATGTATCAATTCACCAACATGAAATCGTTTATTATTTAATTTCAGATAGAAAGGTTATTTGTAGATATAAACTTTACGCCAAATTGGCTCCTCCATTTTGGTTTTAGAAAAATTGAACTGAGATCCGTGATCAACGACCCAAAACTCTTATTCCTGTTAAATTTTAGCAACATGCAAACATTTCTTTGATAATGTCTTCCATTTTGTATCCGCTATTTTGATTTCGGAAGAATGAATTTCAAAATATGAAATCGCCTGAAAAACAACAATAATATTTTGATGGTGATAGAATCAAACCTCCATATTATGGCTAGTTTTTCAGGATTTTATCTCATTATGCGTCCGTATGAACTTACGAGCGATAATTTTTAAATAAAGCCCGTTTATTATTATGAAAAAGTACTATAAATTTCTGTATTCCACATACTTTCATCTACTTTTCTACATAATTTCCATTTTTTTTTCAAACATTTATCATACCGTTCAACGAGATTTTGAATTCCGATCCCAAAAAAATCTGCCACCAGTGAAGAAGTTCAATTTATGACTGCAGCTTTAACTTCTTTGTCGTCGTTAAAGCGTTGACTACCAAGGAACTCCTTTAAGTACAGGAACAAGTGAAAATCACTGGGTGCATGATCTGGACTATAAGGCGGATGTTCCACTTGTTCCTATCCAAAGACATGATCTGGCCTTGTGTTTGTGCAAAAACTTGTGGCCTTGCATTGTCATAAAGTAACATCACACCGGAAGACAGCAGGTCATAGCGATTGTTTTATACAGCAAGACGGAATTTTTGACGACCTCAATATAAGCATACCTAGCTGTCCCTCGATATAAATTTTACTAACAAAATATATTTCCTATTCTAAAAATATAGTTGTCGTAATCTATAGTGCTGTAAGTGTATGTTTGACTTACACTCTGAGTGGCGACGATGTGTGCCGCCATATCATTAACTGTTGCTTGGATTCTGGAGTGGTGTGAAATACCCAACTCTCATCTCCTGTAAAGATGTGGTCTAAACATTCATCTCCTTTATGGTCGTTTCAAGTCAAAGACGATAAAGCACAGCCCAATATGTTTGCTTTGTGATCGTCAGTAAGCAGTCTTAGAACAACCGAGAACAATATTTTAGTTTCTCCGAAACAATGGTATACAGAACTGCCCTGAAATCTGTGGAGAATCAATCGATAATTTTAAAATCGTGAATCGTTGAACTTCTCCAATTTTGTTGCCCACATCAAGAAAAGAAGGTCGACGGGGCGTGGCTCATCATGCAAATTAACCCGTCCGCTCTTGAACATTCTAGCCCACTTTTGAACTATACTCTCACTGACAGCTTTTTCACCGTAAACTTCACAAATCTGACGGTGAATTTCCACTGTTTCAAGTTTCTTGCATTCAAAATTCGAATTACCGATCGTATCTCACAGTCGGTGGGCGACCCAATTTTCTTAAACAATGTAAACTTCTACAGCTCAGCACACAGACAGACGATACAGCTGCAAATGGTGTCGAAACGCACGCATATTGGGAGTAGACGCGCATGCTCACTGCGGTGATCACGCGTCAATCTCACTCTCAAACGGACCTTATTTAAAAAGAATCCCTGGTAATATAAAATCCAAATTTATATTAATTTTTATTATTATGGTTATACTTTTTGCAGTGTAAATCCGACTTTATGTTTTAAATTTAAAATTTGTGATTTGTACTCTTCCATTTAATACGATTGGCCTCTATTACATTCTACATACTAAAATTAATAATTTTTTTTCATAAAATGTCTATATATTTTTATTAAGATTGTGTAATTGTTTATTCGCTTAATTAAGACTAAAAAAATATGTTTTGTCTTCGTTATATATATATAAAACATAGTTGTACCAATTAATATTCTTGAATTTTAAAAAATAACTAACTAAAATAAGCACGCAGTGTGTATAACAAATGAACAACTATTGCAAATAATTACTGTTTGGGTAATATAGGTTGTTACGTATTTACGTTGCATATTCAGCAAAGATATGCAATTTATGCTTATTCAAAGATATAAGCATCAAATCATGACATACCGTTATTTGTAACATTTTGTTCATATATTTACTATCAAAACAGTCGAATTTTCTGTCGAAATTTGAATACGAATCACTGATTTAATTTCTCGTATACCCAACACATAAGATGGAAATATAGGGCATTTAATGTCGATCTCCGAAAATATCTATACCTTAAAGTTAAAAGGATCGTCCCTCTTGCTACCAGTGCACAGCGGAATCAGTTTAATGCGGTTTCGATGGAGACGAGACCCAGATTGAATAACATAAAGTTGTTGTACAACTTGGTCCACAATACGCCAATCTTGCCTCATTATTTTCTAAATTGTCTTTGTAAGGACTTCGTCTATCTTTAAACGAGCAAAGGCTGCTTACGTAGCGCTTTTATCTGCAATGTGCGGCGTATTTAACATCATTTGTGACATGTGCAATACAAACTTCACGTTATAATACAACTAATAACATTTACTAAATTATAAACGTGTACTCCGAATAAAACACAAGAAAGCTTTAGTCCATAAATTCAAAAAAAATTATACGTCATATTACAAATGATAAAGCAAAAAGTAGTACATTGCTGTTAATGGCCTATTGTGGCTGTATAAATATGCAGGTTTTTTGCCTGTCTCTTTCGTTTTACATTACATTTCTATCTTCAATCATGTGTTTAATTTTATATTTACCTTTTGCAAATAACGCTGCTTATGTCACTTTGAGTAAGTTCCATCAGTTATGAATGTTGTGCGTATATTTTAAGTAATCTTTGCCCTAAGATGCCAAACTCGGCGTGGTTTATGTTAATGTACTTCTTTACTTGTTAACTTAATTGTCACTTTGAAAATTTATTATAAATATTAAATATAAAATCGTTTACCAGTACACTAAATCGAACCGAAAACAAAGCGGTTTGTAATGAAAAATTAAAAATAACTCCCAAATTATTGGGGTTAGGTATAGGACATTATTAACAAAAATTAAGCGCAATTAACGCATCATTCCAAAAATGTAATAATATACGGGGTGTTCCATTTGAAAAAAATTAGTAAAGGCTCTTTGACGATAGCCAAATTGATTGCATCGTAACAAACACCATGTATAATAAAATGAATGTTTGATTATTTTGTAGGTTCAACACATCCCTTGGCTGCATACTTACTAAATAATTTTGTCTTAGATAATCGTAATACTACCGCATAGAATATTATGCTAAACATTGTTGCGACCATTTTTTTTATAATTTTCGTTAATAACTCAACAATGCGTCATCCAAAACCAAAACCCCAGATATCGATAAAAACACAAATTAAAGTAGATAAGGAAAAACAAAAGATATACAGGGTGTTTGATTTAAAAAAAATTCGAATGTGTGCCATTTTAACGCATCACCCTATATAATTCAAATTATTTTCAAAATGTTTGTTTTTTGTTACTGTGTCACTTTTTATAAAATAAATTTCTTCGGTACTATTTAATACCGCCTATATTGGACTTTGACGCACTAATGAGCAACCCTCAAACAGTTCCTTTTCGTTTTAACGGCAGTAAAATGAACTTAACCAACGATAAAAATTAAAACGTTTCTATAATATATTAACACATAATTTACCACAAATTCCAAAACAATATAGTTTATTAGCTAAGCCACATAAATCAATTAGATTTTCTAGAAAACCACGATGACTTTTTAATATTAACATATTTATTTGCATATGATCTACAGCGTCTGATTTTAATATTTTGTCAAAAATATTGGAAGACAAGAAACAAAGACATACCTAAGTGTAAAATTTTCAGTCATATTTTGTCAACCTTTTTAAGATCTGGTATAATTTACAATTTATTTTGGAAATAAATGTATTAATAAAACTGTTATATATGTTTTCGAATCGAACACCATTTTTAAAAGATCTTTTAAAAATTCCAATATTTAAGAGTTAAATTTTACAATAAAGTATTTTTTTCAATAATTCAAATAAATTGACATTGGTAATAAAAATAAAAAACGTAAATAAACTACACTTTTGTATGGGTTTCTGGTAGTTTAAAATATTTCGTTATTTAAATTTAGAAATATTATTTTTTTAAGATCATCAAACATTTTCGAATTGCAAATAAAAACTGTCACTTCCTTATTTCCTTAAGGATTTTCTAAAAATATAAATTAGTTATAATTATTATTCTAATAAACTAGCACTTTTAAATTTAATGTATTATCACGTGATTAAGAGCAAACGCGTTTATGTAGAGTGCAAAGCTCCGTTAATTGCTATTATTAAATCAAATCTTCTAACGAAAGCTATACATAACGGTCTATCACATAATTGTTTTCCTTGTATGCTGTATCTGCAAGATTATCCTGCCATATTTATTGGCTACTCTATACTGACGTTGACCAACGAGTCTGACATATGTGTTTGCGGTTGCACGATACGGGTAAATTTCCAATAATTATATTTCTTCTATTAACACCTATCCGCGATGTATCTTTTTATAATTTATTACTCCAGGATCGGATGACATACATGATATAATTTAGTGAACATCAACTTGTTCTCTAAATCGAAGACCATCTAACAGAATCCACAAATGGCAGTCTATCACTTCATGGTCTTGATTGTATGCTTGCATATCCAGGGAGAATTTAAATTTAACACAAACAATTATTACTTTTAAGAAAAGTGAGAAAAGGAAAAACATAATTCGTGTAAAAATTCTTATGTTGAACAACTATATATTCGTCGAGATTAATTCCTGGCGGATAATTTTTCAAGCTAATAATTTGCATATGGTTTCTTTTTTTTCTTTTCTTCAAAATAATTGTGTTAAATTTCAATCAGTCTAAGCTGATTACAATGTTTAAAGTATTGATATTTACAAGAATGTCTTAATGTAAGCTTATTTTTAAAAAAAAATGGTTTCAGATCTAATAATCCTTTTGTAGAGTTCTAAGGAAAGAATAAATAAAATGTGTCAATAGCCTAACCGCGCTTTAAAAAAAAATAACCGAAAACGCCAACATTAACACAAGCGACAATTTATCTTCTTTTAGTATCATAAATTCTAACAAAATGAAAAGCTACATTCGAAAAATCAATCCATTTATCTAGAAATCAAAATTGTTAGAGAAACACTTTTTTATATTTGCTGAGAAAATTAGTTATGACAGTTATGTCGTTCTGATTTTACCAAACCATAAGTGTTTATTAAAAAATTGTAGACGTACAAATTGATCGATTGAAATACCCTACATTTGACAAGTAAGTAATTAAGTCTTGAGGACTTTGGAAAAAATCAAAAATTATTATAAGTGACTTCGAAGTTTTTTAAATAAATTGTTATTTAAAATCCATTCATAATATTTGGTAGTTAATATAAAATCATCCAAATGATGTTATAGGCAATATAATCTGCAAGTTAATTTAACTAAATCAGCTGTACTACTTTTTTTTCCAAGCCTAAGAGGGAGCAGATTGAGTTGCAATTAAATTTTAAAATTGATGGAGTTACTTTATCCTTTGCTAAGTGTCCAAAATGTATGGGATTCCTAATGAATACTAGGCTTACGTACATACGATCACGTCCAAATGTTGAAAAAGAGATTTTACATAATGTTAAGAGCATTGTTTGTTAATATACACAGTCTCAACACAAAATTCAAAAATACTTTTGTGTGGGTCGTTGGTTATGTCTCTTTTCTTATATTGTCACTTGATGCATTATTCCTGCTTAATTCAGAATACGTGTTGTAAAGTTATAGCTGGTCTCACTAAATAGGATTCACATACGCGAAAAATTATTTGAAATAGATTAGCTCGGGTTGGAAAACATAGTAAACTTGCGCTTCTTAATTCTTGTCAAGGAACAACTCATCACTTATCAACCTTGTTAATTTTACGAAATTATGTATTTTGTGCAAACATACATGGCATAAATATCAGGTGCAAACATACTCTTACAATATCCTACCATAAAACACTTATGTTTGAGAAATCTTTTACATACAATGCTGCTAAATTATTAAGTTTTTAAAATAACTTTCAATACTTTTAAAAAGAAAATTTCAATAATATATTAGGTAAGTACTGTTGACCTGATTCTTCCTCCTTCTTTTTCTCATTCTACTTTCGACCTGGTTTGTGCTTTGTGTCCTTTTACATATTTATTTGACTTCATTAAGAAGTATAACATTTAGTTTTTTCTTTATATTATTATTTCTGTATATTCATATGATTTCATTGAATTTGTTTGAATTTTAGTGTTTACTCGATTAGGGTTGTGATGGTAGCTATATCTAAACTTTGAGTAAATACACTTGTATATTAACTCAATAAAGTTGATTTATTATTATTATTAAACGAGAACGAACAGAACATCTGATCACAATAAGGAATATCATAGCAGTAATAAATTCGAAAAACTTCGTTGAAGTTGTTGTTGAAGACCGCAAGTAAGAAATGTTCAGAATAGAAAGTCAATAACAAATTAAAGTAATTAATAAAGTAAAGAGTTACATGATTATTACACGTCTTTAGAAGTACTTACATATGGAATTATAATATAGTTTGGTTGGCAAATTTTATTAACATATCACAAATGAATATTGAGTTGCAATAGTCATAAATTTCAAGGGTGACTGTACAGCTAATATCAATGTCATAGTGATATTTGTGGAATGATTTCAAAAATGTTATCAATTATATAATATTCACGCAATCTGACAGATTTAGACATTATTTGTGGTCATCAGTAAACCAGTAAATGCTTAATCATGAAATAACAGCAATTATTCAATTTGAAATATTGCATCCTTATGATTAATGATTGTAAGGTAAATATAGTACACAGTACTTTCTTTGGACGAATAAATACACGACGAAACCTGCTACTGCTAAAATTATGCCAAATTTTATATGCGTAGAGTACCAACAGATTCCCGAACTACCCCAAGATAAAATCAAACTAAAAGTAGCATCTCAATATAATGTTGAATTTTGCTGCGAGATATTAAAGAACTTACTACAGTTTATACAAAAAGATACTTCTAATAAAAGTGAAAAAATTAGTAATATAAAATAAAATGGTATTATTCTTTTGGTTTATCTGCATTATTGGGCTAACCGTTAACCTTTTTGTGTAACCAGAAGACCGTTTGATATAACTAAGAGAATTCTTAAGAACTGAAAATGTTAATTAATTTGACATTTTGACATTTGTACACTTGAAGATACTGATAAATTCAGAAAAAGTTGCAACTGATTTTAACGTGTTTCACGTAAATTGTTCTTCAATATGTGTATGTGTTGGAAAACGCTGATCCAACAACCATATTGTACACTATAAAAATGTATGTTCCATCCAAAGACTCAAGATTCGATAAATAAGTAATTTATTCTGGAAGATATTGATTAATTTAGAAATCGTTATAGATAATGTCGACGTGTTTTAAGCACATTTTTATTCAATATTACTATATAAATATATATATATATATATATATATATATATATATATATATATATATATATATATATATATATATTGAAACGTTAATTCAACTGCTATATTAGATACTGTAAATAGATATTTGTAATATAAAATAAACCAAATCATGTTCTCAAAAGCAAAATCTAGTCACACTAACAAATCGGATAGCAGAAAAAATATGACAATCCATTTTTGACGTTATTATCCTTGAAGAAGAGCATATATTTAAGCAAAAAAAGGATATTTAATACAAATTCAATAACAACTCACAATACTTGTAATAGTATACTTTAATGAAGTGGAAGACGCTTTCAATCCAACCGCTATATTAGATACTAAGAAAAGATATTTGTCAATATAAAATAATCCAAATAATGTTCAATCCAACTGCTATATTAGATAATGTGAAAAGATATTTGTCAATATAAAATAATCCAAATAATGTTACTCAAAGAAAAAAACCTGATCACACTAAAAACTTGAGTGCCAGAAAAAATACGAAAATCCGTTTTTCACGTTATTATCCTTGAAGAAGAGCACATATTAGAGCAAAAGAGGGATATTTGATACAAATTCAATAACAACTCTCAATACTTGTAATAGTATACTTTAATGAATTGGAAGACGCCTTCAATCCAACTGCTATATTACATACTGTGAAAATATATTTGTCAATATAAAATAATCGAAATAATGTTACTCAAAGACAAAATCTGATCACACAAAAACTTGTGTAGCAGAAAAAATACGAAGATCCGTTCTTCACTTTATTATCCTTGAAGAAGAACACATACTAAAGCAAAATGAGATATTTAATACAAATTCAATAACAACTCACAATACTTGTAATAGTATACTTTAATGAATTGGAAGACGCCTTCAATCCAACTGCTATATTAGATAATGTGAAAAGATATTTGTCAATATAAAATAATCCAAATAATGTTACTCAAAAACAAAATCTGATCACACTAAAAACTTGGGTAGCAGAAAAAATACGAAATCCATTCTTCACATTATTGTCCTTGAGGAAGAGCACATATTAACGCAAAAAAGAGATATGTAATACGAATTTAATAACAACTCACAATACTTGTAATAGTATACTTTAATGAATTGAAGGCGCCTTCAATCCAACTGTTATATTAGGTAATGTGAAAAGATATTTGGCAATAGAAAATAATCCAAATTATGTTACTCAAACACAAAATCTGATCACACTAAAAAATTGGGTAGCAGAAAAATTATGCCAATCCGTTCTTGACGTTATTATCCTTGAAGAAGAGCACATATTAAACCAAAAAAAAGGTATGTAATATAAATTCAATAACAACTCTCAATACTTGTAATAGTATACTTTAATGAATTGGAAGACGCCTTCAATCCAACTGCTATATTATATACTGTGAAAAGATATTTGTCAATATAAACTAAACCAAATTATGTTACTCAAAGACAAAAGCTGATCACACTAAAAAATTGGGTAGCAGAAAAATTATGCCAATCCATTCTTGACGTTATTATTCTTGAAGAAGAGCACATATTAAACCAAAAAAAAGGTATGTAATATAAATTCAATAACAACTCACAATACTTGTAATAGTATACTTTAATAAATTGGAAGACGCCTTCAATCCAAGTGCTACATTAGATACTTTGAAAAGATATTGGTCAATATAAAATAATCAAATTATCTTACTCAAAGACAAAATCTGAGCACACTAAAGAATTGGGTAGCAGAAAAAATACGAATATCCGTACTTGACGTTATTATTCTTGAAGAAGAGCATTTATTAACGCAAGAAAGAGATATTTAATACAAATTCAATAACAACTCTCAACACTTGTAATAGTATACTTTAATGGATTGGAAGACGCCTTCAATCCAACTGCAATATTAGATACTGTGAAAAGATATTTATCAATATAAAATAATCCAAAATCTGATCACACTAAAAAATTGGGTAGCAGAAAAAATATGAAAATCCCTTCTTGACGTTATTACCTTTGAAGAGCACATACTAAAGCAAAAAAGAGATATTTAATACAAATTCAATAACAACTCACAATACTTGCAAAATTATACTTTAAATGAATTAGAAGACGCCTTTAAATAGAAATTTTGATAAAACAGTTTTTCTGAATATAATAATAATAATTTTATTTAATTTGTATATTTCAAAGACTCTAAAAATATACTCAATAAAAACAAATTAATGCATGGGACATAAAAGACAACAAAAATGTGAGTAATAAAAGAAGTCTACAAAATTATAATGTAATATTTTAAATATAATTAAAGAAGTATAGTTTTTATTTCTAAAGGGAAAACTGATATTCTATTAATATGGATGCCTACTTTTTTATTAGAATTTATACATTTATAAACGTAGGATTCAAAAAGCAAAGTATATATGAATAAATTAAGTCTCTGTTAATACAAAATCACTTGGGGCTCCATTTCGTATTTTAATTTTCGACATAAATTAATGATTTTTGGGTATTTTATGGTTTTTTTGTGTGCTATGATTAATGTATGCATGTAAAATAGTAGTTGGTTTATAATTGCGCAGTCTTTTAAATCGGAAAACGCTATCAAGCGCTAACGGAAACTGCATCCAGTCATAAAAGTTATCCCACCATAAAATTTGTCTTCGTAAGAAGAACGTTAAAAAAGTGACGTGCTTCAAACGTCCCACACACGCCGCCACAATAAGCAGTTAAACATAATCGACACACGTTTTTACATTTCCCTCGGTAGCGCAAAGTAGAAAAACTTGGGAAAAACTTACTTTTATGCAGGCGAAGCAGTCCTTCTATTAACTCGTCTGGCGCGTTGATGCGCTCCTGTTAACTGTTAGATTCACCGAACCGTAAAAGGATATCACTTCATGTCAAAACACTCGACTTTTGAAGAGCCAAGCACACCGAGCTTTTTCACACGCTACCGAACCGAAATGCGCCTTTTCGGTCGCCCGCACACGATCGGAACAATGGAGAGCGTAGAGACGCGCCGTAAAAACGTCCGCCGTATAAACGACGACAACGACACCTGGCACGCGACACGCGTACAGCGAAACTGTTAGAATGCCACTTGACGAAAGCCGCTTCGAAAACCTAAGACCGCCGCCGATGTTATCCGCGCATGCGTTTTTCACTATCTTCAATAATTAATCACCTAATCGCTTGATACACACCGGTTTATTATTATTGCTATTGCTTGGGCTTCTTTTGGACGGCGCCTCTTCTGATTGCCAAACGTAGTGATTTCGCTATCTTTTCCACGAGATAGTTAGGAAATAAAACCTTCGCTTTTTTTCGTGAAAATATGTTTCCTAATCATTTAATCTGATGTATACACACGTTTCTTTTGAAATAATTTGGGTTTCGAAAGAAAGCAAAAGAATTTTTGAATAAAATAAAAAAAAATATGTTTAAAAAAATTACAATTTTTAAAAATCATAAAATTTTGCCTATTGAATCTGGTCTGTAGAACTTATTGGATTTTGGTTAGTGTTCGTATTAAGTGCTAAGCAATATGTTATTGGAGTTCTATACCGTCTGTTTTTGACTAGTTTTAAGCCCCCCCCCCCAAGAATTCTATTTTAGGTACTTTCCATGGACCAGCTTATATACTGCAAATTATAGATATCTAAAGAAAATCATAACGTGCCTTCCTTTTATTAACGCGATTTAAACAAATCAATCAAGCTGCCCTTTTAAGTCATTTATTTCTTTTGCTATTACATTATATTTACTATAATGAAGATAATATTGAATTTTGATCATTTGGAAAATGCTCATTCTTTGCTAATACGATGCAATATAGCTAGAAAAACATCAGCGCCATGGTTATCTGAAAAGACAACGACCTGATGTGAAGGCGTACTTTAGCTTTCAACTAAGTACTGTTAATAACAGAGAACTGTGGAAACAATTGCTTAGGTAGAATATTTACAATGAGAATTATCCATTCATTAAGCATTGCCTGACCATTTAGCTGATATGGAGGAATTTAATAATTTCTTCGTAAGTAGTACCCTCTCTCCAGTAGGTGGTAATAACAATGAACTCAAATACTTTTATAACGACTCCCTTATTTAACAGGACTTTTTCTTTTAGAGTTGTAAGTGTGAGTGAGAGTGAGGTCTTAAAGATTATAAATGGAATATCTACAAATGCCACTCGAATTGATAATATTGGTAATAACTTCATCAAGATCTGTTGCCTATACAATGTATTACACATTTGGTTATTCTTTTTTATGTGAGGGTGTCTTTCACCGATGTTGGAAAATGGCATTGGTGGCATCTATACCAAACAAGAGGACTGTTGACATTTTTTCTGACCTTAGAGCAGTCAGTGTTTTGCCAGTGTTGTCGAAAGTTCTGGAGCGGTCAGTTGAGGTCAGCTTCGTCACCACTTGGAGACTAATTATATTCTGCCTTAGTATCAGTCAGGTTCCAGACGTAGTCATAGTTGTGAAACTCCTTTGGCTATGGAGACCGACAATATTATATCAGCCGTTATTCAGGATAACTGTTGAGGATCTTTTGTTGCTCCATCATTCAATAATAAGAAGTGTAAGGTGTAAAATTAAGCTAATATTATTAGTATAGTATACAGTATAGTTTTCCATCAAATTTTACATAGCATGTCATACAATGTAGTTAATAAAAATAAGTACAAATATAAAAGTTAATATAAAACATATTAAAAGAAACTTACACAGATGTAGAAACAAGAAAAGGTACATAATTTATAATGAACTCTCCTGTAAAACATGAAACATGTAAATTATCAATACAAATATTCACACACTTACATACGAGGTAGGCGCCATAAATTCTCGGCCTGACAGACTTATATAGGTTCAAACGAGTTCAAACTCCGTCACGTCATGCATGCACATACGCGAAGTGTACACTATATATAACCGTTCGAAGCCTAGTAGTTTTTAGTATCCAGCCAACCAACGTGACTAGCGCACGAAAATGTCTGAAGTACCGTGCGGTCATTAAAGTTTTAACAAAAGAAGAACATACACCTTATCACATTAAACAACATTTAGACGGCGTTTACGGTGATTCATCTCCTTCGTATTCAACTGTAAAAAAGTGGGAAAATGTTTCCGTTTGGAACAAGAATCCCTTGAAGATGTTGATCGGTCGGGTCGACCAATTAAAGTGATAACGTCTCAACAAATTTCAATTATTGAACATTTAGTGCTCGAAAATCGCCGTTTAAAAGTGAAGGAATTAGCGGTGATTTCCGAAACAAGTGTTCCGAAGTCTCCATGACCATTTGGGTATGAATAAAATTAGTGCTAGATGGGTACCGCGACTTCTTTCTGCTCTCAATCGTGAACGTCGAGTCGAATATGCGCAGTCAATTTTAAACATGTGTGGAGACGACCCAAAACCGATTTTGGAGTCCATTGTCACAGGGGATGAAACAATTGTTATGTTTTACGATCCTCTATCGAAAAGGGAGTCCATGGAATGGCGGCGACCTCATGAATCTCGTCCCAGAAAGGCGAAAGTGTCGTTCAATCAACGAAAAAGGCGATGGCCACAATATTCTGGGATTGTGAGGGCATTTTGTTAAATGACATTAAAGAGCGCAATACAAATGTGAATGGCACATATTATTCGTCTTTATTGCATAAATTAAGGGACAATATTCGAGCAAAACGTCGTGGAAAATTGACAAAAGGTGTGCGATTATTGCACGACATGCTCCAGTCCATACTGCCTCCATTTCTCAAGCTGCCATTTCAC
The DNA here is from genome assembly GCA_963170755.1 of Amphimallon solstitiale. Classification (NCBI taxonomy): domain Eukaryota; kingdom Metazoa; phylum Arthropoda; class Insecta; order Coleoptera; family Scarabaeidae; genus Amphimallon; species Amphimallon solstitiale. The sequence goes on along the minus strand of OY720681.1, from coordinate 46,819,561 downwards.
AAGCTGCCATCCACGAATGCGGCTTTCAAGAATTGGTACATCCACCGTATAGTCCGGATATGGCTCCTGGTGATTTTTTTTTCTAATTTAAAAAAAGACTTTAGGTGACGTAGTTTTAAGGACGACAGTGAGTTGCAAGCAGCTGTTATAGAACATTTTGACGGAAAAACTTCAGATTATTTTTATAAGGGTATCGAATTATTAATTAATCGTTGTAATAAATGTATAGAAGTTAGGGATGATTACATTGAAAAATAAAAGTTCTTATATCGTTTCAAGTTTTTTTTTCTATATCAGGCGGAGAATTTATGGCTCCTACCTCGTACATATGCATATATTAACACTTAGCTTTCGTTCGATCACTGACTTACATTATTATATTATCAATACTAGTATCTAAAACTCCTAAACTGACTAATAGCATCTGGCTATCAAACATTTCTTAAGAAGTCTACGAAAAGAATTCATGAACATCCCTAATAGTTTGAGGCAACTTATTATAGATCTTCATTTGTATATTATTTCTTTTACTTTTAGTGCATTTATACTGAAGCTCATTTAGCTGATCTATGGATCTTGTATTATAATTATGTACGTCTCCGCGAGAGCTGTAGCTTTGATGTTTTTTCGTATGTATATTAGCCTTTTATTAAATATATACACATGAAAATGACATTACTTTTTTTTGATGAAAACCTCCTTGCATGAATAATTGTAGGTTAATTTGTAAATAGTTCTGATGGCTCTCTTTTATAGCACAAATATCATTTTGCATCAACGAAATTTTCCCATGCTATTATGCAGTAGGACATTACAGAATGGAACATAGAAAAGCATCATAATTTTGCCGCTACATCACTAACACAATATGACAACCTAGGTATAGTATACATGGTCTTTGATAATTTTATGAATAGTGAATCCAATTGTGTTTTCCAATTTAAACAGTCGTCCAAAAGTAATACCAGGTATTTTATTAGCTTTTGGTGTGTCTCTTTCCTGTTCCTAAAGTTGGTGGTTTTTGTCTTGTTTACGTTTGATGTTAAACGATTTCATCTAAAACATGTTGTAAATTTATACCCTCTACATCGAAAAAATGTTGATCTTTGTTTTTTGTTAGAAAAACAGTGTCATCGGCAAGTAATATTGTTTGTGCGTGAATATTACTAGGTAAATCATTTACGTATATCAGAAATAATAGCGGTCCCAATATAGAACCTTGGGATACACCGTGGTTAACTACCTGCACTAAGTTTAGAGTGTACCTCAACGTGCTGAACCCTGACGACCAAATAAGATTCCAGCAATACCAAGGACTTACCACGTAATCCATAGAATTCCAATTTTTCCAGTAACACACTATACGACACACAAGCGAAGGCCTTCGAGAGATTACAAAACAGTGCGTTCACAGTCTGTGAGTTCTCAAAAGCATCAGTAACATAATTTACAATGTGTATTACTGCATTCAAGTGTCCCCTTTGCGAAAACCATATTGTTCATGCGATAAAATGTTATTTTTTTCTAGACAACTTAGAATTCTATTGAATAAGACCCTTTCAATAACCTTCCCTAGCACTGGTATAATTGCTATGGGTCTATAGTTTTTAGATTTGTCACGAGCACCATCTATCATATATTGGAACAACCCTCGAATGTCTAAGAGAACCAGCAAAAAGTTCTTGCTCAAAACTGCTGTTTAGTAAGTATGCCAAAACATCAGCTATCCAGCAAATCATGTCTGTCAGTAAGTACGTGTTCATCCCAAATATATCTTTGCTGCTCTTTGACTTAATAGTATAAAGAGTACTGATTAGTTCATCACTGGTAGTAGGAGTAAGAAAGAATGTTGTATCACTACTCTTAATTTTTACTTTTAAGAATTTATAGACTTTAAATCAATAATCTCCTGCTCCGAAACCAAACGGTTCGCTACAGTAGCGAAATAATTATTTAATGCGTCTGGTAAAGGACCAAGAAGACTACATCTACTGGTTTTGCAATTATTTAAATCAATATTTATTATTGACCATATTTCTTTGGACCTACTTTTAGATTTGAGTAACCTATTTTTGTAGGGGCGTCTTAACCATTATATATATATAACCTATTTTTGTAGTCCTCCTGTCGAGCTTGCAGTAGTAAGTTACTAAATTCATCCCTGAAAAATTTATAGAAAGCCATCTGCTTACCGTTTATATCATCTGCATCATGAGCAAGGTCAAGTAGTTCTTCCTGTTTTGTAGACATTTTTTATCAAATATGATGCAGTTGGTCTATCAAATACCTTTTTTATAATTGGAAACCAATAATTGTGTATGTTTGTTAGCGTGTCCATTAAATACCTCATTATTCCATTCGGATCACTTGATGTGTATATATAACGCCAGTTTTGATTTTGCAATGCCGCGATAAATTTCTCCTTATGTAATGAACTGTATGAATGTATAAGTTTATAAAATTTTTGGTTGATACAGCTAGCACTGGAAATCTTTATTTGGTGCGCCTCATGATCAGACAAATACACCTCCTGGACCATAGCATCAGTGTATTTTAGGTAGTTATTGACAAATATATTATCTAAACAAGCACTCCTTCCCCCCTAATATCTCGTTGGTTCATATATAGGTTGCCTCAATCCAAAGCAATACATTATATCTAAAAAAAGATTATTTCAAAATAAATTCAAATTTTCAGAAGGCGATGGGTAAACTACCACAACAAAAATCCCGAATCAATTAGTTCAATTGCACAAAATTCACAGCTCCTCTCCACACAGAACTCCCATATATACATTCTTTTTGTACTCACCGCCTGTAAAGTGACATTTGGCACATTTGTAGCTCGTCTAGGAAAGAGGTTTTCCCGGTCGAGGCGACTGTAAAAATTGAAAAAAAACACTGGCACTTTGGGACATTTAAAAAAAATTTAACTTGTTAGTAATAAAATGTAGTCTATAAAATACTACTTCCCTCCACCATCCTGTACTAAAAGTTGGGGAAATAGGAGTAGTAATTGAAAATTCTTCCAAAAAATTTTTGGCGCAATCTATTTGACGACATTTCAAGCGACATTGAAGCGCCATCTATTTGACCATATCGACATTCATATTGGCAGATCAGATTTTTTTTTGTATTTAAACCAAAAAACGCAATAAATGTACTATAAATTTATAAATATAAGAATAAATACCTCATGTTTGCCATGTGTAAGAATAAAATAACTTAATTTTAGGGAAAGGTGAGTAATAGTTACGTACATGAAATGCTTAAATTAATTAGGTAATCTATCTTAGGTTAGGGATGATACTAATGACATTAATCAATAATATTTTTTTAATTTAATGTTTGTACAAAAAATATTGTACAAACCACTTGCGTGAAGACATCTTCCACGCATTCGCGCAATTAAAAGCACTCGCTTCCTGCGGTCGCTCGTGCTTACAAAGTGCGCTCATTCGGGAAAATAGTCTTCCCGCACTTGGTTCGTAAATAACTATTACAGTATGTATATATCTTGCTTAAGGGCAATACAAACCCCACCATGACTACATTTGGTTCTACAGAATGAGGTTACAACTTTGTAATTTATTATTGGAAAGTTTTTTATATTATTTGAAGTAAGCCAGTGCACAAAATATATCAAAATTTTTTTTTCACATATGCTCAACTTGAGCTACTTTCTTAGAGAAGGACTGCACGTTTAAATGCATGTCCATCCATAAAAAAAAAACCTTAGCATCACCCCGCAGCAGACCATCCACTATATTACCACCACTCACTATACTGTCCCCTTCTCCCGTATCCCTCACTAAAACTGAATTCTTCGACTGAAGCACATGTCCACATCCATGACCATCCATCTCCTGAGAAAAAGACGTTGGCTCACCGTCTATGTCCATACTTTTTGTTGTTGTTGAGGTCAGCATATCCGACAGCAATTTACAAACAAAACGTTTTGACCGGTATTTCAGATGTATAGCATCATTTGCATAATTCCAGAATGTAATTATATTGTTTATACTAAATAGTTTGACATTATTATAGTATAACGCCATATTATAGATTTTGTAATTTACGTGCTCTATCATTATATTGACATATTTATTTACACATCTGAATGGTATGGTAACAAAAATAACATTTGTATTTTCTATAATTTATTAGAGATTCATCTATCTAGCAATTCCTAAAGAATAGCTAGATCGATAGAATTACTGGTTGTCCATTTGCTGTTTTGATCATAAGAACGATTCAAAAAGAAAATAATCTATTGCAAACAACAGTAAATTTTTACAGCAAAATACTGGTTATTAAGTACATTACTTTTTTATAATACTTATACATATAAAAAAAAACTTCGCTTGTCTTTTTTATACGACGTAAATTTAAAGGTGGAAGAGTCAGACATATATGAGTTTGTTCGTGCAAAATTTGGAATTTATATTAAAGATCGCAAACGGAATAGGCTATTGTTATAAAAATGGAATCATTTAATAATCCCAATCAATTTCTGACAGACCATGCTTTGACAAAAATATATTATAATTTATAATAGCGCCTGTCGTTTAGTTTGAGAGATACAACTGCTTAAAGAAGGTATGTATATTTAGTGAAAGTTGTAAAATTAATGAAATCATATTCGTGGTGCAAATTTGAAGAAAATTCGATATTGGCGGATATGCTGCAAATATTTGGCAAACACGATTTGTCGCTGGGTTGCTCACATTATACTTAGCAACTGAGTCTCAACGTTCAAGACCATAAAAAATTGTTACCATTTCAGATATTACTGAAAAATTCATGACTTTGTTTTACGTTGCCGAAGAGTGAAAATAAACAATATGACCAAACTGAGTGCATGTCTACTGAACATCTACAGTGTGCACGCGGTCTACCTGCGGATGAATATACTAGACAAGCTGGTCGACTATAAGAGGGTAGCCTCTGTTACTAACATTAGAGCTACGTTAAAGTCGACACCGCAGAAATCGTTACTGCGTTAGTCCGTGAAAATTGCTAATGTTACTTTTAATAACAAATTCTTTAACCAAGGATAAAGTCATTCACTGAACTGCTTTAAAGAAGATGGAAATAATATTAATCAATAAAAAATCACTACCTGGATAATTTATAAGTAGAAACTTTTTGAAGCATCAAATAATCGCAGTAAACAATTTTAGTAACGAATTTCATCACAGCTTCCCAAATTGTATGAGTAAATAAAAGAAATGATCATCAATTCTAAAAACTTAAAAATAATAATTTTTTCTTAAAATATCAAAGATAAGAAATATAGCTGATATAAAAAACGAAAACGAAACAATAGCAAAACTCTTATTAAAATATAAAGTAAATAATTCCGTAGTATTATAAAATAGAAAAGCAAACAAACTAAAATTCTGAAAGTAAACACTAAATTTGTATGAAACTAAACAAAAGTTTCAGTAAGTATAAATGCAAAAACAATGAATTCAATTGGAAGTTAAGAATGAAATTATTAAAGAAAAATGAATTTCTACAAGTACTTCATTATTTATTAAATGCTCAAATAAGCCTCCCTCTTGAGCTGAGCAGTAACCCAGCTGATTATAAAAATTTCAACGCACGTTTGTTAACATTTCCGGGGTAACATGATTCGAAAATTTAATAATTTTGGCGAGTAATTGTTCTAAATTAGATGGACCAAACGCGATTTAAAAATGTGCTTGCTAGGCGACTAGACTAGAAATCGACCTGACAGTTGACAAAATTCAAATCAAATGTGCAAGTAAAGCTGCTATCCTAAACGCGAGTCAGTCAGCCTCATTTTTGCATGTAGACTTAGGCATGAGTTCCAGGTGTATTTCCCGTACACAAAGTTCAGATCAAAAAATGTTGCTTTTTTACTATCCATTTGCCATGATCAAAACGACAACCATCGCGGCAATCCTCTTCCAAAAAGGGTTGAGAAGAATTCTTCAGCTGGATCGGTAAGAGTAACAATATGTTGGGTTTTGAAGAGAATACTTCGCATTGACTATCTCGCAAACGGCCGAACTACCATCGGTACATATTATGCATTCCTTTTGAAGAAAGTAGAATTTTAGCATGGCAATGCGCGTCAAGGGCCAGTCTCACGATTAGGAAAAAACTGGATGAATTTAAATTTAAAATTGTACTCCAACCAGTCTATTTACTGGATCTAGCTCCTTCAGGCTTCCACTTATTCTCAAAACGCAAGTTGTTTCTCACCTGAAGGAAATACAAAAAGACAAGCAAAAATTATTGTAGAAGTAGAATAATATTTTGACGACCCTGATGCTGATGATTATATAACTAATATAATGGCACACCCAGCACTGTTTGTCCAAGTGTATTAATGTTAGAGAGAAATATGCTGAAAATAAAAGAAAAAATGACGCAGTTCAAGGGTTTTATTTTAAGTCGCACCTACCGTCAAACATTTTATAATTTTCATTTTGTAAATGTCTAATATTTGAGTTACGTGATTCTAATTTATTTCCAGAAATTCCGCACGTATTATATTCTCAAAGTTCTATTCATCCGTAATTATCACACTAATGTGTTATATCCTCCAGCTCGTGATACAAACACTTGAATACATGCTCTTAATAAATACCACTTTATATAAGGAGAATTAATTGTTTAATTGTCCGATACATTTCCTTTTAGTACTATTATTCTCCTTCATGATGATATCACTCTTAATTGCGTAATCTAGCGATTCTTCCGAATGTCCCCGCCAACCATTTATCTTAGCAGTCTTAATGTCTCCGAGAATAAACCACAAATGCCTCGGTCCTCTCTAACCTTCCGCAGTAAAATGTGCATACAAACGACAATTGAAAACGGAACGAAGAGAAGCTTCTTATTACTCTTACATCGTTCGTTTAAGAATCGTTGAAACATCATCATCATAAGACGAATTGTAGACGCCCATTCAAACACAGTTGACGCTAAATTGAACGATTAAAACACTTGTAACTATTTGGCGTAAAACTCAAGCAGTCTGGAGTAGCGCGAAAGAGCTTTTCTTCTTCTTTCTGACCCCTCAAAAGGTTTAAAAAAGGCTTAAATGAATTACATTGTTTCCCAGTAACGACATTAAGTTTGTGACAACAGAGAAAGGAACACCTTCATTTAAAAACGCAAGAAAATATGGAAATTAAAACGGTTTTTCTTAGGTACTCTTTTCGATTAATTTTTATTGTAATCGTTTCCATGGAGATTAATTTGTCAGTGAAAATACAAATTCATGAAAATAGTTAGGTAGCTAAATTCTAGATTATAACGGTACAATAAAATTCAAATATTTTACATCTGTAAAAACGAATAAAGAATACTTTTGCTGACATGTGTGTTAGAAATTAATTTCTTTAAGTTTCTCTGGTATATGTTACACATTATCTAGATTAGAAATTTTTGTATTAAATTTAAGAATAATTGCGCAGTGTAATTGCTTACGAGTAGAATTTGTGGCGCCTTGTTTTTGTGACTGTTCAAACGTGCAAATATGTGCGTAAACTCGAAGATCAAGTGACAAGGGGGTAGCAGGTACAACCCGGAGAACGAGAAAATGTAGAGAAGTCGACAGGAAATCTTTAAGAAAAGCGGTCAACAGCATCTTTGGCCATAAAACTAATAAAAGAATCCCGATTTATACAAAAATCGACCGGGAATCTTCATACAAAGTGGTCAGCAGCATCTTGGACCGTCAAAAGTGACGAAAGATTACCGATTTATATAAAAGTCGACAGGGAATCCTCAAACAAAACGGTCGACAGCGTCTTGTACCGTAAAAGTAATAAAATATTCCCGATTTATAATAAAGTCGGCTAGGAATCTTCATACGAGGCGATCAACAGCATCTTGGACCATCAAAAGTGACGAAAGATACCCAATTTATATTAATAAATCTTGAATGTGTCAAAGTTAATGTCCTTATTGAAGGTTAAAGTACACTATACTTTAATCTATAGAAAAAGAGTAGGTAAAGTGTACCTACGGCGATTAATGAAGGTACCAGTACCTAAGCGGATCGACAGTTGAAAAATCTTCGGTTCTAGTAAAGGAAGAAAGAAAGAAGATGATAATTGAAAAAGTACTTAAAAGTTATTAGTATGTGAGTGCTAAATAAATTAAAACGTTAAAATTCGTCATAATTTATAGACCTAATCAAATCATATGATAATATAGGACAAAAATATATATACATATACCGGGTGTCTGTTTAAGCTCGGCCGCCGGCCATATCTCGGCAACCGTTTATCGTACAACCTCGCGGAAAAAAATCTTGATAGTAAAATGGACGACGGAAATTACAACTAAAATATTTTTAAGTTTCCAAAATAATCGCAAGGTGGCGCAATTCTCAACTTAAATTAAAAATTCGAAAATGTTCATTAAATTATAGATTAAGATAGACAGAAAATTTTTCTAGCAAAATTTTTAGACGTTTTTATACAACTTTCATTTGAAAAAGTTTGATCTAACTCCGATACGAAGGGAAGAGGGGGGGGTATGTCTGCGCACAAAAGTCGGTATAATTTTGGTTTTCACAAACGGATTTTAATGTTTCTGGGCTCATTAGATAGAGAATCTTACAAAGAATTGAAGGACATGTAGCACGAAATTACGTGGTTGTCAAAGAAAATAACAGGGGGCGCTGTTCTCAATGTATATATATTACTTGTTTTTTCTTTAAAATTTTAAATGGAACGGCATATTTTTAATATAGTAATATTGAAGCACATAAAAAACTGAAGAGAATGATGAAAACCGGAAGTTGCGACCTTTTTTCTTGACGAAGATATAGTCATACGAAGACAATCCAGAAAAAATAAACAATTTTTAATATAAATTTATTCATTTGTTGTGAGTAATAACTTTATTTTAATTTTAAGTGTAACTAGAGAGTGTATAGTTCGCTTTCCCTTGAATTTTCATCATAGTCTTTCATAAATGTATTTATTTCAATCTTCTCACCGATTTTATATTTCTTGCATATGTTACATTAGATTCTCTTCTCAAACGTTTCAAATTCTCTAGCTATTTTTAAATTTCATGTCTTGCCTTTTTAGACATTAAAATAAAATAATAATAATAATAATGATAATAATAATAATAATAATAATAATAATAATAATAATATATCTTTATCACCCAACTGATTTAGGTAGATCTAATTATAGGAAAACAGCAAAAATAATTTCCATAACTCATGAACTAAGTAGACAATAACGAGAAAAAAAACAATATAATATAATGCATTAGTTATAATCAAATCATTTACTCATTAGTAACGAAAGGGTACACAAATTGATATCTAAATCATTCCCCGCCTGAAATAAAAGTAAATAAAAGAACCTATTATGTACCTAAACATAAATAAGAAAATATATTGACCAAGTAATATAAAGGAAAAGAAAATATATTTAAATCAGAAAGTACAAAAAAAAAACAAGAAAAAACTTCAACTTAACAAATGATCAAAGTGTTCACCTTCATTTTCAATACACGTTTATTTGTCGATTAGTAGAGAGCAGAGTTACTTCCATTTCGGAGGCAGCAATTGTTGAACTCGACTTTTGGAGATAAACTATGTCTTCTATTCTGCTCCATAAATAAACATCAAGAACATCTGGCAAGGTGAATAAAAACTCAATAATGTCTTCTTTGGGGATAATTTAGGGAATATTTCCCCGAAGCAAGAATGCATTTTCAAAGCATTGAAAATACATTCTCATCATGTCATAAGCTTCAACGTTAGAATACGACATTTTACAAACTTAATAATTATGTGCAGCTGTCCAAATGGCTTAATTTGCTAAATACGTACAAAAAGTTTAACTACATGTGACACTAATATCTTTGCATTTCGATTTTCATTGGGTACCTTGGAAATCTGATCGTAAGGTAATTTAGTATCACTGTGCTTGCCATGTTGTATGATAAAAATTTTAAAAAAAGCAAACTGCACTGTTCACTATTATTACTTTATTTCAATGTTGGAAAGGATAAGAAATGATATTTGAAAAATAATAGCTAGAGTATTTAAAAACATTTAAAAGGAGAATCTAACGTAACAGATGCAATGAATTAAAAAATCTATAAAAAGATTGAAATAAATACATTTAGCGAAGAGTATGATGAAATTTCAAGTGAAAACGTACTATACACTGTCTAGAGACCCTATTAAAATTAAAATAAAATTACTACTCCCAATAAATAAATAAATTTATATTTAAAGAGTTTTATTTTTCTGGATTGTCTTCGTATGACTATATCTTCGTCAACAAAAAAGGTAGCAACTTCCGCTTTTCATCATGCCCTTCAGTTTTTTATGTGCTTCAATATTACGATATTAAAAATATACCGTTCCATTTGAAATTTTAAAGAAAAAACAAGAAATATACATACATTGAGAACAGCGCCCCCTGTTATTTTCTTTGACAACCACTTAATTTTGTGCTACATATCCTTCAATTCTTTGTAAAATTCTCTGTCTGATGAGCCCAGAAACATTAAAATCCGTTGGGGCAAACCAAAGTTATACCTACTTTTGTACGCAGACATGCCCCCTCCACTCTCCCCTTCGTATGGGAGTTAGATCAAAAAGTTTCAAATGAAAGTTGTATAAAAACGTCTAAAAATGTTGCTAGTAAATTTTTTAATCTATCTTAATCTAGAATTTAATGAAAAACTATCGAATTTTTAATTCATGTTGAGAATTGCGCCCACTTGCGATCATTTTGCAAACTTAAAAATATTTTTGTTGTAATTCCTGTCATCCATTTTACTATCTAGATTTTTTCCGCGAGGTTTTACGATAAGCGGTTGCCGAGATATGGCCGGTGGCCGAGCTTAAACAGACACCCAGTATATAATAATTTGTCCTAGAGGTGGCTATATTTAAATAGTTACAATTCTAAAGTAATTAGCATTGTGTCTTTATGCTAACTGAATTTAATATTATTTTGCACATGTTGTAGTGTAACGGACTTTTCGTCCGTCCCTGTATAGAATTATCGACCTAATATGCTTTTCGTTAATTTTCACCTCAATAGGTTCCATAATTCCATACGAATGTATTCTTATAAATATTTAATTTATTTAAAGTTTTAATTTGTCAATTAGCAACGAGAAAAATTATATCTTATGTTTATAAAGAGGCCAGGGAAAATTCTTTAATTTGCATTTTAATTTTGAACATAAATGAGTAATATTCAAATTAAAAGTTAAGAGCATTCAAAATAACGGGTAGTAAGTTGAGGAGATCTGTACAAAATACATAACTTATAAAATATCTACTCAAATATAGAGAAAGCATTATTATATTAATTAGTTGGATTTTTCAATCTCTTCCAGCTTGATTTCACCTCTTTTGCTTCTGCTTACAGTTTTATTGCAATATCCTGTAAAGCGCGACCATTGCCATAATGCTTTTCATAATGTCCGATTTTCTAAACTTTTGACGCGTCCTGTATATACGTTTCCCCATGTATAAAGATCGACCGCCAACCAAGTGTTAAATGCGTAAAATTTATCATATCTTCCTATAAAAAGTTATTGTTGTGCAAATAGCCATTAAAGAAGCTACAGGTGTCTCTACAAAGCACACTGACTACAGGAAGATCTTCTTCAGCTGAAGCAAGAAAAGAATGTACGAAAGGTATTTAGAAACTGTTATTATGCGAGTGTTGTATAAAAATTAAATATTAAAGTTTGTCTTAATGAAAAGACGTAATTAATTAATATAATAATCTAAGATCGAAAACATATTTAATAAGTTGTCTTATATATGAGAATGTCTCAGTATTTGTAAATTGTTCACCAATGTTGTTTTAAAAAATATCATTTGCGTTGTAGATATATTTATATCAAAATCAGTATAGTTTGTGTTTCTCTTAAGGCCTGCGTTGATAGCATTGATATAAATACTAAGAGGCGGTGGACAGCAACCGATGTATGATACATTTCAGAGAAACGATAATATACAAATAAATCGTAACTAATCTTTCAGTATTGTATGCACCCTGAAATTATTTTATTAATGTATTTGTTCTAATTAGAATTGGTATTATCTTGTGTATGTTTTCTTTTGTGTTTGTATTAATATATGCAAGAATCTTGTAATGCCCGAAAATTATTTTGTGTCGATTTCTTTTAACTTGGATCGTCCTGGGAATATGAGCTAGCCCGGTAAAACAATTCACTTATTTTCTTTTCTTTTATTTAAAATTATTAAAATATACAGGGCATTAATATCGGGGTTTAATTACAATATGGCTTTACCAATGTGGTGCCGTTATTAATTTAAAAGGGGTTCCTTTACATTATGGCTCAACAACGTGGGACTTTTACAAGTTCTATTTCAAGGTACTTAACAAATTACCATGTCTTGGACAGTTAATGTTACTGCACAGGGCAGTCTTTCTTTTTTATGGTGAATATTAAGTGATTTGCTTTATTTTCATTAGCTTTTATTCGCCGATCTTCCTACCATTTTTGGATTGCATTAATATGGTGTTGTAAATATGCTGAGGTCGTATCTGGGTTGATAAGTCTGTGTTACAAACTTAAAAAAAATATTTCCGCAGATATGCGATGTTTTAAAGTCTTGCTTAATCATTAGATACTACTTTGTCGAGCATCGCAACGAATTTCGGATTTACATCCAATATTGTCTGGGGTACCCCAAGGTTGTGTCCCCGGTCCAATTTTATATTTAATATATAGATCTGACATGCCTAAGACCAAAATGACAAATTTAACTACTTTTGCTAATGATACAGCGTTATTATCTTCCCATCGAAACCCAGATGTATAAGTTATTGCTGATGTCTTTGAAAGAGCCGTTTATAAAAGTTTATGAATGAATAATAGTATAATACAAAGCTTGGGATATAAAAATAAAATTGTTCCAAATGCTACAGTGTGTACTAAATACAGTAAATCTATAGTTTAACAAATATATACAAACACAATATTTAAAGAGAATTTGCTCAAAGAAGTGTAGTACATAACAAAGTTAAACAACAATCATTTTCGCTGGTAAATATGACACCCTCTGCCTAAAATACAGGTATTAAAAATTTAATAATGTCAAATGCAAATTGTACGCGGAAAATCGAGACAAAAATATCCAATCGAGTCAAGTACGAAATACACATAAGATTCTTATTGCCTGCGGCATTCCTGCTCAACGTAGACAACACCCGGAGCTCCAATTTCGGTAGCATGAAGATTATTTCATCCAAAAATACGAGAAGCAGCCGGTCGACATCTCTTTTAGAGCAATCGCGGCGCAGGACGATTAAATTATGAAACAACGTCGATTTGGAGTGGAGCTTTTGGCTATGGTCCAGGTGTAAAAGTTTCGCGAATCAGTCCGTCTCGACCGTAGCACTATAGATAATTTAGTTAATTAAGAAGACGGTTCCTTATCGGTATATTCTAACGCTAATGAATTTTTTCAAATTATATTGTACATTCACACGCGTGCATCAATCACATATACAAAAAGACACCAATAAATACGAAAATAATTTAAAGTTTTACTAAAAAAGCAACTAACGATCAATTATCATTAATTTCTTTTTCATCACATATTTTATCTATTGCTTGATTTTTATACCTTGAAAATGCTGGAACGTCACAATATTTTGCAGGTGACATAAATTATCGGTAAACGTGTAGGGTTTTCGATAATATATAAATTGAAAATATTTTAAAATATACAAAGTCACTTAAATAGTCACAGTCAAGCGAAGTTTTGAATTTTAAAATCAAATAGCTCCATTTTTGTTAAATAAATTTCAAACAATGTTCGTCATATGTCCTATACGTAAATCTTTTTTAAACAAATTTACGAAAATAGTAATAATGTATTGTAAATACTATTATACAATCAATATTTAATAAATGTTTTCCTTGAACAGCCTGACAATATCTTAAATTGCAATAAAGTATATCTATTAAATTTTGAAGTATTTCTTGGGTAATAAATTGAGATTCTTCCGCACTACTGCGTCTCAGTTTGTTTAAGTTTGTTTGAAATAGTTATATAGAAATTAATCAACGCGCTTCTAGTCTGGCGACCTAACTAGCCATTTTACTGCGCCTCTTTTCGATATCCAGGTAAATAAAAAGAGTGTTCTTGCGACAGTAGACACCGGAGCCCATCACAACCTGGTTAGGCTTGGATGGAGGTAAACTAAAATATTTTATGACCACTATAGTTTTTTATTTTTTATTATTACAAAAATATATAGCAACCGGCAACTCAACCCAAAACTCCACATCTTTACCTTTATTAACGAGTAAATTTTGGTTTGTAAATACAAAAAAAACACTGATACCGTTGTTGAAACATTTCAATAAACGAAAATACAAAAAATACAGGTCTTTTTGGCGATGTTGGTTGTTCTCCTCAAAATCGAAAACTTCTAACTGAAGTGACAGTCTGTCGCCTGATTGTCTTCCTTGGCTATACCATACTGATGATGACCAATGAGTCAGAAAGACGTGTCTATGGTTGCTTTACAGCGGAATTTACATAGTATTCCTCTATTTATAGTTTTTTATGATCTGCGATAATTCCTTTTTTGATTTTGTATACATATTAAAATTCTTGGCCAAAATATACAAGAAATGTAATTAAACTAATTTGCCATCCTGACGTAGCGGTTATATTGATTTAAGAGTAAAAATGCCCATACGAAAGTATGCTGACGTCCAAATAGTTTCATTGTAGTTAATATTGATGAAAAATAGCAAATAATAACAGAAATTATTGAAAAAAAACAAAAAGTTTTGAACGTATATGTCTATAGCTAGGTAACAACTAACACATCTTAGTTTATATTTTCATATTTTGATTTACACAATTCTGCATTATAATTCTTCTCTGTCTGTAACACCTATGCTATGATAAATCTGGATCATCTGATAAATCAAGATGAATTTTTTATTACATTTACTTTTTAATTACTATACTATAATTAATAATTTGTGTCGATATTATTTGTGTAGTTAAATTAAATGTTGGCTATGATAAATCAAAGATTTTCTAATGATGCTATTTAATTGACTTGCTTTTCCAATCGTAATTTTTGTTATTTTCTATTTTTAATCAATATTAACTACAACGAAACTGTTTAGAGGGCATCTGCCTTTGTTACTGTCATTTTCATTATTAGTTACTATTGAAAAAGTATATGATACTTTTAAACATGTAAAATTGATATTATATCTAACACATACACATGAAATACACATACAATACATCAGTAAAATATAAATGTAGTGTATTAAATAACAATGTGATGGTTAATATAAAAATTATTTTTATTTTTGATTTCAATAAATCTTGATGAAGACAATAATAAATGCCGAAACGTTGATAAAAAAATGATGTATTTGTATTTATTCTTCCTTTTTATGTCCACTATATCCCAAGAAATGTTTAAATTATTATTTATATGTTTGTGTGTATGTATATACATACATTATTTATTATTATTCCAATTTAAAATCATGATATTAGATCAGATTTACCCTGTCTTAGTTATAAGAATTTCATTAGATCTTTCACGCGTAGGTGACTAATAAAATCACACGTTAAATGTTCAGTTCTTGTATTAACAAGATAACATTTTCATTATCACTGCCTCCGTTGCGATTACTCGTTCCTTCAGTTCGCCTCATCTCTTCGATATTCCCCCAAAGAGGATTATTTAAATACTGACGAATTTGAGATTTGCAACGGCGCGTCGTCATCGCAGTTTGTTCTCCTAGTGGCAATCGCGCTCGTCTGGGCAAAAGTGTTCCATAGCACCACATCGATGCCGGTAAAGAAGAGGGGCTTTAATTTGGATTACGCGCACAATCCCAAGAAACATAAAAGAATTGTTTCCGGCGAACGGGTGCTAGGCAAGACGAACGAGAGGAAGAGGTGTTTTAATATTTGACGAGGGCGGATCTTTTAGCGGGCGTCGGATTATTGGGTAATTGCTGGGATCCGGGCACGAGTGCAAGACGGAGGAAGGGACACCGTCCTACAGATTACCGAATGTCTATTTTCAGAGAGTATCACTCCACCTAAGTCTACACACAGTGACTCGTTTCATCTTATCAAGATTTAAACACTTTAGGAGATTCTTTTGAAAAGCAAGGAGTATATTCGTCGCAAAAGGCTCTCGAATCCATTATGCATATCTTGCTAAAATATGTAATTATTATTTCTTTTGAACCTTTTTGGTAATCCTACATTTATATAATTTACTTTTACGTTGAAGTGTTTGAATGTTAACAAAAAAAAATGAAATTGATATTCTCATAATAAAAATAATATAGAATTACATGAGTTTTGTTTTTTATACTGGTTTTTAAGGTTTACAATGAAACATTCTCTTCGTATTGCAATATTTAACAGCCACTTCACTTTCACGATCAGTTAAAATTATATTGTGATTTTTACCCAATTTTAAACTCAAAAAGTTGGGAATATTCAATATTTAACAAATATTATTAAGATTGTTCTTTGTAAAATGAAATAAAATTTGTGGATAAAGACATTTCTAAAAACGATTTAGAGATCTTTTTTGAATTTTGTTTTCTCTGTAAAAATATATCAGAAGCAATTATTTTAATCATATTTTGAAAAGGTTTTATCTATACAGGTGGTTCACCGGGAACTGAATCGATCGATTGCGCAAAAACTGTAGCCACGAATGATCTGAAATTTTGACACTATACTAAAGTCGATGGGTGCCATTCGCCTAAAATATTTTCAAGATGGCGGCACTCCCGGCTATATCGGAAGTAGGCACCAACTTCGTAATTTTAAATAGAATATACTGTATACTGTCAGGTTTTTAGATTCTACGTGAAATTCTAAATATATTTCATGTATAATGCCATATATCTAAGTGTAACCCTTTTTGACTTATTGAAATTCTTGTGTTAAATTTGACGTTTGCAGACAGAAAATCAACAGCACTTTTTCCATATAAAGGTGAATTTATTATTGAATTTGAAGTAAATTCTCTCAAATAGATGGTCTAATTAAATACTATTTGTATAAAATTGTTCCAATTATTAATACAGAGTGTGCGAATTATGCGCCTGAAAACAAATTTGGAAAAATTGCCAAAAGACATATTTTTTTAAATGGGAAGCAGCAACTTTTATAATTTTATCTTATTCTGCATTAAAAATAAGTACTGTGACTTACATATATACCTTTATACGTAAAACGTATATGCATATATGCATGTGTTTGAGATACACACATACATTAAGTGCTATTGTCGACAATCGAACGCACAGACACCGGTGTTTCGACCTATGAGGTCTCATCAGTGTGCGTGGAGATTCTCGACAATAGCTTCAAGACTTAAATCGCTGCTTATGTCATTTTAGCGTGTTAAATGCAGTGAGAGTATCACAGCGACATCTAACACCCAAAAGATGACACAGAACAAAGCGATAGCTTCTGACGGCATGTTCTGCTATACAGAGGCCTGTATGTTAATAGTGTATCTCATGTAATAGAGCCTTAGGTGGCGTCACCGATCAAAACGAAAATGTAAAGTGTGAACACATGGATGTTAAAACTAACATCAAGCAGTAAATAATTACTGTGACTTACATATATACCTTTATACGTAAAACCTATATGCATGTGTTTGAGATACACACATACATTAAGTGCTATTGTCGACAATCGAACGCACAGACACCGGTGCATTTAACACGCTAAAATGACATAAGCAGCGATTTAAGTCTTGAAGCTATTGTCGAGAATCTCCACGCACACTGATGAGACCTCATAGGTCGAAACACCGGTGTCTGTGCGTTCGATTGTCGACAATAGCACTTAATGTATGTGTGTATCTCAAACACATGCATATATGCATATACGTTTTACGTATAAAGGTATATATGTAAGTCACAGTAATTATTTACTGCTTGATGTTAGTTTTAACATCCATGTGTTCACACTTTTCATTTTCGTTTTAAAAATAAGGATCACTTTCTATAAATATGTCTATTATAAAAATTGGTACTTTTTGAAATATTGACAAGTTAGTGTTTCTATCTTCTACAAAATACATACTGTTTGCATTAGTTCTTTTTTCATTAGTTAGCCATGACAGTTTTCAAAATTATAAATTGTCATTTGTTGAAGAAAACTGATTTACCTTATCATAATTTCAATAAGTCATGCCGGGGCGCTTAAATTGTACAAATGATGATTATTTAAATTTATTTATTATTTATGGGGAATGTAATAAAGTTATCTCAAGAACATGTGATACATTTGCATTACATTATTATCGTTATTAATAACTGGTTTATTTCCCTGAATCTTTGCCCTCGCGGATCCAAAGTTTCTGAAGTTTTCTATAATACATTTAACGGTATTGGTAGATGGTTTCCGTTTTTGCGGATATCGAGTTGCAAATGTATCACATGTTCTTGACATAACTTTATTACATTCCCCATAAATAATAAATAAAGTTAAATAATCATCGTTTGTATAATTTAAGCGCCCCGGCATAACTTTTCTTCAACGAATGACAATTTATAATTTTGAAAACACTGTCATGGCTAACTATTGAAAAAAGAACTAATGCAAACAGTATGTATTGTAGAAGATAAAAACAATTACTTGCCAATATTTCGAAAACTACCAATTTTTATAATAGACATATTTATACAAAGTGATCCTTATTTTTAACGCAGAATAAGATAAAATTATAAAAGTTGCCGCTTCCCATTTAAAAAAATTGTCTTTTGGCAATTTTTCCAAATTTGTTTTCAGGAGTATAATTCGCACACTCTGTATTAATAATTGTAACTATTTTATACAAATAATATTTAATTAGACCATCTATTTGAGAAAATTTACTTCAAATTAAATAATAAATTCATCTTTATATGAAAAAAGTGCTATTGATTTTCTGCCTGCAAACGTCAAATTTAACATAAAAATTTCAATAAGTCAAAAAGGGTTACACTTAGATATATGACATTATACATGAAATATATTTTGAATTTCACGTAGAATCTAAAAACCTAACAATATACAGGGTATTCTATTTAAAATTAGGAAATTGGTGCCTACTTCCGGCATAGCCCGACGTGCCGCCATCTTGAAAATATTTTAGGCGAATGGCGCCCATCTATTTTAGTATAGTGTCAAAATTTCAGATCATTCCTAGCTATAGTTTTTCCACAATCGATTGATTCAGTTCCCGGTGAACCACCCTGTATAAAAAAATATATATGCATTTTTGACAATCAATTCTTTAAAATTATATGAATTTTAAATAAATCTGTGCAATATTTACAGTGTTACCCCCGCCTGTTCCAAACGCAGGAAAAAGATATATACGAGGGTGGATCCCTTTGCTCCAACCCTGACCCACTCACAATAAAAAATAATGAGCTGTGGCTGCCACAGGACTTTCTTATACGCATGAGCGTTTCAAATTATACAATTTTAAGTTTTTTTTATACAAAAAATTTAAAAATCGTATTCTGCGTACTTCTGTTCTCTTAATAAATCTTTATGGAATACATACTTTGCAAGATATTCGAAACAAATGAGGTGTGACTACCACACGACTTTCTTATACTTATGTGCGTGTCAAATTATACGAAAGTTGTACACAAATAAACCTGCAAGTGTGTTTCTTTATATCCGAATTTTGAGTTACATTTTTATATTATTCAAAATTATATTCTAAGTACTTCTATTCTCTTAATAAATCTCTACAGAATGCATACTTTGTGAGATATTTGCAAAAAATTGCTACTGGATAACGGTAAAAGTGTTACTTCCGGTTCGAATATTGAAATTTTTTTATACAAAAATATACCAAATACTGTTCTAAATACTTTTGTACTTTTGATAAATCTATATAGAATGCACAATTTACGAGATATTTGCAAAAAAAAGATATTTGATTAAAGTAAAGGTTTACTTCCGGTCTGAATTTTGAAATTTTGTATACGAAAAGTATTGAAATTTAAACTTTAAATACTTTTATACTTATAATGTATGTACCTAAAAAGTGTGACTAGCGAAATATTCGCAAAGAACTGATTTTCGATAAGAATCGGCAATTGTTAGGGGACAAATCTGGCGAATATAGCAGATTCTCAACTAATTGAGGTGTTGCAATGGCGGACCTATGACTAGATGCGTTATTCTGATGTGAAAGAATACTTTTGCGCAAATTCTTCACTTTTATCAAGTTCGGCGATTTGAAATTAAATTAGCATAATAAGCACCAGTAATTGTGGCCCCCTTCTGCAGGAAATCTCTTTGTTCCCCGCGACAGTGCGGCGACGTTCGATGTTTCAAGCTGCTCCATGTGCACATATAATCAGTGCACTTCGGTCGGGAGATTGGGTTATTTTATATACTTTTGGAGAAACCGAGTTTGCAGACATTGATGAAAGTCAAGCTAGGAAACGAAGGAAGACAGATGAGAGAAATTCTTATGTTTCCACGACTGTGAAAGTTAATGAGATATGTGACATCATAATTGCAGAAATAAAAAGAAGGTTTTTGTTCACAGGCCATTTGGAAATAGCACAATCATTTTCGGTGGAAAATTTTGAATCATATTCATCAAATTTT
This sequence comes from Amphimallon solstitiale, assembly GCA_963170755.1. Lineage (NCBI taxonomy): Eukaryota > Metazoa > Arthropoda > Insecta > Coleoptera > Scarabaeidae > Amphimallon > Amphimallon solstitiale. Next base: position 46,798,903 of record OY720681.1, on the reverse strand, counting down.
CCTGTACTACATTTAGATTCAGCAAATCGAAATATTCTATTTTTAAACAAAAATAAATTAAAGACAGAATTAGAAATAATTTACAGAAGAACAGATTTTAAAGAAGTTTCCGGAGCAGCCCACTTAGTTAAATTTTTAATTCAAAATAATTTGCAAACAGAAACATTTGCAGTGCTACAAGCCATTATTACATTATATTATTCATATTATTTTTTATTTTTATCTTAATAGCGAAGACAGTAAACAATTAATAGAAAATTTGAAGGATACGACAAATATTTGAAAAAACATGACTATGCCTGCCTATGGCAGATTTAGGATTTAAAACAAATTACCAAGAAATCTCTATCTCTAGCTTTTGACGTTTCGGTCTTGATTAAGTCCTCCCACAGACGTTTATTTCATAAGAAAGACATATTAATGAGTCATATTACATTAGATTTGTAAAAAATGACATACATTTAGTTAGTTTTTTGGGGGAGAAACCTTTTTTGACTTGTAAAGATTTTGACATATTATTTGCAATGTAGCTATGGTTACAATTAAAACTTGGATAAAATATACATAACTTGATGTAGATAAAACATCTATTAAAAATCTTTGGGTCAGTCCAGAATCTCAAAAATGTCAATCGTTTATAGTAGCGAGGTACTACGTCTAAAACGAAATCGATTAAAAGTTTAAAAAATATTTAAGTTTATAATTGAGATTAATTGAAAAAATATGTAAATTAATTTTGCACATTCATATTCAGATTGTAAGTTTAGCTTGTTGTAAGAAGCTTGTCTACAGGGTGTTCCGCGACTCGACCGACAAACTTATCCCATATATTCCGGTGGTCATTTCAATCAAAAAATGTTATATGACCTATAAGTGAATTCCTTTAATTTAGTTAGCCTTGACGAATTGACGTATGTTTGACAAATTAATGAGTTTTGTGCTGTAATATTAATTTAAGCCATTATGCCGCGTTTCACTAATGCAGAATATGCCGATATAGTTTTCTTGTATGGTTTTTGCAATGGAAGTGGACGTGCTGCAGCTGTGGAGTACCTCAGGCGATACCCAGATGGCATTTTTTCTTACCACACAACATTTTCAAACGTTTTTCGCTTTTTAAGAGAGACAGGATCTTTCCCAAATCGTCGTGTAGAAAAAAATGGATTACGGAACGCTGTAGTAGTTTTAAATGCAGTTGAACGAAGTCCTCCTACCAGTATCCGTAGAATATCTCATACAACGGGTATTCCTTAAACCAATGTATGGAGAATTCTGCACCATAATGGGCTTTATCCCTATCATTTACAAAAAGTCCAGCATTTACTTCCAGGAGATTTAGAAATTCGAGTACCATATTGCCAGTGGTTACGAAATAATTTGGAAATTATCCCACACATACTTTTTACGGATGAGGCCCAATTTACAAGGAATGGTATTAACAACACACGTAATTCTCACATCTGGGCGGATCAAAACCCACACGAGACAATCGTGGTTAACCATCAACATCGTTTTTCCGTCAACGTCGGGTGCGGCTTATTAAATAATCATCTTATTGCTCCTCATTTTTTTGAAGAACGTCTTAATGCAGAAAGTTACTTTCACTTTTTGGAAGAAGAATTGCCGAATTACATGGAAGATATTCCTTTGGAAACTCGTCGTGGCATGGGGTTCCAGCAAGATGGGGCACCATCATATTTTGGGAGACAGGTGACGGTGTTTCTTAATGGAAATTTTCCGGAACGGTGAATAGGACGAGGTGGTCCTGTACATTGGCCACCTCGGTCACCTGATTTGTCTCCGTTAGATTTTTTTCCATGAGGTTGCCTCAAATCTCTTGTGTACGTTAATGGTAAGCCAGATATACGCGAAGAGTTGACTGACTGTATAGTTGAAGCTACTAATTCTCTAAAGAATGAATTGATAACAATTAACTGGCAACATTCTATGACACAAAGAGTAGCTGCTTGTTTAGAAAATGTCGGTTCTCAATTTGAACAGTTACTGTAATTTTGTGTTAATTATCCGTCAATTTATGAATAAATTTTCAATAACTGCGAAACAAAGAGGAATTCACTTATAGGTCATATAATATTCTTTTATTGTAATGATCCCCGGAATATATGGGATAAGTTTGTCAGTCGAGTCGCGGAACAGCCTGTATAAACAAAAAGCTATACAAACGAAAATCATTAAGCCACAGTTATTTTTTGAAATTCGGTTAATGTAAATAGCAAATGAAAACGAGCAGAATAAGAATTTCAACAAACGTTCAAAAGTGTGCATGGTTCTACGGAAAAAATGATAAATTAAATTACGTTTTTGATTACATTAATACTAAAATCCTTTTTAAAACTAGTTTCGCTATATATACCATAATGTATTCACATAGAAAAGAAACATTAACTATGACATATTTAAAAATTAAATCCGGCTCTTTACTTTGCATTTGCATAATTTAATTTGTGCGCCATGATGATTAACATATCTTACTCTTTCACGTTCGTCTCTAATGCATTTCAGTCCCTGCATGGTATCTGCCATATAATTGAGTTCGCCTCGGTTCTTTTGTAAGTTTACGAAATGCGATGATGTAGGTAGGACTTGTACGTATTCTCTCATTCACGTTTCCCCTTTTTTACCTCTATTGACTAACGCAAGGTGGATTTATCCCTTACTGAAGATGCTGTCGAAGCAGAATCTATCAAATACCTATCCCACTTTGTTCATCATCAGGAGATATCGACTTCAATTCAACTCTTATCTCCCACCACTTTAGTTTTACGTAAACCATTACAAAAAAAACGTCTCGGTTGATAAAATCGTATTTATTAAATCGTTTAACACACAATTTTAGTAGTATTTTTCTATTTTCCTATAGATATTCGTTGGAGAACAATGGTCATATATTACAATATGAAGTAAAATGAATAAATTAATAGTAATGCTAGCTTGTTCTACAGTTCAATCTGTATCTACTATCAATATGGCATCGTATTATTATGGTAGAAAGTTCTAGAAGTGTTTAGCAATGTTTTGAATTTTACAAAATCCGAAACTATACTCATAAATTTGTTAATTCATGTGTACAGGATCACTAGTGCTGGATCTCGTCATATAATTCTGCTTTACCACGCCATCAAGATATCTAAATCTTAAATTTAAAATAATTGTATAAAAGTGTCAAGAACAATCCAGTCTACTGAAATCAAGAATCCCTATAATTTCCTATGCTTATTATACCACTATGTCCAAGAAAATTATTGCAATTACTTAATATCCATCGAAATAAGTCTTTTGATGCGTTATGTTGTACCGCTGTGGTCGAGTTGGTCAATGATGAGTAGGAAGGTAATGTCCCAGTCATGAAATATATTTAGCACCCGCTCACCTAACTTCTGCGTGAACGTATGTTTAGATCACGATGTGGTAATTACTAGCACATAACGGTGCGTCGACAATGCTCTCAATGTTTCTGACTGAAATATTTGCGGGTTTGAAATGTTCCGGGCACTCCTGGTTACCCACAATTGTTTACTACAACCCCACGCGTCGTTCGGAGAATGATTTTATGAGTTAAATTGTTTGTAAACGAAATCTTGTACCTGCCTCCAATTAGACGATATATATTGTTGAATTTAAGGTTAAATGAGAATAGAAATAATATTACATCTTTCTTAGGTACTATGATACAATATACATATAACACAGAATAATAACAATGTTAACCATATATATAGACGGTATATCAAAATCATAGAACACAACCTTGCTTAATTAACATTGGGAAATACAAAAATTACTAGAGCAGCGATTCCCAAACTTTTTTGTAATGGGCCCGCCCCATCTTCTTACTGGAAAAATTTTCGCGACCCAGTATGTATGTCGCAGGGAGATGATGAAAACCGAGATTTGATCAAATCCCTAAGGGAGATGATCAATTCACGGATGATGTTAACAACTCTGTAGGGTCATTTCCCTACAGAAAGTAAGTGATTTGATGAAATCCATTAACTGTTTTAGTGAAAAGATGAAATAATATTGTTTAGATATTAAAAGTATTTATTTAGTTAACCGTGCATTGTTAAATGTGGAGTAGGTACTATACAACAATAGTTATTGAAACACAAATTATTTATTCGAAACTAACAACAAACAAAATAAAAAAGAATAAGTACTTAAGCTGATATTTTTAAAAATAAAAATGATATTTTTAGTGAAATTTTAAACATTTTTAGTAAATGTAATTAATAAAATATATATGTTTATTCATTTTTATTAAAACAAGTTGCTGATTTGTAGCATCTCGAGTTACAAAGTACGTTACTTTTTTTACAGACACATCTTTTTGTTTTACACTGTATTTTGGATTGTTCACAAAAACACTTCTTAAATCCTTGAGCTCCAAATAAGGATAATTTACCTGCAATCTCACGCAGACTTATGTTAGTCCGTGCAACTGTTTCTGTAAATGTTGTAGTAGCTATTTGAAGAGTATTTCTAGGTAGTCAATCTTTTATAATTCCAACTGAGTTACCAATTTGATATAAATTATTTCTTATATCTAATACGATTCCCACAATGTTGTTTCCATCTAATAGACCTCTATCTACCTTAGGTACATACACCAAAACTGTGGAATCCACGAACACGTCTTTAAATTTCTTCAAAGTAGCTTCTTTCATTTTTTCAGATGATCTTTTCAGGTGTTTTGCAGCATTTTTCCTTTGATCTTTAATGCTCTCTTCCTTTTGGCATAAACAAAATAAAATTTTCGATCCATATCCTTCTTCTCCTACTGTATTTCCACATATTGCGTGCACTGGATTTTTTCAAATGTCACATGAATGGGCTTCAGTACATTCCTTTCCACAAACAACCCAACATGTTTTACTGTCGCTCACAGCTGTTTCCCCTTCTGATGTAAGTAACTCTACAGATGTTTTAACCGTTGAAGCAGAAGTTGAAGTAGAGTTGTTAACTGATTCGAGCTGTCTTGTTGTCGATAAAGAAATTGATTCAATTTCTGGTAGATCCTCTAAACTTATAACCTTTTTGGTGAGTAAATCACCTGCCGGTAGATCGTGTGACATTGAAGTGTTATTGTTGGTTGATTTACCTATTGATGGATCATTTGAAGTTGAAGCATTGTAATTAATTAAATCAGATGGTGGTAGATCTTTTGAAGTTGATGCGTTGTTGTTGTTCTCTAAGAAAACTGCTGGTAAGTCTTCTGGTGCCAAAATAACGCCATGGTCCTGCTAAGTAAGAAGTATGTCCAAGTCTTCTTCAGTAACAGTTTTTCAAGCAACTTTTTCGAAATATGACTAGATTGGAGTCCTGTTTTTGGTTCTGTTCCAAATAAAGCTTTATAAGGTGATCGTTTAATGGTTCGATGGAAAGAGGAATTCTTTTGGAATTGAACAAAGTAACAACATATACCCCAATTTTTGTGTCATTGTCAATTAGCCAAGCATGTAACATAGCCTCAACATCTTGATTTGATCGCTCAACAGACCCTTGACTAGCTGGATGTCTAGGCCTACCATTCACAATTTTGCACATTGGCCAGAGGCTTGTTAATTCTTGTATGACTACAGCCGTAAACTCACGGCCGTTGTCGTTTTGTAGTATACGAGGACAACGTATTTTCGAAAATAAATTTAATAGCTCCATTGCTACTTCAGCAGCTCTTTTTGAAGTCAACGGTCGAAGAGGATGATTGAAGTCACTAGATACAATAGGGCAAACAATGATTTTTTTTAGACTGACATACCGCGCACAGCTTTAAGTACTCCAGTACAACTGAAGTAGGTATTACGTATTTCGATTTCAAACTATACAGCATTTTAAATCTTCCTCCGTGGCCAGTTGACTGATGGGTTTCCCGAAGTATGTGGTAAAAATTTTCCGTTGGCACTATTTTAACAACTGGATCGGAGTCAGACTTTCTCTTCAACATCAACATTTTTTAGTACCTACTTCCATAACATCGTATTTTTTCCCATAATAGTACTAGGTTTTTCTTTATCATGGCGCTTGTTTAAAAACGTCCTGATACTTTCATTAAATTGTTCTTCAGATACAAACTCCGTTAGAGTGAGATTTTTTCTATATCTGAGCCCATTTTTCTACGGTAGGTTTGATAAAACTCGAAACATAGAAAACAATAGTAGAAGTGCGCGCAACCTTCCTCACTTAATGTTTAGGTGCTACTGTGTGGTGTACGTCACGTCAGAAGCGTGGCGCCGGAGAGGAGCGGTGAGGTAAAGGGGAGCGGTAACGAGCAAATCATAGGACTGTGCGAATCTTGACATGCTTATTTCATTTCTTCGCTAAAACAATTAAGGGATTTGATCAAATCACTTACTTTCTTTAGGGAAATGACCCCACAGAGTTGTTAGTTTAACATCTTCCGTGAATTGATCATTACCCTTAGGGATTTGATCAAATCTTGGTTTTCATCATCTTCACGCGACATGTATATATAGATAAGTAATTAACTTACTGCAAGGTTGCAGAATAATGATAATATTTTCTGGTCGTCCGTCCTTCCGCGACCCACCTGAATTGATTCGACGACCCACAGTTTGGGAATCGCTGAATTAGAGAATGCCTAAACTAAAGCATATCCTACCTTCAGTGATTACGAAAGAAACCAAGAAAAAAGAAGTCCATATATTTATATATATATATATATATGTGTGTGTGTGTGTGTGTGTGTTTTTAATATACAGGGTGAGTTTTTTTGAATGTTTAGCATTGGGATCTCAGAAACTACTGGAGATAGAAAAACGCTTAAATGGGGAAAGATGCGCAGTTTTACGAGTTTGATTTAAAACTGCTTTTGTTTCTCCGATAACTTTCATGGCTTATTAGATATTCAAAGAAAACTCAATTTTACGATTTTCTTTAAACATGCTTAGCATCGTTAATAGTAATTTTAGAGAAAAAGTGTTCAGACAAAAGTTTTAGATAATTTTACGTCAAATAAAACTATGTAGCTAATATTTTTTTTTCGTTCACCATTATCGAGTTATGACACAAACTTGTGTTTTTTTAAATGGAAACCATAGTTGGTTTTGACATCATTAAAAAGCTTATTTTTTGCTGAATACAATGATATAAGGTTTGATATGGTTATTTTAAAAAGTAAAGAGGATATAGACATTTCTATTATTGTTCACTTTATAAGATATAAACTTTTAAAAAAAAAAATTTTTGGGGTTTTGTAATTCAAAAAACAAAAAATCTGAGTTACAATAGTGTTCGTTGGAGCAGTCGAAATAAATATACTAACATTGCTTTCACGTTGAGTCACAGAAGTGAGAGCTGTTAATTTTTACTTTTAAGTCAGGTTAATTGTCAAACATTGACAATTAACTATTAATTAATTTAATTGTAACTTAACTATAATCGGTGCAAACGGCCGTTAATCATAAGTTTGCATTGGCTATGGAATTTTCTAACGTACAAGAACGTGATATGGTTGAATGTTACATTCAGTGCCAGAAAAATTCTGCTAGAGCTGCTGAAGTTTATTTTGAAAATTATTTGATCGACGTCAGCCGTCGCTATCTACTTTTAAGAGATTATGGAATAATTTAGCAGATTATGGTTCGTTCGCTAAACCAAAATCAAAAAAAGGGATGGATGAAGATAGAGAAATAAACATATTAGCATGTGTCGCTCAGAATCCATCTACATCGACCCGACAAATTTCAACAGAAATGGGCTCCTCTCAACGCACTATTGTCAGAGTGTTCAAGAAGCATACATACATTTCGTCCCTACAAATTATCAGTATCACAAACTTTACATGAAGGTGATAACATCAGACGAATAGCTTTTTGTAGATGGTTTAAAGATCAGTGTCAAAACGATCCACACTTTTCAATGAAAATATTATGGACTGATGAATCTCGTTTCACAAATTGTGGAATGTTTAAAAGGCACAATGAGCACATATGGTCTCAAACAAATCCTCACGTTGAACATAGGAGACCACAAATTAAATTTGGGTTTAATTTTTAGTGTGGTGTTATAGGATCAACTGTTCTTCCTCCTTTTATTTTTGATGGATCACTAACTGGCAATCGTTATCTTAATTTGTTACAACAAGATTTCGAGGAAGTGTTAGATAATTTAAATTTAAGAACCCGAGCAATGCTGCAATGGTTTCAACATGACGGAGCGCCTCCGCACAATCAACTGAATGTTAGAAATTATTTAAATTTGAACTTCCTTATCAATGGATAGGACGAAATGCACCCATTGAATGGCCGGCTAGATCCCCTGATTATCAGTTTTGGATTTTTTCTAGTGGGGTGTACTAAATGACACAGTATACAAAAGAACATATGAAACAATCGACGATTTAAGAGAAGGTGTCTTAGTTGCTTTTAATAACATCGATAGGAGTAAAGTACGCAATGCTACAAATTCTGTTGTGAAGAGATGCAATTTGTGTATTAATAATAATGGAGGTATCTTTGAACATTAATAATGTTGTGTGCCCTTAATAAAAGTTCTTATAGTTTTCATTTTATTACTACATAAGATTTCAAAATAAGTTTTCGTTTGGTTTGTATTTTATCAGTTCGAAATTCAATTGTTTTCCATAAAAACCATAAAAATGTCTATATCCTCTTTATTTTTTAAAATAACCATATCAAATCTTATATCATTGTAATCAGCAAAAAATAAGCTTTTTAATGATGTCAAAACCAACTATGGTTTCCATTTAAAAAAACACAAGTTTGTGTCATAACTCGATAATGGTGAACGAAAAAAAAATATTAGCTACATGGTTTTATTTGGCGTAAAATTATCTAAAACTTTTGTCTGAACACTTTTTCTCTAAAATTACTATTAATGATGCTAAGCATGTTTAAAGAAAATCGTAAAATATAGTTTTCTTTGAATATCAAATAAGCCATGAAAGTTATCGGAGAAACAAAAGCAGTTTTAAATCAAACTCGTAAAACTGCGCATCTTTCCCCATTTAAGCGTTTTTCTATCTCCAGTAGTTTCTGAGATCCCAATGCTAAACATTCAAAAAAACTCACCCTGTATAACGTAAAAGGAATATTTCGGATGAAGCAAAACACAAAAATAATAATGATGGATCCTCTTTATTCTTTACAAAAATTTTAATTTACTCTAAGGGACTAGTTTCGACATTATGTCATCATCAGCCTAGAATAGTCAATTGTTTTTCAAAGTATCTCTTATCATAAGTTAATGTATGCAGATACAACTATGGGTTTAATGGGTATCTGCATACATTAACTTATGATAAGAGATACTTTGAAAAACAATTGACTATTCTAGGCTGATGATGACATAATGTCGAAACTAGTCCCTTAGAGTAAATTAAAATTTTTGTAAAGAATAAAGAGGATCCATCATTATTATTTTTGTGTTTTGCTTCATTTACAACTTTACAAATGGACATTTATTATTTAAAGAATATTTCGGATACTAAAAGAACAAGAAGGAGGATAATATAGGATAAATTCCGCTGAAGAGTATCCGTAAACACGTGTTTCAGACTCGTTGGTCATCGTCAGTACGCTGCGGAATTTAGCCAATATTACTCTCAAAATATAAGTATGTAACAACAAATAAAACACTTGGTATTATTTCACAAATATATATAATTACACACATAATATACATTTCGCCTTGCGACATCGTCAGGGGTTCTACAGAAACTTTCTAAGAGCTTCTGTAGAACTCCTGACGATGACTCTTTTATGAATTTTGTTCCAAACTTTATCACTACACTTTATATTTATATAACAAAGCTATTTGTATTCCAGCAAATAATTATGTATAGGAAGTTTTAAGAAACTTATAAAATATATTATTTCTATTTCGGTGCTATAAAGTTCACTTTACGACACCCCTTTTGCTTGCATAAAGTATTACTTTATCGCACGCTAATTTTATTTTTTTGAGGTTGGTAACAAAAAAAAAATGGAACCAAATCATATTTAAATGTCAAATATAAGTCTTTAATGTAACAAACATGTCCAACAGAAGTTGACCAATAAATAAAAAAACACACATGCTAACATTTTATTTACTAATTAACAATATAAATTGTCAAGCAGAGTTGTATGTTATAAGTTTTCTGATGCTACTATTGAAATTTACTTCCCATGTTGAATAGTGAAACTGTTATAAAAGTTTACTATAACACTAGAAGATTCGTGTGCATTAATGGATATTCCAGGCAGATTTTGGGAACACACAAGTTTTGTCTGAATTCCTGTAGCTTCCCATTGGCTGACACGTACGGTAATATTCGCTATATTATTTTCTTTACACCAACTTAAAAGTGCTGGTATGTTTTTAATAAATATGTCGAGACTTTGTTGGCAAAATATTTTGTAAATTGTCTTTTGCTATATTGCGAATTTCTGGGGGGGTTGCAATTATTTATTTCGTCCTTTTTGTTGATAATTTGAAATAATTTATTGCATAAGACAGTCTACATTTTAAACAAAATTACATATAACACCGCCGATATTCAAATATTTAAAATGTGTCTACTTAAAAATCAGAGCAACCAACGTAAGAAAAGCAAAATTTCTAGAATGTTCGAACAAAACATGTCTCTTATTTGAAGCTTTTTTGAACTTTTAATAACCGAAATAGAAAAAACAGTATAAAATACACGTTTCATAAGACATTTTCCGCACTTGAACGCGTGCGCAAAAATGATGTCTTATGAAACTTGTATTTTAATATATTAACTAGTGAAGTAGCAATTACTTAATATACAGGCAGTATATATACGTTTAAAGGTATCATGGTATTCAACAAAACACTTTCAAAAATTCAAAATCAAAGTATTGTAGATACACCCATATATCTCCAGCCATAGAAATATTTTAAATCTAAATCTAAAATCTTAAAAGAATGCCAGCCTAAACTATTATGGTAAACATTTGCCAGCCTCGTACGTGATAAAAGAATCCCGTCTTTTCTAAATTGATACTTTGACTCCCAAATGATTCTGTTGAACTGGCGTGAACCCGACAACATTCAATATCTATCTACATAACGAGAAAGAAATTAAAATTCATTATATGCAGGCCGCACAGGCTCGTGGGGCGGACGGCTGCCGGCATTCTGCATTGCAGAGTCCCAGGTCCATGTTATCGTTAATTCTTTTCCCCTTTCTTCACTTCTTTTTCAGTATTTTACATACGTACGTTGTGAAACAGTAGTAAGAACGACCTGATTTCTCTCTGGCAAAATTATACTTTAAAGGCGAGACTAAACACGACCCGGCAGAACTGATAAATATAACATCAGTTCGCAACATGGGCTTGATTATTTTATGGTAGACTGCTAAATTGAAGTAGCGCAAACACGTGTAAGCTACCTGTTCGTCATTATCTTGGGATTACCCTGAAAATGAACCCAGTTATAGATATTTTATTAATGATATTAGTGAAGTTGTTAATAAACATACTGTCTGGTAAAACTGTGCACGTATAACGGGAAAAAAATATATTTCAAACTAAAGTGCACACACAGAGAAAGATCAAACGATTTATATTTATGAGGAAAGTATGGATTAAATCAAGACTTTTTAATGTCCCGTGTTCCAGGGATGAGTTCCGAATTATAAGTCCAATTCACACAAAATTATAATTTCATATTTGTGGTCTAATATTATTAGAGATGATGACTTTGTCCCTTGACAGTTGTGCTTATTACATATTACATATCATATTTAATAAATAAGTATACATGGTGTCCCAGAAATAAAAAGACGGAGTGGCAGGTATGTAAAGTCCGAACAGAAACAGGCCCAAATATGCCGCAATAACGAAGAAATTAACAATTTAAATTTCTATGTTGTTTTTTAGATAAAAGAATTACATTACGGATCTGGCACAGAATGTATTTTTATAAATACACGTAATGATGCACATTTGTAAATAGAAACGAACACGCATTCAAAGAAAAATACGCTTTTATTTGTATAAAACGGGAAAAAACGTTATAAAACATATTTTTTGCCGGATACGTGTAAATAACGCAATTATGTATTCGGTTGTTGACCAGATGGGCGACTCACTTTATTGCAGACAATAAAAGATTGTTTTCATTTTTAAAGTAGTATGTGTTTGTAGTCGAAAACAGCTGATTATTATTATTTTAGAATATTCAATAAATCGTAGTAAATATCAAAATGTAATTATTTTTTTCTAGCAGGTGTAAAAAGTAATTAATGGTGTGATATTTATTATGAAGTATCTATTCCTCCTCCTTTTTTTTAACACAAGTAATATGGTGGCCCTGAAATGAACCGATTGTGTAAGTGAAGCAGGTGGATATTTATAGAAAGTGCTCTATGTGTCCGCCGTGCGCACGAAGACAGGCGTCAATCCGTCGCAGAAGATTACCACGCACTCGTTGGACGATACCTGGTTCCCCACGTATACGCGTCGCAGCTGTAGAAATACGTTGCCGAAGATCTTCTTCTGTGGCAATCTCATCCCCATCAGGCACCAATGTTTTCATATACCCCCATAAAAAAATGTAATGAATTTAAATCCGGGCTGCGCGCCGGCCAGCCGGCCATGGTGTATGTCCTCCACGTCCAATCCATCGAGGATATGAAACATTGAGGTAATTGCGCACTGCCAATGAAATGTGTGGAGGCGCGCCATCGTGCATAAACCGAAGTTGTCTTCTAAGTTGCAGAGGCACATCGTCGAGATATTCCGGCAACGTAATCTGCAAAAATTCTAAATAACTCTCTCCGGTCAGTCGTGCAGGTACTATGTGGGGTCGAAGCAGACACAGCATCGACAATTCCTGCCCAAACATTTATTGAGAAGCGGTGTTGGAAATGACCCTCCTGTATTACATGCGGGTTTGCATCGCTCCAATAATGTGCGTTGTGAAAATTTATCACACCATTCCGGGTGAAACAATATTCATCCATGAATAGTATGCTAGCACAAAAGTCCACATCTCTAGCTTGTTTTCGTCAAAACCAGATACAGAATCTAACACGTGCGGGACGGCCCTGTTGTGCTAGAGCTTGCACCCGTTGCAGGTGGTATGGGTACAGCAAGTTCTCGCGGAGGAGTCGATGAATTGTCGATCGGGACACTCCGACTTGTCTTGCTGCAGATCGCGTGCTTATACCTGAATCCCTATCTACCACTTCCAGGAGATGCTCTTCCGCATGTAAAACTCTCCGTGTTCTTTCACGACCCCTGCCTTCGTAGCGTGGGTGTAGTGTGCCTTGTTCGCGTAACCTAAACACCGTGTCCATAATCACTTGATACGACGGACGCCTGCGATTAGGAAAACGTTCGGCGTATAAATGTTCAACAGCTCTTCCATTTCCACCTACTTCACCGTACAGATACACCATATCCCATAATTCTTGCGTCGTAAAAGTCATGTCGATAACTATGTGTCAACTAACATCGGCGGCTAATAACAAACTGAACATCTGTGTATCTATCGCCCTTGCACATGCATGCATTGGCGGCTGGTCGGTAATAAAATCGCGGGCCACACAACAAAAACTTATGTATTTTTTTAAATAACATCATTCATTGTCCTGTTTGACAATGGATGTTATTTACAAAAATACATACGTTTTTGTTGTGTGCCACGCGATTTTATTACCGACCAGCCCTTTTCTCACTGTCCATTTCTACTCCTCAAATTTCTCTCAACACATTTCTGGTCTGCCTGCCGTTTGAGTCTGTTCCTCAAAATTTGCAACATTTTAAAATAGTCATCTCTGTCTGTGCTTGACTGTCTTCTGTCTTGCCCTCGTCTTCTAATATACGAACCAGTATCCCGTAAAACATTGCGATTAATATTCGATTTTGATGTTCCAAGGACTCCAGCCACTGCGCGATAGGTAATACCACATTCAATCAATGGGGCCACAGCCCTAGTAACATCTATCGAGGCTAAATCTCTCATATCGTGTTCGTCTTCTTTTAGAGTTTAACAGATCAAATGAACGACCTTTGATGGCACCAACGCAATTAATGACTGACTTCGTCAAAACTACTAAAATGTCGAAGTTCTTAACAAATATTCAAAAGACCCTATAACTTAGTCGTAAATGGTTGACAGCTGTCAATTTCGAATAATACAGCGGGTGATAAAATTCGAAGTCAAGTGGTGTTGAGTAAAAAATCGGATGTCCTAACCTAAGTCTATGACTTGTATTAAATATTAAATTTGAATTGTTGTCTGACAATAATTGTCAGAATCGTACTTTATCTTAGGAACGACTTCAAATATTTATAGATTACTTTGACTCCGAAGTTTTTTGAACACCCGTTATTAGTAAGCAGACACCTAGATTTGAAAATAGTATCATACTCAGCGAAGATCGAGAAGAAAAAAACTTTATTTTACTGCGTGTTCTTCTAATTTTTCTGGTGTGTGTATTACAATTCAAAGAAAATACGCTGTGATATGGATTCTAAGTTCCAGACTGATGATGAGTCTACAATTTAGTTAAGAAATTAGGAAGACTTCTCGGGTCACAATGGTTTAAATACCGAAATTTTGAGGCTCTGCTGTCCTGCTATATTGCTCTGCTTGACTCATGTTATCAACTCCTGTACAATCATGAACGTGTTTCCAGCTTCTTGGAAGAATGCTGTTGGTATTCCGGTGACTAAGATAAAATCAGTGGAGAAGATCATCAATGAACAATTGAGAAGCTTATTTGTTACTACTGGTATTTTGCCTATAAATCAGTTTTTCTCCCGAAAAGAGCATAGTTACATCCACCACTGCCCTATTAAAAATAACAGACAACAAGTGATTATGTTGTCTGTTATTTTTAATAGGGCAGTGGTGGATGTAACTATGCTCTTTTCGGGACAGACAACATAATCACAGCTAGAGACAGCAGTATTGTTATTATCTTAACACTTTTAGATTTCAGTAAAGTGTTTGATACAGTCTGCCATAAAACCCTTTTAGCTTTACTTAACTTCTGCGGACTGTCTAAATTTGCTCCCGCATTTATAGAAAGTTCTCACTGGGAGCTCTTCTATTTACATTGTATACATCAGGCAGGCATCTCTGAATGAGTAAATGAAGTACATATACATATACACAGATGATACCCGAATATATTTTCAACTTTAATGAAAGCAGATAGCTATACAGGGTATCAATGAGGACCTGAATTACATTACTACATTTGCTAGTCAACACTCATTATTAACAAACCCTGTTAAGTCTGTTAGATTAATTTTCGGTAAAAAATTAAATCAATAAGTTAGGCTGCAGTAATTCAATAAAAGTATACCAGTCAAAAACGAAGCAAAAAGTTAGGAATATATAAAGCTCTATAGACCCTCAAGGTCTTTGATTTAGTTGGCAATTTGTTTCCAAACAGCTCTTTCTCTTACCTTTCTTCTCCATGTTCTTACTCCCAATCTATTCAAGTCGCTGGCTCCCTTTTCCAACCATTCCTAA
Organism: Amphimallon solstitiale; assembly: GCA_963170755.1. Lineage (NCBI taxonomy): Eukaryota > Metazoa > Arthropoda > Insecta > Coleoptera > Scarabaeidae > Amphimallon > Amphimallon solstitiale. The sequence goes on along the minus strand of OY720681.1, from coordinate 46,783,405 downwards.
CCATCTTAGTTTCTGTGCAATATTGTTGGTTCTCCAAAAATCGCATATAATTATTTATTTGTTCTTCTCCCCCATTGGTCTTAAGCTTCACCCCACCCATTATTCTTCTGAATATTTTGCGTTCCCATACTTCTACCATAATTCCACACGTTTTGCCTAGGGTCCAGTTTTCTGCACCATAGAGTACTATAGGTCTCAGTACTGTCCTATAAATCCTTATTGTGACTCGTCTAGATAATTCTTTATTTTTGGCAACTTGTTTAATATCCCAGCACACTTGTTTCCGTTAACACCAAGGTAATTGATACTCCTTACGCTTTAGAATCGTGTTTTATTTTAATTTTTATTCTTCTTCGTCTTGTTTTTCTTCCTTCGCGTATCTTATTCTTCTCTTGCTTTTATTTATCCTAAGTCCCAATTTCGCTGCTTCACTTATCAGTTTCCTTGTTACTGTCATTAGTTCTTCTATATTTCTTGTTATTATCGTTACGTCGTCGGCAAAGGCGAGTCATTAATTTTTTGTTGTATACCAACTCCGTTCAGTAAATATTGGTTTGTCTCAGTATTACTTCTAATATTATATGAATAATGTTGTTAACACGAAAGCGTCACGCCTTAGCGCGGTACTAACTTTAAAAACTCTAGACATAGCTTCTAATAATTTTCTTCTAGTTACTGAATCATATGCCTGAAAGTCTATAAAAAGCATATGCATGTTTATCTCTTCCAGCATATTATCAGTTTCAAATTTAGCCTTGTCCTAATTACTCTGGACAATATTTTATACACCATATCCAACAATTTATTCCTCTATAATTCTCGCATGATGACTTGTCGCTCATTTTATAATTTGGACATATTAGCGTTCTTTCCCATCTCGTTGGCATTTTCTCTTGTCTTGTGTTGCATTTTTTGACCTATTCAACAGCTTTTCAAAATAGCTCCATATAATGCTCCACATCCATAATAATATTCCCTTTTTTGTTTTTACAGTAGGCATTTTCATGTTTGTATCCTTTCTTTTCAGTTTTAATTCTTTGGTAGAAATTTCTTATTTGCCTTTATTTGTAATTTTTCTCTATTTCTTCAATTTTTTTCTGAAGTTGATTCATCTTTTTTCCAACATATTCATTTACCTTCCTTGTTTTTTTCTTTTAGTTTATTTCTATTGCTTTCTGGTTTTTTTTTTTTTCTAAGAAAACCATCCCGGCTATTTTTCTCCTTTTCACAGCCTTTTCGCATTGTAAATCGAACCAACCTTTTGAAACTGTTCAAAAAGTATAGGCTTAATTATTTCTATTTTTAATTAACAATTATATGTATTCTTAATTGAACTGGTACAAGATTTACTTGTTTTAAAAGTTCGTAACAATATTATTGGGTTGTTGGGTATATCTGCAACATCTGTGTATAATTCTCTTATGACGATTAACTGCTCGTCAAGCTGTTGTGCAGATCTCTGTTGTGAATTTATATTCTTTAAATGGAACAATTTCAACATTAATTTATATTACTTGGGTTTTCTTTTCGTAATAATTTAGTAGCAAATTTAATTGTGGTTCGGATTTAATTGATTCAGTTTTATTAACATTGGCTCTGAGCTGATTCATTATCGGCTTTTCTCCCGGATTATTTCAACTGTCATTTTGTGTGAATTGGATTCTGTTTCAAATCATCGTGCTAATAACAAGCTTGGTACCACGTTGTGTTCAACTTTGCATTTTCATTCTAACATTTGGAGTATGTGGTGAATCCACCATCATCGTCATAGCGATAGAATTTTGGTAAATGAAATGCTGATCTGGAAATTGTGTTATATGTTTTGGATTGTTTTGAAGCACAATTTTTCAGATATTGGCCATTGCCAGATATGCCTGTTTAATCACATGTGGGTTCGTCATTTATCGACGGCTTGATATTGTCGATTGCACATTGGAGAATTTAAGAACAATTAGTCAGGTATTTAATTATTTTTTAATTAATTTGTCATTGTTAATATCGCATTTTCTTAATATATACACATAGACATATCTCTCGTGTCGTTCGATTTTCTTGTGATCTTTAGAGTTAATTATTCTTTCTAATTAGGGAAATTTTAAACGTTAAAACTGCGGATTTTAATCATTGGTCGTTAAAATTTTGGTAACTTTAACTTTGGATGTTGGATGTCTGTTGATTGGAAATTTGAACCATCCCTTCTGGCCACGGGTTGAGACTGCCATTTTATCGCTGTTACCAGCTGATGTAGACCTTATAGATCCAGCTAAGAGTAATTAATGTATTAAAATAAGTTTATTTGATAATATCAATTGATAATTGTATGAATTAAGTCTGTCGATTCTATCAGATCGGAGACCTTTGTAAAGTTTTGTTAATTTAGTAATTTTATATAAAATAAGTCCACCTTACAGGGTGTTTTTAATTAGGTTCAGTAACTTTCTTTTCTTTTTTTTTTTTGAGAAATTATTACAAAAGGCCCATTATATAGGGTGAACTTAAATAGTCTTGGCATTTGTCATACGTATAGTAGCTTTGATTATATGTACTAGAATAATATTTTTAATTATTTAAGTGGTCGCTTGACCTATATTATAACTTTTGTAAGTTTCCAGTTCTACAGTGATAATTCACCGTTTTTGCTTTCTCTAAATTTAGGAGTCCTTTGATTATTTGTAATTGTTAACTGTTCAACATTTAGTAACATCTTTTTTTATATTGCATTGCAAGTTTAGTATATTTAAATACCTTTTTTTTACATTCAGTGTGAGTTGATAAGTCTACCCTTGTTTACTTTTAAAATCCTCATTGTTGCTTATGTCATTGTTTGATATACAGGCTGTACCATCACGAGCATCTGTGTCTCGATCATTACATATGTGACTTTTTTATTATTATCTCATATTTGACTATGTTTTACTATATATATATTTAAATAATCTATATCCTCTTACTTGGAATTAAAATTAAAATTTGTGGTTTGACTTTGGTTTATTTTTTTTTTGCTGAGTTGCTTTTACCTATTTCCACCTGATTTTTCTTACATCTACGTTCGTTACCTTCGATAAGCTTTAATTACGTGGTGGCGCCATATCAAAATTAACTTCGCGACGTTTCGATCCATAGCATCTTCACTGAGAAAAGCGGTAGCCTAAATGACATGAATAGCAGGTCGGTGGTCATGGTGATTGCGACTCATTTGAAAGTATTATTAACAAATATTTTGACTTTATAATTTTAATTTACCCAGCGTCATATTATTACTGCCACAGGCCTCTTGACGTTTCATACGTGACACTTTCCTCATTTTTACAGTCTTCCTGTTTAATACTTCTTCCGCTACCTATTTTAATGTATTTTCCTACTATTTCTATTTTTTTTATCACTTTCATATGCTCGTGTTTCATTTATAGTATTTTGCATTTATTCATTTCTTGCAATTTCTGTATGTCTATGCAATTTGCCTTTGTTTTCGTTATTCTTGCAGTTGGATTTTCCCATTTAATTTCTATGCTGGTCAAGAAGTGATCTGTGTTTAAATCTGCACTTTTATAACTTCTGATATTTGTAATCATACTTGCATGTATTCTTTCGATTAACACATGGTCTATCTAATTGATATGAATAGTTATTTCTGATAACATTCTGTATACCAAAAATAAGTATATCATGCATATCAGGATTCATTATTATTCAAAACTTGGTTTTATTTGACCATTCTAAAAACACAACATACACAAATAGATATAAATTTTGCAAAATACATATCCATACGTTTCAATTTAATTTCATGAATCGATTTTTAATTAGGGACACACGATGCGACTGACGTAACCCGTCCATCTATCAGAATAGAGGCGATAAATTATCAGAATGCGTCGGTCCAATTCTGGGAACCAGGGTCACTATTTTCAACGAAGTCATAATGTTGGCCACGCGTTGTGGTCTGTCAGTTATTAATTAACATGTCCTCTATTTATCACGATAATTATCGCAGGTTATTATTATATATATAAATTAAACATAATCACATCACCTCTATGATTGAGTAGCATATATCTAATTACAAGTTGGGGGAAATGATATTTTAGAGGTAGAAAAACTGTATGGACATTTTAGTTATCAGGGGAGTTAAAACTAGTGGAATGCATGTTTGTTTAATATGTATTTATTTATTTGGTAAATGCTCTACGTGAAAGTATAATCATTATTTAATAGGCATTGGTTATATATAATTTATGAAAGAACTAAACTAAAGCTAAAACTTAATAATTAAAATTATAGATTCGATTTTTAAATATGGGGATATAGTACAAATTAATTCTTTTTTTAAAGCAACCTATGATTTTATTATAAAGTGACATTGAGTGGTATTATATTTTTGAAACTAAAATTTTAACGTTGTTAAAGCTTTCGAATTGGAAAAAAAATTTTATATTAAAAACTGAATTTCGGTTTTATCACATATTTAAACATACAAGTTTTAATTACTAAATTATATTTAGAAAATATTGTATTTTTTCAATGTGTCCATATTAATTATTGAATTGAGGATTGTGGCTGAAAAGTTTGCACATTCATAAAATGGAGATTGTTTTAGAGTCTTATTAGAACACAAAAAAATGGTTAAAAATCATAATAAACATATTGGTAGACGCGAATTGTCTTTTTAATTGGCAGAACAAAGTTCAAAGGCCGGTTCAAGAATGTTTAAAATTTGTAATAAGCCTGCAGAATACCAAACCTTCCTGCACTGCCGGTCCCCTTGATGGGTGATACTAAACGACAATTATACGTCATAAATATAATAACTAAAGAAACTACATGAGACACACTTAACTTATATCTAAAACTATGATTTATAAGAGACGCAATACCTGCCCTGTTTGTTAGAAATTATAGTAACGACTCATTTATTCACTAGCGTTAGGGTTAACTATATAAGCAGAATGAAAGTTGCTTAAATTAAAAATAGCAGTAAAATTTATATTAATGTGGAGAAACTTCCAAATCAATCAAAGGAAAGCAAAAGTAGAATTTTTAGTTCTTCAACATTGTTGGGTTTGTTTTTATACAATGTAGCGGACTTTTGGTCCGTCCCTGTATAGAATTATCTGTCTAATATGTATTAATGCTTTTTGTTAATATTTAGCTTTATGAGTTCGATAATTCCGTACGAATGTATTCTTATAAATATTTAATTTATTTATTAATTTGTTAATTAGCAACGAAAAAAATTATATCCTTTTTAATATTCTACGTGATGTATCGACATATCGTAGAGTTTGCATTTCGCACGTAATACAATCGTGTGTTTTACGACAAAAATACTGTTTTTAAATATTATTTGCCCAGGTTTAAACCTATATAAAGCCACGACTTTATTAGGGAAGATTGTTCTTCCATTCCATTCTGGAAGAATTCACCAAGAGTTCTTTCAGTCACCTCGTAGACGAATTCACTGAAAATACGCTGTATCCGCAAGTGTAAGTCTCCTTTTACCGTCCTTACGCCCTGTACCAGCCTCAGCGTGATACCCGAAACCCGTCAAATTCTCTTAGATGCCGCCGCAATTTTAGAGGTTTTCCTTCCCTCTCCGTACAAGATATATTATCCTGGTTAATTATTATGTTCGTAGGAATCAAAGTAAAGAAGTTTTATTTAACATGTTTTAGAGTAATTTCATACCGTGTTTGAATATATTTATCTTGTCAATTCTTCCTTCAATAACATCGTACGTACATAAACTTGTACTTTGGCCGTAAACGCTGTATCTTTTTTTGCCGGACTTGTGAAGATATAATTTTTCTTATCTTAAACAAGAATATCATGCATCTTCCTTTTATTTTGTAAATGTTTGCAATAATATGATTTATTAACAAATAAATAAATTTACCGAAACTACGTAATGTATATAAAAGTCTAATCAATGTAAGGTTAACTTTAATTTTTGAACAATAATTTTTTTTGTATGAACGATTTTATCTAACTTACTTTTCTTTAATTAAATCTTTGTAAATGTATATAAATATGTGTGATTTATAAATTTATAACTAAATGCTTAATCAGTAAGTAAATTAAAGGTTTGACATTGATATTCCCCGTTTTTTTATGTATGTTAAACAGAAATAATGTTGGGTTAAAATAAATGCAAATTAGTACATCACCTTATTTCTCTTCATACTGAGTTAACCCGTAAAAGAGCAGTTATTGGTACGTCACTTCCACCAGACACGAACACTAATTATAATTCAATTAAAACATTCAGTCAAATCAGTCAGCTGTCAATGAGAATAGTTACCAATAATAACCGACGATAGCACCAGCTTTGGAATAAGCAATTAAAGGACTTATTAGAGACGCGTGTCATAACACTTTATTCTTTAGGACACCTCATTTGATAGAAATCTGGTGGGGTAATATCCATTTAAGAAAACGTTACTCCAAAAAGTTTCGAAAATTATTAGCATGTGTGCCGTCATGTCGAAAGCATCTGAGATTTTGATTTAAATTTAGTGCAAATCCAATGAAGTTGAAAAAATGTAGGCTGCTATTTAAATATAACAAGATATTGACATATTCTGGATGAAATGTTTAACATAGATTTCTAATCACGCTGTATTATCTTGAAAATTTATAATACCGCATTTGAAGCAGTGTACTTTCCGAAATGATTACATAAAATTTTAAATATGTGCATGCATACAATTATTGGTAATGTTGTTATGAGTAATAGTCTGCAGCTGTCAATTTTTCTACAAAAATTGAAATACTTTTAAAATGGCTAACTTTAGAAGCAAAGTTTATCAGACAAACTTAAAATTAAGTTCGAAATACAAATCAATCATAAAAAATTGGGTACTCCATTTAAAATAAGGGAGTTGATATACATTTCCGGTGTAACCGGAAGTTGCAAAAATTAATTTAAACCGAAAGAACTTAAGGCGAAACTAATATTTGCGATATACCCTGTATATATACAAAATTCGTATATATATATTAGTTCACGCTATACTGTTTGTTATAAAATTAATATTTGCAATAAATCAATTTCTAATAATTTTCCATTAAAATACTGTATCCGGAACAATATCGACTACAGAGAGGCTGTCAGTTAATTATTTTGTAATTGGAATATAAACATTGATCAAAAATTATTTATAGGCTAACTACATTTTTAATAACTTTACACAAAAAAATAACAAAAGCGTAGTCGCTACATACGCTTTTTACGTACATATGTTTTTCTAATTTCAATTACGTCCCTAAATGTGTCAGTACTGAAATGCTTAACCACATTTCGACATGGTTGCACTATTAAATATATAGTTGGACGGTTCGGTCTGATATTAAACCATAAATTGTTGCCCTAAATGCATATTGACAGAAAGACCAAAATTACAAAATTTGGAACCTGTAATGAGTACTAATATTCCATAGCGATTGAAATTTACATAATCATTGAATGCATGTTTCATACTGTTTTGTTTACACGTAACAAATACATTTCGACAACATAAAATGTAACGAAATAAAATAATATTTTGTTACTTTAATAATATTTTTTTCAAAATATGTAACTGCTAATTGTAACTAATAAATTTATTCTACCTTTTACCATTAGATTTACCAATTGTTTTCTCAGTGTTATTACATTTATCTTTTGTTCTAAAACTGGATTCCTGGATTCTTCATCCTGCACAATAAACATTGGCAGATTTTCGCGGGGGCTTACGCAGTGGTGCTGACTAACTGCCGTGATTTTACAAGGTTTCGTTAAAACACCGCTTTTATTTACGAAATATCAAAACGAAATTTCAAACACAAATAAACAAAGGCTCAATGCATGCTCGACTGGAATTAGTTTTTAGAATAAAGTTTCTGAAACTGTGTTATGATGTTGTAAATTTTGCCAACATTGAGAATGAAATATAGGAGTAAATAATTTGAATTATAAGAAAGTACTCCTAAACGAAACCTTAATTAATCCTTTATATTCAATTTAATGCAAAAACATAAAAAGAAAAACAAGAATGTCTGCTATTTGTTTTATTTCAACGAATACCTTACATCGGCGCATATGGCGCTACCCCTTACGTCCTACCTCACGGCAGTTAGTCAGCACCTCTGCGTAAGCTCCCTTAATGAATAAACCGTCGCGCCTAATGTTGTTTCATAAAGAATATAAACAGACGTACGTATGGTGGGTGACTCAGAATGAAATTCGATTTTATTATTTCTATCTAAGGGAAACTGTTAATGTCAGATTATTTTTACTGTCACCATTCGAATTATCGTTTTGTGGATTTTCTTCCCAATGAAATACGTTAGTGGTGAACGGCATGATTTATTGTGTAAAAGCTTTATACGAAAATGCTCATTCTTATGTGCCAGCCCAGAGAGCGTTTCAAAATCACTAAAATTTGCGGTATGCTCATCAAGTGGTATTTCATTCTTACTAAAAAAAAGTTGTTTTCAATGTGTTATAGAATCTCCCAGATTTTCCAACTCTCTATTTTATTTCTTCATCTATTTGTCCCGTCACTTTTATGACTGCACCTAGGTATTTAAAATTTGTGAGCTCTTCTATAATAGCTCTCGTCTTTAGATTTTAATGTTTCCACTGTTTATTTCCAAGCTTATTTTCCTGAATTCTTTTTAATAAAAGTATAGGTTTTGTTTTAGTTTCAGTAATCAACACCATATCATCAACAAATAAGAATTCTTGCATTATTACATCTTTCATTTTTCACCTTTCTTTCCATATTCTCATTCTATCGTCTGTTACTATGGAAAATAGTAAAGAGCTTAGCACACTTCCTTATTTGAGTCCTATTTGGTTACATTTATATTTACCTTTCCTTCCTTTAGAGTTTTTTTATTATTTACAAACCCCTTTGAGCAGTTTGAGTGGGTTAATTTTTGGCTGACGAATTGAGAATATATTTCCACACGAGATTTCGCCATTTTGTTTTAAGATGGGGTTCCATATCGCTCGCAGTTTATTCTCGGAGAAACGCTAATAGTTAGAATCCTGTGGCCAATTCGCACTGTGTTTCTGTTCGAATAATGAAACTATTTGTAAATTTTATCGAACTCTCACATATATCTTTTCACGATTGAGGAAAATTTGTATGTTTTTTGTATCAGTAGATAAGAGAATTTTGAAATGTTGTAATTTAACACGTGTAACAAAAGGATGATTTAGATAGAGCTGAATATATTCTTTCTTTAATAGAAAACACTATATTTACCAGCTCACAAAAAAATAGTTCGTAAATGGAAATGCCTCCATACTCTGCATGAGCAAGGCTTACATCCACACCGCTTACAGTGAAAGAGAAAAATTATGCTAACCGCATTTTGTTGAAAGATAAATTATAATTTTATAGAGCCAAATGTTAGACCACTATGATGACATTAAGAATACTACCAACTCATACATAGGTCGAGTAATAATTCCCACGCACCAATTGAAACACATTTTCAACAGAAAACCGGAAACTTCTCCGGTTGATAGTTAAAATCATTTTGGAAAGTCACGATTTCTTTAGTTTCTTATAACATAAATTAAAATAATTATTATTGTTATTTCTTCTAAACATTAGAATTCAAATATATTACCAGCACAATGGAGGTTATACATATTTTGTTCGTCAAATCGAGCAATATTTGCATTACTGCAAGTTGGATAAGTGGTTCTAATAGTTTGTTTTTAAAAGCGTACAGCAGTAGGTCGGTCACCATCTGCAGTTTCTGCGTTGTGAAAAGGGAGGTAAAAATATAAATGCTAGCTTCTGCAAAACGGGCCCCCTTCGTAAATGTTTGTGTGGTAGGGGGATCGTAAAGTAAGAAAATCACGAGGCGACAGTGGACGGTCGATTTTTTAGTACAAACTTAAGAAGCATTTCATGAAAAAATGCACTTTTTGGGAAAGTAAATTACATTGCCGCAACTTTTCATTTAAAAGTAAGGATCATTTTCTTTTATTAAAATTTTCGAAAATAACTTGCCATATTCTTATTTATTTCCCTTTTTTTTATATTTTTAATTCAAATTAATAACAAACTAAGAAATTTTTCAGCAAGACTAGTGGGTCCGATGTATCCTCTTAAGGTTGTCTGAAAGCCATTAGACTATTCCTTATGGGGCTAGGTCAAACAAAGTTTTATAGAGCAGGAGACTACACTTGGTATGTAGTATATCTGCTTATTAGAAATGCTGCAATCAATATTAAAGATAGGCATGAACCGATTAGAAGAAAAACTGGCGCCCTTTTTAGAAGAAAATGTTATATATGTATATAGAGTGAGTCATCTCCACGAAGAAGGCAGATTGTGTCTTTATGTGAAAAGACATTTTGAAGCGGTTTTTTACCTATGATAGCCACTTATTAGGAGCACCTTTTAAAGTTATTTTCTGTTATACAGAGTGCTCCATAACTCGTTGGCTGACAGTAGTTATAGTTTTTTAAATTCCATAAATGGTAGGTCACGTATATTATTACATTCTTGTATTCCCCCTATTTTTCAGAAAAACTCAATATTTTTATAAAATTACTAGCTGACCCGGCAAACATTGTTTTGCCATATAAATTATTTCTAGTGAATACTTTGGTAGTCTAATAAAAAATAAGTAACTTATTGTTAAGTGTGTGGTGATGTGGTATATGACTGAAAGAGGAATGGAGCGCTGAGAACAATGACGACCTATAAAAATAACAAAACACCAAACATTAATTTTTTGAATTCATTCTACTTTTATTATCTTAACTAATAAATTTCTAATTACACCTCTATCACAAATAATGACAAATAAAGAACATAACTGTATCAGTCTCTTAGTGCAATGAAGTGTACGATATTTTTAGTGACTCCATCTTTAGCCACCACAAACAAACTGCATGGTTTACCCACGCGAAAACATGCCACTTATAATTGTCCGTGTGAAAAACACGATGTGCCCAAATCTAAGCCACAAACAGACATCGTTTGGCCTTGATGAGAATATACTTAATATGTGAGTTGCACTGAGAAAGTAAAATGATAAGTATAAGCGTCACTGCTACGATCGACGCACAATCAATAATAATGGCCGAAAACGGTTTAGGCCCTCAACTTTAGTGAGTGAGAGAAAGCTTATTGTGTGAGAAAGACAAGAGACCGGCTTCGTTCTCATCCCTACTCTGTGCTGTTTACGGGGTGAGAAGTGACACCGGTAGACGCCTGGCAGGAATAACTGATCGAGTGGTAACTGATCAATTATCGACCACCGAGAGTAGAACATTATTAAAGTACTAATATCGCTATTAAAAAATAGGGGTTGGTGGTGGAAGGGTGAAAACGTAGGGTTATATGTATTTCTTAATGCGGAATCATAAAAAAAATAAAATACAAAATGTTGTCCAAAAAACAAACAAAAAATTTTTGGGGTAGACCACCCTTATCACTTAGGGATATGAAAAATAGTTTACGTCCTATTTTCAGACCTGCTGAATATACACACAAAATTTCATAAGAATCGGTCAAGCCATTTCGCAGGAGTTTTGTGACAAACACTGTGACACGAGAATTTTATATATTAGTTATTTCTCGAAAATGACGTATTAGGTGAACACAATTTTTGGTAAAGTTGTTCATAATAAAAGGTCCTAATACAAAAATATTTAATTTTCTTGCAATTACTAATTTAATTTGCTGAAAACTGAATTAAATTTACATGACATATTTTTGTCCAAAAGTGATTCTTTTTTCAAATGGAACACCCTGTATGTCGATTCATTTTTAAATTGCTTGCTAAATTTCGCACCAAAACATGTAAGGTATTATTATTTTGAAATTGACCATTACTGGGCTATTGTCGTTTTTTTAATATAATTTTGCCAACTTTACGCTTTTCTTTATTTTAATACAGAATGCCAAAGAAATTATTTATCAGCCCAAAAAATTTACCAGCAGCGTTACCCTGACAGAAGGTGTCCCTAAACAGATGCCTTTAGAAGAGTAATGGATACTTTCATTACTACTGGTGGTATTGCTAGTTCGAAACCAAGGAAACCTAAATCTGAGGTTAATGAAAAAAATCAATTAAGAATTTTTATGGCAACAATAGATAATCTACACGTCAGTGCCCATGAAAAAAGTCGTTTGCCAGATATTAGCCAAACCATCGTTGCAATGATCTTAAAATGAAATAAATATCATCCGTAATGAATACATATAAATATTGAGTTACGCACCTATTATTTTAAAGCTAAAAGAGTGATCTGCCAATGGGCAGTAATTAAAATGAATGCCCGGGCATTTTTTTTGATAGTGTATTATTTGCGAATGAAGTTGGTTTTCATAAAAACGGAACAGTTAACAAAGGAATGTTCATTACTGTTTAAATAAAAGCCCTTGCTTTAGTAATAAATAGATCAACAGCATAGTTAATGTATGTGGAGGCATTCTTGGTGTTGGATGATAGACCTGCGTTTATTTGAAAGCAGTATTAACGGAGACGCATTTGGAGTAATTTCTGTCGTGCATTTAGTGGAATTATTGGTGGATGTTCTGCTAAGTTTACGAAAAAATCTAGATGCAGCAATACGGCGAATCCATACATTCTATGCTACAGACACGAAATATTTTAATGATATGTTTCCAGCAAAATGGCTAACTTATAATTTCTGTTTCACTAATTAGTCATCAATTCACGTAACATTTCCTGTTTCTACACCTACTAAAATCAAGTTATTGTTTTTTTTTGTTTTTTTTTTCAAAATTTGTTTATTGTGGCATATTACACATATTCTTTGAATTATATTACTGTATTTTAAATAAGATATATCCATTTTTTTATAATAGATACAAAAATCATATCTCTAAGTTTAATTTTACAAAAAATTATTATAATAGGCGTGACAACTGAAAAGCAACTTGTTAAATATCATCTATTCAATTGTAAAATTCACGGCAAATATCATGGCTCACTATACCGTATGCAAATAAGAAATATAAAGTTGCAAAAATTATGTCCTAGCCCAGTAATGTTTTTGGTGCGAAATTTAGTAAGCAATTCCCTTTTAAACAAAAATATGTCATATAACTTTAATCCAGTTTTCTGAAAATTCAATTAGTAATAGCAAGTAATGGCAAAAATAAAATATGTTTGTATTAGGACCTTTTATTATGCGCAACTTTATCAAGAATTGTGTTCATCTAATACGTCGTTTTCGAGAAATATAATTTAAAAAAAAAATTTGGAGTTTTTCTGAAAAATGACAATAACTCGAAAACTTTAAATTTTAGGCCTTCACTATCTAATAACTTTTAACTAGGAATTATACGGGAAATACAAAAATGTAATAATATATATTTAAAAAATTATAACTATGGTCTGCCACCAAGTTATGGAACACTCTGTATAATGCAAAATAATTTTAAAACGTACTCCTAATAAATGGCTATCATTGGAAGAAAACCACCCTCTATATAATATCAGCAGGGAATTTTGTTATGTCACTGTAACTTGAAAATGAAAACGAATGTCAGATAATATTATTTGAACGAATTCTCAGTTATTATAATATCCATATTACATCCCTCGATTCAATGAACTTACTTTAGGCTCTCGTTTTTCCCAATTTTCTCGTCTGATTTTAAATTTTTCTTTGAAATACTTTGGAACAATTTAGAACAAATCTAGAGCAACCTAGAACAATTGTCAGAATTACAATTTTCAAGAAAAAGGGGGCTGGCAAAAACTCGTTTTTTTCCATTATCTCGGCCAACTGTAAAGTTTTTTTTAAATAGTTTGGAACAATTTAGAGCAAACCTAGAACAACCTGGAACATCCGGCAGATTTCCGATATTCGAAAAAAAAAGGATCTAACTTCACACCCTCTACTTTGTATACTGACATTTCTTTTCGATCAATTACAACAAATCAACTGTACCAATTTATTACTTAATAATGTTTTGTGTTAAAGTCTGTTGTAATCACGATGAATAAATAAGTTTACTAATGAGTTTGCCTTTCTTATTCAAATACAGAATATTATACTGGCTCGGTGTTATGAAAATTTTATAGACCGTGTCGACAGCGACGACAGCAAGTAATTTATGTATTAATTTTTATGCGTCTTAATTCTGCAGTGACGCCGATCGTGGAAGTTAATTTGCAAGATCAGATTAATATTTTATCTAAGGAAAATCTTGCCGGTACGAGTTCAAAAAACCACCGCAAAATGACTTACTGCGAAACTCCAATGGCCCGCGCGTCCCGGGAGTAAAATCTACAACATTGGATTTAGACGCCTCTCCGTTTTTCAACAATTACCCTTCTCGAAAGGTTAATGTTCAAAGTTAACGGGCGAAATCGTTATATTTATTGTTATTTGATGTCTTGTGTTCTATCTACTGATCTTTTTATGTTCTTTTCCTTTCGTGAAAGTAATAGTGCAGGAATCGGCACACTTTTTGTTTAAATGCTATCGAAACCTACTAATGTAACGGCAATTAATCAAGGAGAACTTGCGTTTGTTTTATGGTAACAAAAGAAAACGAAGTTTTACATTTTATCTACTGACAGATGTAAACATATATGTAAACTTTATATTCGTCTCTCAAGTTGTTTATAATAACAGTTTGCTTTTAGTCTTACTAACAAGCTCGAAATGTACATTTTCTTGACAAAGTACCAAATATATGTTTGCTTGAGTATAATTAATGGATAGCTTTAACGAATGTTTCAGACCTGAGTAGATGTGAAGAAATAGAAATTCGTCTTACAATTAAATTTGTGTCGTGTATTCACAAAGAACATTAATTAATTTGATTTAGAATTCCAGATTTGTATTAGAGCTATGTAAAGTGTATATTGAAATTGTGTGTGTGTGTGTGTGTGTGTGTGTAACCACGATAGTGGTCAAACGGCTGAATATATCAATTCCAAATTTTATATTTAGCAGTATAATCATCCTCTTGAGATTTGATTAGATCTTCAGAATTATCGGTAGACCGGAATTAGTACTTTACTTGAATAAAAAAATGTAATTTTATATTTCAACTACAAAGTTTAAACAAATCTATAAAGGATTCAAATGTACTCAAAAGTGAAATTCTTGAAAAATGTTATTAAAAAACTTTTTCGAAATACCTAGCGGAAGTATCCCTTTCACTCTTATCGAATAACAATTATTTGCAAATAGTCCATAAATTGTGCGTTCTATATAGATTTGTCAAGAGCCTTATAGAGGTGCTTGGAGAATAAGTATTACATTGTTGCTATTATTATTAAATAGATTTCAAATTTCTATGAGGTGTACACAAAATAAACAAAAATAAAATAAAGTAACAGAAATAAAATATGATTTAATTTTTCACTGCATAAGTAGAAATTGAATCAGAGTAAATTTCTTCTTACATAGAGTCCAAATATTACAATAATTACATTTCTATTTCTAAGTTTAAAAATAAATAATAAAATTATATATCGAAATATAATACAACCGGAAATATGAATTTTATATTTTATTGTGTTTACGAGTTCAATAACAAAGTACCTAATAAGGAAAAGAATTTGTAATAGCATAAATCCCCGGCGTCGATTATTTCTAAATACTCTCAATTAACTGTTCCTCAAAATTTTTGTTTAATTATATTATTATAATTACTATTTCGATTTCTTGTATAAGACATTTTAAGAATAGTAATTATCTTAATTTGCTTTTCGTAATTCTTCCGTTGCTACCACTGATTAGTACTGTTAGGCTTAAAATTTGAGCAGAATTATAGGTCTTAATCTGATTTTCGTTATTAATGTATGGCTATTACGGGTAATCAATAATTTAGATTTTGAAGGATGTAGATAATAAATTCGTAATGGTAAGATATCGTAGTTGCACTACAGGTTATTTCTTTCTTTTTTTCTATTCTTTAAATACCTTACAGTTGTTAATTTCACTAACCAATAGACTAGATCTTGTACCAATAATTTTATAAGAGGAATTACTTTAAATATTCCTACCTTCTGGAGTATTTTGAAATGGATCTCTAATCCACTCGTAACTTGATATCAAGTAGAAGTCAGCAAGAAAATACCTTTAAAAATTATTTTCCAGCATGGTTAAACGATTTTCAATGATTACAAAGACAACATGCACATGTTGTTCTTCAGCCTTGTAAGTTTTAACACATTCATCAATATTTACGAATACTTCTATGTTTTTTTGATTTATATTTCTTTTCCACAATTCCAGTTTTCTACAAAAAGCTTTAACTTTATTATTCGTATGCGACATATTGCTGTAGCATATAAATATTTATTTTAAATAACAATATTGCCATATAATTTATATGCTGTGACAACATATTTTTGTGTGTATTACCGCACGTAGGGTATAGTCTTTTGTACACATTATACTCTTTAAATTATTCTTTACACACCAAGAACTTATAATTGGTGTTGTATTTTATCTTATATTGTTGGGTCATGTACCTTATAACTATTGTGGGTCCTGGCAATGTTTGTGGTTCCTTCTTCTTTGCTGATGATTTTTTTCTTGTTCATTATAGGGAAAAGGTAATAGTTTTGTTCAAAGAAAAACTGTATGTCTATTCAACATAATCATGTATTTTTTTATTTTGTAATTTATGGATTCAAAAATATAGTTTCCTTTATATACACACCTTTATGCTCTAAACAAGATACATAATTGAAAAATGCTCATATCATTTATACCTAATGCCGGTTGTAATGTATGTAAATCTTTTGTTTATTTATTTATTCTACCAAACAAAATAAATATTTATCCTGCAAATAAACAAATGTAAACTTTTATTGTACGTTTATGAATATACTTATCGACGTTATAATATTTATGTATAGGCTTCAATTAATTGCTTTAGACAACCATTTGCACGTGTTGTATCTAGCTCTTAATCTATGCCTTGTGAAATTCTAATTAATTATTCGCTTAATTTGAAAGAAATTAATGATGTCTAGACAATACGATGAAGAAAATGCTCATTTTCACGTAACATCTCTCCAACTGACCAACACCATTAATCCTATTTGGTTGTAATTCCAACTATATAAATTTAAAATAAACCTTACAGGATAAATTATTTACTTATTTATTTTGTCCAACAATACATTGATTAATCATTCGCACGTAAAAATCAATGTCTGTCCAACAACTCGTATAACTTCATTTTCAAAAGAAATAATAAACTTACTTGTTATCAAAAAATCTATTTTGAATGTCCATTATGAACGCTTCAAATGAATTCAAATGTATTAAATAAAATAAATTACTGTGACTATATGTGTTGAAGAAATAATGAAAAACTACAATATAACAATTAAAAAAAATCTTATTCTTTAAGAGACCTTCCTTTTGTAAGTGTTTTGAGAAGTTCACCTCTCGGAGGTGTTATCAGAAAGTCTTCCTGTCGAATCTTGTCTTCGTATTTATAGCGGCAAAAATAAACTATGTTGACCATTGCGCCCTCTAGTCCATGTTTAGGTTGGTACTGGAATACACTTTCCCGGGAAATCGCTGCCCATATGTTGCCGCCTTGATACACGCACACATACACATTTTGTTCTGACAGTTCACAATTTTTCTTAAACGTCAACATAACCTTCCAATTCAAAGATCCCCTCTGCTTTGCACATCATTCCCAACGGTAGGTTTATTCTTGTCACTAATACCATTCTTCTTTGTACTCGTCAATGAACCTATTACCTTGTTCATTGTTCGATACATATTTTTTTCTTTCCATTTATTAATGTTAGTTTTACTTTTCTTTTAGCCAGATTGTGCCTTGGCAAAATGGGAAACATGTCGAAGATGACCATTATTTTTCTTCCCGCACTGCCTGTACTTGTAGAACACGTCCGCCTCCAGTCCCTGAAGCATTGTGTTACGAACAAATCATGAACACAGATACCTTTTATTTATTTATAATGTCAGCTTTTAAATACAAAAATATGTCACTGCTGATTGCTTCTATGTTTTACATATTTTTATATCCTATTTCTTAGTCTAGTAGTAAGCTAAGGTAAATTTTATTCTTTAATACTATTTAATTCTTAAACTCTCATAAGATTTTTACTGCTTTATGCATATCGTATTTCATTTCTTTTCATGATTTATAAACCATACATCATGTGTATTCTCTTACAAAAGAAATATATTACTTATATTTATTTTGTCTTTATTTCATACTTTTCTTTATTTAATAAATTTTTATTCTACATCTTTTGTTTTATATTTATTTAATAAACTTTATTTTTGCATATTTTCATTATTTACTGGAATAATAATAAATTGACTATGAGTATGCAACTTTGTATACCTTCATGTAGTTCTTGTTGCATAGTTTTACTCAATAATATTTAAATAGGACTGTTTGTTATTTTTATTTTTATTTCTAAGCTTAAACTAATTCTTAAATCAATCTCTACAACTATTCTTATTTTACAAATTTTGCGAGTTCACGGCAATATGTGTGTTTGCTCATTGGAGTTGAAGATTCAAGGTATTCTATTTAATCATCTCAAAACTTCTCGGCTTCCGGTCGGTTATCCTCTTCTAGAAAAATTGCGATTTCATCTGTTAATTCATAACCACGATGTAAAAAATTTCCCACGTGATAACCATCTTGCCTCGCAATAAAATAGTAATGCTGAATGTACTGCACCCATGTCTTTACAAAGTGTAGAAAAGATTCTTGATCTTAGTGGTTTCATTTTTATATAATTTACTAAGGTTACCACTGTCGTTAGAACAATATTCAGACCAGAACTCATTTCCTTGGAAGCCCGAGTTTCTCTGTGGGTCATGCAATGTGTCCAGATACACTGGGGAGATTTTTGTTTCACACGTGCTTTACACTTTGGAATCTTGTCGACATTGTACGAACACCATCGGTGCCTATTCTTACTCCATTTTTCCACACTATATTTGCGTTGTTTAGAAAATCATTTGTGTGCATGTGCTGCCTTGAGTTCAATTGGTTTGCAGAATAGTACTTCTACTGCTGACATACCATCACAAAATCAAACATAGACTATTAAATGAGCATCAATTTTGAATATTGATAAGTAGAATTGATATGATAATTGACGAAAAATGAGAAAATGTTGTATGCTTACTTACGCTTACGCTTCTTGCAATAAATTTCATTAAAAAAGCTAATTTGTAAGTAATTTTCAATTTTGTTATCAAGATCATAGTTTAGCTTTTGCGTCAAAATACAATTAAATTAAATAGAAAGTAATATTACAATTACAGCACGATTGGGGGGGGGGGGGTGAGAATTGTAATTGAAAATTGGGTCGCAAATACTAAAAGGTTGAGAAGCCCTGTTTTAGAGTGTTCGGCATTTTGAAGTCGACTTATGTATGTTAAGCCACTGTTTCTACTTTCTTATACGTAGTATAAGGAAGTATTGTGATGATGAAAATTTTCGACCTTGAGATTTTTGCAGATGTCCACGTTTTGAAGTCTCCTGATACCGAAAAAGTGGTTTTTAAAAAATATCTGTGTGTCTGTCTGTCTGTGTGTCTGTCTCTCTCTCTGTGACCACGATAGCGGTCAAACCGCTATAGCAATCAATTCCAAATTTTGTATTTACGTGTATAATCTCCCTCTTGAGATCTGATTAGTTTTTCAGTAAAGTCAGTATACCGGAAGTAACAGTTTACTTCAGTGAAAAAATCGCATTTTGCCTATATTTCGTCAACTACTAACTTTAAACAAATTTATAAAAAATTCATATGTACTTAAAATTAAGTTTGAGACAAATTGTCTTGAAAAAGTTTTTCGAAATTCCAATCGGAAGTAGGTCTTTTACTCTTATCGAAAATCATTTTTTTGCGAATATTTCGCAAGTCATGCATTTTAGACAAGTACGTTACGAGTATAAAAGTATTTAAAACAAAATTTTCAATATCTTTTGTGTAAAAAAAATTTCAAAATTCAGGCCGGAAGTTCCACTTTTACTCTTATCGAATAGCGATTTTTTGCAAATATATCGTAAGTTATGCATTCTATATAAATTTTTCAAATTATTTAAAACTGGATTTGCAATATTTTTTCTATATATCAAATTTCAAAATTCGGACCGGAAGTACCACTTTTACTCTTAGCGAGTAGCACTTTTTTGATTATATCTTGCAAAGTATGCATTCTATAGAGATTTATTAAGAGAATAGAAGTACTTAGAATAGGATTTTGAATAATTTTTGTATAAAAAAATTCTTAAAATTCTATAATTTGAAACGTTCATACGTATAAGAAAGTCGTGTGGTGGCCACACCTCATTTTTCTTTTTACATCAGCGGATTCCCTATTACCGCAGAAGCTGGCGATTTTAATAGAGTGGCTCAATTTAACAGCAATGCAGAGAGACTGCACGGGGCAAGTGCGAACCAATTCATATAAAATTCAGTAGTTAATTCATTTTCAATTAAAGTAATTAATTAATATTTGTTGTTATATACACGGTGGCCAGAAAAATGCGGACAAACGCCACGCAGGCCAAATCTTTGTTTAATTCTGAGTTGACAATCTTAATTGAAAAAAGTAGTACAGTGCTTTTTTTTTTTTTTTTTTTTTTTGTAAACCATTGGTATTAATCGACTAGTTACATCAATGCATTTGAGATAATTCCATTTCTAAATTTCACCACAATGATTTTACATAGATAAATTTGACGAATTTTGCTAAATTTTAGCCGTACAACTTAATGTTTGATGGTCTCGTATGCCGTAAGGAAGGACCGTATAACTTTTTTGGATTAAGATTATCGCCTCAGAATTGAACAAAGAATCGTTCTACCAGGCGTTTGTCCGCATTTTTCTGGCCACCGTGTATAATTTATTAATAACTCCATTTTAAATTATTATTGAGTTGAGCTACAACTAGCGCTCAACGGTCATTTTGGGACTATTTCGATGCGTCACAGGTTACCGGGAGTGATGAAGTCGAATGTTAAAAAAATACTGAAATGGATCATATAAAATTTGTTAAGAAAGAACCCGGCAAGCAGGCGTGCATTAATAAATTTCAAATAATTTTAAAATTAGTTTTTTTAGTATTTGAAAATTGTAATTATAATTTCCTGCTTTGCACTAATAATTTAATTAGGTAAAATAATCATAGATATTAGACCATTGATTGGTGAGATTCAAACCGAGCTACCGAAGTCATGAAATTAAATATGTATGACAATATCAAAACCCTCCCATTAAGTTGACTTACTCTGAAATACGAAACTTCTATACCTGGCACATGCTAACATTTAATACCAGTGTTCCTCTACTCCTTATCTTTCGAAACTGCTTAAAATACTAATTCTAAATTTCTAGTATTTACATATTTTATTATTTAATATTTTCCTTAATCATCTAAAAGATTTAACGCATAATTAAATACTCATTAATTATTATACTAAGAAGGATCTTTACAAATGAGCGGCAATTTTCGAGAACTTCTTAACAATTACGATAAGAAGCCATCCTATCAGAAACATTAACCCAAGTTATCATAAATTACGGTAAAAAAAACAAATTAGAAAAGGACATACTTTATACATGTTTTGTATGTTTTTCGCCTGTTTTCATAGCCGTCGTAGCAAGCCAAGATTATGAAAGGGGAACAAAAATTAATTTGCTAATCAAAGTTTCTTCTTTCAGTTTATTCCAGGACAATTTAACTTTTGGTTATCTGTATGGCGGTTTTCAAATGAAAGCCAACCGAGCAAGCAACTTTTGTTTCACTTTAATACCCTTTTTTATTATTAATGGAAAACGGGCACAGACAGAATCATCCGAGTGCTTCGTATACTAGAAATGGAAGGAGGTAATTGGTGGGACGGCCAATTAACTTAAGTGCTAAGTTATAAAATTACTTGACATCGAAAATTCCATCCCCCCAAGTTACACGAAACATCCTGAATTTTATCCTACAAAACGACACTTCTCAGATGGAATCCTTTCTGGTTTTATATACAATAGAATATTTATTAATCTACTTAAAAGTGCAATAGAAGTCAATGTAATATATAAATAAATAAATAAAAAACAATTGACAAACAACAAATTAGAATAAAGCATGAATATTAACAACTACTTGATATTCAGTTACTCTTCATATTATTATTATCTTCACTTTTATTCGTTTAATTTTCTTTGAGAAGTATATGTTACTGAGTTGTTTCACATTTTCTGATAACTCGTGTCATCATTAGTCTGTCATGGACCACGCAATTTATTACGTGCTCTTATGCCGTATTGGTGTATCATTCATTTTCTTTCGTATTTGTGAAGGCGTTAGTGAACGTAATTCAGAGCATGATATATGTGTAACCATAATAAGATAAGTATATTTTATTATTTCAAGTACCCCTGCACGATTAATCTTACCTTAAGCTAGAAAGATTTTGTAATTCTATCCATTTGCAAAACAAATAGTCTATTGGCTCTGCCAGGTGTACCCTAAAACTGGATACCATACCAAAACGAACTTATATGGACCCAAACAGCAGTTTGATGTGTTGTTATCGACTTTATTCACACAATGGTCAGATTTTTCGCCAGTTGATCTACATGCCTCTCACACTTTAATTGAGTATTCATAGCCAGACCAAAAACTTAACACTTATATGATCGCGTCATTTCATTTTATTAATTTCTTTTTGCCGACATTTAGTTTCAGTTTATAAGCAGAAAATTATAATTCAACTTTTTCAATAGCTTCATCATATCTCCAATTCTTCCTCATCAATCTGTTTGATAATGACTCTCATTAAATCATTGATATATACAGCGAACACCAATGCTCCCAGAATTAACTCTTGAAGTAGATATCCCATATGTAGTACAGTCGCGGCTTTCTTGATGAATCAAGTGAAGCAGTGATTCACTTTAAATTTCTGTTCAATTAGTGAATATTTTATTCCACTATAGACCGTCTCGCCCTTAGTAGTCAGTACAGTCTCTTATGGGATATATACCTCTTTTACTACCGTAAGCAATTTGTAATAAACTGTCTTTTTTTATTTCAAGGCAATGTTGTCAGTTCGATTTATTATGTTTACGGTTGGTATTGTAGGTTGGTGTAAGTATCACAACATAACCTTCCTGTCAATTGTCAAATTTATATTATAATATAATAATATAGAATAATATCCTAACCAACAAGTATTTAAAATGTCATGTCATTATAATGAGCTACCAACCTAACTTGTCATTGTCGATCTGACAACTATGTTGTCTATCTCCATAAGACACATACTGAATACTAAGGTTGAGACGGACTATAGTAGGATTTTCAATTTCTTCGAGCTTAAATTCGTGTCTTTTGCTTCTACTTACAGTTTTATTACAATATCCTGTAAAGCGCAAGCATTGCCATGATGCTTTTTATAATGTCCGATTTTCTAAACTTTTGACGCGCCCTGTATATACGTGTAACTTGAGCAAAAGGTAGTTGACATTTATTGGTTCTTATAAACTTCAACATAAATCTATTGAGAGGCCTAATTGTGAAATTGAATGTCATTATTGACATTCAATTTTACATGAAATAAAGCTTTCAAAATGTGATGTATTTGAATTGACGCGAGCTGTCGCCTACTTTTTCAAGCAAGATTTTTTACCGGATCCGCCTGCAGAAAAGCTTTAAATGAACCGTACCTTCGTTATAGAAGTACTTGGAAAGTGAAAATTGCTGCCGAACGTTGCGTAAAAGTCCATTTTCTCGTAGTTTGAGCCTTCATACCCACGCGAAACCTCGATACCGATGAATTCTTTCGTGAAAGTGAAAACCGGGAAACTTTTCGATGTCTCTATCTATCTGACAATTTTTGAAGTGTTTTTATTTTATTTTCGGTCACACCACCACCGATTTTTATATACGTAAGCCCGCGGTCTCTTTTCGGAGCCTCCGAACTCGAGCGTGGTGCCGCCAGCAGCCACCAAATATAGCATTCACAAAGAAGAAATGTCCAGCCTAAACGTACCCAAAGAGGGAACGCTCCCGACGCGATTTCCTGGGAGAAGTTACACATATCGGTTTGCCTTTTTTGAGGGTTCAGTTAAGCTATTTCAACTCGGGCGATTAGAAGGGGTCACTCGAATGGCTTTTAGTATATATACTATTTCTAAAATTTTTCACTCGGAAAATAAGTTAAAACTAATTTCTTTCGTATAAGAAAAATATAATTTTTTATACTAACAATATTACAATAAACACTGTTATCAATATGTTCATATTTTCATATTTTAAACGAGAATGGAACGCTCCTTTCTTAAGCTAAACGACAAACTCAACAAAGTGAATCAATTCACAATTCGCCGCAACTTGATTCTCCTATTTATGCGGTTGCCATGTGGCCGTAAGCGAGAGGGGATCGCATTACGTCATCCCAGTGAAGCAACACAGTACGCTTGCTTCACTCATTCAGTATTTGTCTGACATTCGTTCGGTCTGTGTCTGTTATGTATCTATATGTCTAGGCGTGCTTTGCATTGTCGTGTAAAATGTGATTACCACTGTATCCCAGTGAAGCAACACAGTACGCTTGCTTCACTCATTCAGTATTTGTCTGACATTCGTTCGGTCTGTGTCTGTTATGTATCTATATGTCTAGGCGTGCTTTGCATTGTCGTGTAAAATGTGATTACCACTGTACGATCTCGTGCATGTTTTACTAGAAAACCCCTTTTCGTGTGATGACATCATTGATAAGTTTGTCGTTCTAGATAATAGAAGAATTGCACTTATATAACCATAATCACTATTAGTTCTTTTCTAATTTTCACTACTTACACATTAATTTTCCAAAGAATGGAGGAGGAAATGGATTTTGCCGACATTGCTTTACCTGTTATTGAACTCACGAGTCGCCACTGATGTAGTATGTCTTATTTGCGATTTATTATACTTCTATTCAACTGTCTGTTTCCTATTTGATAAGTAGAACCTAATTAACTGGAACGATTGGCCTATAGTTCTACAAAATTCTAATTTTCTAATCAGTACACTGTAGTGCACCTTGTTAAAGGCTATGCTCAAGTTCAACATATTTATGCTTGCTTTTCATGCAGGCTATCGGTTATATATTGTTCAATACACATATAAACGTTGTCCTTGTTGATTTATTCTTAAGACGCACATGAAGACTTGTCGTTAGAAAACCATCTTTTTACACAAAAAAATATAGTCTTGATACTATGGTTTGTTCGAAGACTTTAGATCTAATGGGTAATTATTGACCTATAATTTTTAGAGTTATTGATATCAGTTCATTACTTTTGCATGCTTCAACTGGTCTGGGAAATACATCTCCGAAATGCAGGTATTCACTATCTTTGTAAAAGGCTCACCGGAAACATATTTTATTATTTTGGTATTCATCCCATAGATATCCTCACTCTCATTGCCCTTGACAAAATAACAATAACAATATGTTATATACCATAATGCAATACACATAGGTATAACACAAAAGTAATAACAATGTTATGAATATAAGTAGAGTGTATTGAAATCACAAAACCTCAAAGCGATCATCTTAATATTCTACTCTATTATTACTAATTATTTGTTACATTTCTTCTAGCACGCGAGTCTCTGTGTATATATTTGTGTGACAACGAAAACTGCCAAATTTTTTTTTCTAGTTTTCCCTGTATATTTTGTCCGTCTGGTTAGTTTTATTTACATACCTCATAGTTCTTTCTATCAATTCCTTTCTTAAGGTAATTAAAATCCTTTTTAATAACATATTACGTTCTTCCTACTTTCTTCTTCCAATATATAATTGTTACGCGTTCTTTGTCTTCTTTATAATTGCGAAATTTGATAATAAGACAATATACAATATATATATATACAATAACCTTTCCTTAAATTATACTATTTCCTCAAATATTTACTTAGGATCACTAATTATCTATTCATTAATTGCAAATTGGAGATATTCTTCTTTGAACTTGAAAAAAGCACATTAATACTGTCATAAGGTTAATCTGCTGGCTTAGAAAAGCAACAAACATCTTCATGTCTCCTAACTGATTTCTAATCCTGATGACTTTTGAAAACTATGAGTCACATTTATTTCCGCCAACTTTTACAATTAATTGTATTATATACCATGATAAATAATTAAAGTATCGAACCTTTTCTTAATTTTATACCATATTTCAAGAAACTCCTTTTTGTCATTTCCATCCCTATTTCACGAAAATACTTGTTTACTTAATCGGCCGAGAGATTGCGATCTTCACTCTAGATTTATGAATTTCCACATTATCTTAATTTCGTTTTCATTGTTTTGTTATTTTGTGTACTGTAGATTGCATACCTTGCCTCATGTTTGATCAACCTAGCTATAATTGAAAGAGCATTGAATGTATTTTTCATATTTAACAAATGGATTTATATTCTGTAATTTCTTGTTAAATTTTTTCAGAGGAAAAGTTTACACACTTTTTCGTATTTCAAAATTTATTATTTGATATATGTGATTCGATGCGTGAAGATCGACTGTGTTAGCGACACAATCTTTGTGAATATATTCGCAAATATGTTGTAAATACATATATTAGAGTTGCGACTCTGGAATATTCATATTGATCAAATACACCAAAAATATCGGTAACAGTATTGTTATTAGATATTGCAAAGCTTATATTAAGATCTCCTCCAAAAAATATATGTTTCATGTTAATGTCATTGTTTTAATATCTCCATTAATTCACTAATTTTTTCTATAACAATTGTGGTATTTTTAGAACTGCAGTTTCTTTCAACCGAGAGTTCTTTTATATCCTTTTTTCCATCATAATCAATTTATACATGACCATTATCATTGTTTTATCAGAGTTTTAGTTAAGATTTGTGGTTAGCAAGATAGAGTATGCTTCACAGGTTTGATCTCCGCAGTATATTAACTTGCAGCTTTCTATTGGAAAAAATCGGCGGCGATTTCTGCAGTACCTCTCCTTCAAGAATAATGGGACGTATCCTCTACGAGATGTTGGCTATGCGCTGCTCTTGGAGACTCTGGCCTTCAACCTTTGAAATACCG
The DNA here is from genome assembly GCA_963170755.1 of Amphimallon solstitiale. Lineage (NCBI taxonomy): Eukaryota > Metazoa > Arthropoda > Insecta > Coleoptera > Scarabaeidae > Amphimallon > Amphimallon solstitiale. The sequence goes on along the minus strand of OY720681.1, from coordinate 46,756,319 downwards.
ACGCGGTTTATAAGAAAGCTGTGCAACGGGTGGATGGACTGCCCAAAACTCCATTCCTCTCTGAACTGCCTCACTCTAAGACAATCCTCTCGTTCCTCTTAGACATTCCTAATTGCCTTCTCGAGAACGAACTTACTACATGGATCTCCGCCCGGAAGAAGGATGTGTCGCTTTTCAAACTCCCACTATAAAGGCATTTTCTTTACCAATGCTTAATTAAATAATGGTTTTTTCCTTTTTTTGTATATGTATGTACACAGAATACCGTTATCCTTAAATGTAAAGCGTGGGACAAATAAAGTTACTATTATTATTATTACGATCATTGTTGGTTTAGGTTTCTTTGCGTTCTCCACAAAAAATGCTTTAGATAATATAACTTTTGAAATGTCATTTGCTAATTTTTCATATGAAAGGAATTGCTCTGTCAGTCTTATTACATAGAAATTGTTACATTTTTAAATCACAATATTAATACTCCCGTAGATGTTTTAATTAATGTTAAGAAGCTATAACTATTAAAAACACCATTCTCAGTATGGTATATTGAATAATTTAAAGAGCAAATATTTGAGAGTGGCGGAGATACTAACTCTACACGAAATTAATTTTAACTAACCCTGGGCACTTGATTATGACTTGATATCTATTTAAAGTTATATTGTAACCTAATAGAATAGTATGATCTTCAACAATTTCGTTTCGTTTACGAACAATAGTCATTTAACTAACCGATTATTTCAGCTAAATACCTTTGCCTATGTACTAATGTATTTACAAATTATTTTATATTATATATTGTTGCATATTCGGGGTCGAAATAAACAACTCGTGCAAATGTTTTAAAACTGTGTATATTTTCACACTTAAAACTAATCACAATATAAAAATATAAAATAAATGTAACGCACTTAAAGCTACTACGAATAAATTAACACACGTATTTATTTCTATTACTACTATTTATGTCTGTAATATTTATGTATTTTATGAACTATAATAAAACTGCACATTATTTATGTTATTTGAACTGTTCAGTAAATACCGCGCGCGACTACTATTGAATGAATTCCATTGAAGGAATGAATTCCTTATCCTAGCGGCGGCATTTATATCAGCAGACAAAGGTTCTAGAGAAATACCAGCAAATTCTGGCTCTATTCTACCGAATTCCATACTTTCTGTCGCTAATTGCATGATTTACGACTTGTTTACCGGTATGCTTTTGTCGTCGCCCGGATGTCTGCTTCTTTTGTAGGCTTGTTTCGTTACAATATGTTATAGTTGCTGCGATGAATGTACAGAATTATGAATTGGTTTAGAATTGAAAAGTTTCGTGATAGATAATTTTAAGTGCTAACTGTAATACATTGAAAGTTTTCCTTTGCTGCGGCAAGAAGAGAATATGCATATAGACTTATACTGTGAATGTAGTTTTTACTTTCTTATAATAATAATAATCTCTACTGTCCAAGACTGCAAACCATTTATATAGGACATAACACTAAGAAGTATTACAAAGTTGGCTAAATATTAAACATTTAAAACATATATCTGCATAATTTCATGATTTCACCAGTATGTTGGTCCTCGCTCTTGGAGTAGCACTGAAAGTAAAATGGCGAGTATTTCGAGCCGGCACGATAAAGTTAATTTGAGCAAGCAGTGTTAACAACAACATAACACTGTTTAAGTTACTAAATGCACGACATTATCTCAAAATAAATCCGAGATTTAGAGGCTGAAGAACAAAATGTGGATATGTGTTGCGTGAAAGCTAGCTTATCGTTGAAGAAATCTCCTAAATCCTTGACTACAGATTTTCTAACAATAGGTCTGGAATTTGATGTATATTAATGTAGTAACGGATTGGAGCTCCTTGTGAAAGAAACAATAACACACATTTCCCAATTTAAAGAAATTAAATTTAGATTACACCTTTCTTTAATTATGTTAATGTTAGACACAGTCAACACGATTGGTAGCAACAGTATAAATTTTAAGGCATTCTCATAACCCAAAATCCACTATTTAGTTTTTCTACTAAATCGTCAATATCTATTGAAGAATAAAGACCCAAGATTCGAGACACCAGAAGAAATGGAAATAATATTGAATGAATGACCATTATAAAAGAACATAATCCTTTCTATGCGATAAGTATGACGTCATTAATTAAGGGCTGGAAGCCAACCTGATCCATTTTGGCAAGAAGCAAGTTGTGATCTAATTATCCCAACAAACAATTTTTGTTTTATAAAGGTACTCGAAATATCACGATGACCTCATTATAAAACTTATGGTAATATAAATTGTTGATGACAATGTTTCCGTTACCCCCATATACCTCTTAAAGAGCTTAAATGGCGTATCTTATAAGTGTTACCGTTACCACTATTTGGTAACCTTATATAACCTCAAATTTTATAACAAATGTTATAGAGATATAACTCTTACCCTTATATAACTTCGTATGGACTCCTTATAGGCCTTATGCGCCATTTTGTCGTAAATATGGCGGATATATATTTAAAGTGCCAAACGGACACTATAAAACCAATATGTAAACTTTACTGCGCTGAAAACTGCTCTGAAACTTTAACATAAATTTGAAGAACATTACGGCGCAAAGGTATTGTTATATAACTTTATTGAGTGTTAGCAGTTACCAGTAATGATACTATATAACTTATGGTGACGTTCATTACTACAAGTGACGATAATCTCTTAAAGTAAGAACCACCACTCTTATATAACTTCCAAGTCCCAACTACCGGGCAACACACGTATCACAATCTCAAAAAATATTTCTTCTCAATTATCTTTGTATAGTTTTTGTTTTTGAAAATTCCGTTTAAAATAGTACAAACGGACACTATAAAACCAATATGTAAACTTTACTGCGCTGAAAACTCCTCTGAAACTTTAATATAAATATGAGGAACATTACGGCGCAAAGGTATTGTTATATAACTTTATTGAGTGTTAGCAGTTACCAGTGCCGTTCACTACTACAAGTTACGATAATCTCTTAAAATAAGAACCATCACTCTTATATAACTTACAAGGTCCAGCAAACAAGGAACACGCGTATCATAACCTCAAACAATATTTCGTGCCATGCTCGAAGTATTTGTGTATAGTTTTTGTTTTTGAAAATGCCGTTTAAAATAGTACAAACAAAAGAACCTGGATTTAAACTTCCTATGTTAAGTGTTGTGCCAACCGCCTGGGAAGATAATGGGGTTTTACACTGGCCATCAAAATTTTCGTCCACTGCAGCCTTAAATAAATTAATGCAAGACGGGTTTTCCACCCCACAACAAGGATGGAAATCTCTTCCATGTGTGGAGAAAAGGGATATTTTTTTAACATACGCTGCAGCAGCTGCGGAAAGAGATTAAATGAGTCTTATAGCGAAGCAGACCCGGCAGATGACCCCAAACCAATAAATTCTCAGAACAGTGACTTCAAAGCACATTGTCGGATATTGAATTCGTTCGCCCACACTTTTAGACTGTGTCTTACTACCTGATTTTTCGTACGTTCACTTTCCAAAGTTTGCATCGATCCGGGTTCTTGATCATCTTCATCAAGTAGTTCAACCAGCCAATTATTTCTATTTTCTTCAACGTCATCTCCGTCAATATTATTAGGCGGAAGTGGTGAAAGACAAGGTTTATAAAACATACCATCTGAACACATATTGGAATTTACTGTTTTTCCAACATAATCACCATTGAAAACACCGGATTTGTTGGTTATGTCATCATTTTTCTTAGGTTGTACATTAGATACAGATGGTACAAAACGTAAGATTTGGATCAAATTTCGTTGCACATTTCGGCGAAAAGTACTACTGGATTTAATTTTTAGCCAATTTACTTTTTCCATTTTGCGTTATTAAACATGAAAGCACATGCACGTCTCTACTCTATTAAACCTGTATCTGCGACCTACTAGTAACGAAGCGTTTCTCTACGATACCAATGGTTTCACATGGATTTATAAAAAGAACCGTAGTTACCAACTTAAAAATTGCATATGGATTGAAGTTTTATTGCAGTGTTTTCGAATAGCAATAATCTCCAGATTTTATAAAGGTAACTGCTATTTCTATGGGGACAGTAAGTTTTATATTTATCACGGTAAACAACTGTATGGGAACTGAACACTATTGGTTTTAAAAATCGGTAACTGCAACTATTATAAAAACTCATTATATAACCTATAGCAACCGTTACTATAAGTGATACAAGTTAGTGAAGTAAATGTTTTTGTTTTTGTTACCACTGTATAAAACCTAAAGCTCTTCGGCCTTTTAGTGATTTTATATACCCCCTATAAAACTTCGTAACGTATTAGTAACCTTATAAATCTCCAATATAAATTCGCAACCTGTATAAAACACTTACAAAAACTAGCAAATACTTAAGGTTATGGAAATTGTTTGTTGGGTATATGTAGTATAAAGAAGTATTGCGATGAAGAAAATTTTCGACCTTGATGTTTTTGCATATGTCTAAGTTTTCAAGTCCCTGATACCGAAAAAAATTGTTGTATAAAATAAAAAGTGGTGTACAAAAATATTTAAAAATTCGGACCAGAAGTAGCACTTGCACTCTTACTATACTTATAGAACAAATTTTATTTTTTAGAAGTTGGTAACCAGTAAAATATGGAATCAAATCATGTTTACCTAAATGTAAAAAGTTTTTAATGAAACAATCACGTAAATTAGAAATATGAACAAAGAATAAAAAAACCATTGCACAATGTTGATTATATTCGAAAAAAATATTTATAATTTAACTTATAAATATTCTCTTTTTTGTACCTAGTTAATATTACTGGCAGTTTCTCGCCCGCTAATAATAATCACAGCCAAAATTTTCAGATTTTGTCGGCGTAAAAAATGCTGATTGTTTTTCCTGTTTTGCCGTTCGATTTTTATTATATTTGTCTACCGCTTCCTAATTGGCTTCGATATTTTGTCTGCTTTTGTGTGTGAAGTTTGTGTTTTATTTGTACAGTTATATCGATTTTATGATTAGGCCGGGCTATTTGCACCATCTGCGTCTGACGGAATGACGCGTTCTATTCATTCAACTCTGCCTCTGGTAGTTAACATGTTTTTCTTTGTTCTTGTAGAGATAAACGTTTTCTTTATACGTGACGCTTTGTCACTGGATCGTATTATGTGAATGGCCTTTATGTTTCATTTTATCATTCTATCTTTATTCGCGTATTAATAAGGAAGAAAATATGAACCAGAATATCTGCAACAGCTTATTGCAGCTTCTCTAAGACTGTTTTATTTATATTTGGATATACGCATGCTGTAAGCTAGCAATTCAGCAGCAAAGGTCAAGAGTAATATAATTGCAAAACCTGCTAGAGCTATAGTTATAACAGATCGAACCTCAATTATCCAAAGTCCGGAAACATTTCAATTATAATTCTTAAGAATTGTATGAGGATTACCCAGATCCATTCGTTGCGACATAAAAACTCGAATATTTCTTTGGAATACTGATTTTTTTCTGGATATCTTGCTTTTCTAAGCAGAAAACATTATCGGGATCAACAAGATGATATGGTAAAAATGCAATGCGCCGAAACTGATTTGAACAAATTATGCAATTTTTAAATTTACCATATAATACTAAAATACATAATTTTTAGAAAACTACCAATCAGTAGAACATATTGCTGTGACCTTCACATTATCGAAAATAATAATCTTAAGAATTAGTTTAGTTATTAAAAAATAATACTAATTTTATTTTAAAATTGTCTATTTAAAATTAAGGTATAAGTTAAAAACAGATAGATGTAAGTAGGATAAGTTCCTAACATTTAAGGACAAACTCCTTATTAAATTGTTGGTATATTTTTAGTTAAGCAAATGTAAATATATTAGGTATAATACATATACTAAATGAATCAATAGGCTTGATTTGGTCAAAGAGACACATTAATGTCACAATAAATAAGAATATCTTGTGTAAATAACAATATGAATTCGAAATGCACTTGTTAGTTCTTGTATGGGTAGCTCAAAGGTTTCAAAAACAATGGAAATGGTCATGTGTGGTTTAAAATCTGCAAAAGAAAAATACAATGTTAATCTTGTTTATAGCATTCTACAAATTGACGTGTTACCTGAGGAGAGAGCATGGTTAGAAATCAGGGAGAATGTCACGAAGGCAACCGTTCTTTGCAGTGCGAGCTCAGTAAGAAAAATTCCCGTTGTATATAACGTTTTCCCTTTAATACCAGACCGAAGAGTTTCTAAAAGAAGAATTAGAATAAAATTAGTACATGGTAAGAAGAAATATGTAACAAATGATGAAAAAGGCAATGCATTTATATACAGATTGTCGTAGTTAAAAGTTAATATGCATCTTCAAATACACACACATAAACATGTACCTATGTATAAGACCGGTGGTGTGGGGAGATAGTGGGGAGATCGAGAGCGGGGACAACACATTCGTTCCGTAACTTTAGAGCGTGAACGTACATACATTGTATCTGAGCAAACTCGCAAATATTAATACCGCTGAAGGAAATAGAGCGATTGATTTGGATGGCTTAAGAGAACAAATTCTTAACGCCATACAAATGATTACTCCTGAAATGCTATCGAATGTACGAAATGGGTTTTATAATCGTTTAGGGTACTGCTTGATGCAAGAGGGACAGACATTTGAACATCTTCAACATTAAATTTTGTATAGTTCATTTAATATTTTGTTTCGTTTTAAATGTGAGAATTTTATTTAATTTTTTATAAGAATTTTATTTTAGTTACAAATTTTATAGAGTTTTGTTTCAGTTCAATGTTAATACATTATACATCAGTTACCAAAATATTATACAAAAGCCGTAAAGAGCGTAGCAATTCCTTAAAGCAAACGTCTACATACTAGCTTTCAACGTTTTGCACTAAAGCCTGGGTACCCCGGTGTCCCGATATGAACTCATCTGTACTCCCCTACTATCGTACCCCTCCATTTCATGTTTGCATGCACATGTGTGCGTGTCTGTATTTCCCTATATCTACTTTTATTTCAGTCAAACGGTATAAATACAATGAAGGGTTATACTGAAGAGGAAGAAAAGAAAGATATGCTTACCTAAGATGGGATCCAACAAATTTGTAAAAACTTAAATAACAAACAGTTTGAAGTGTTGTAACAGTTATAAATACCTATTATGGTTCAGTAACAATCATTGTCGCCGATGTGACAAATAGCATGTGTAATCACGGAGGTATTGAAGCGGCTATATTCATGCGCTTCTTTTTGTCAGTTGACAGGCACATATAAACGATGCCGTGCGAATTTTAGCTTCGTTTTTAAATAGTGAAGCCCCATAAGATACTAGAGTAAGCTCAATTGTTAATGTTGCCATTTAATTTAAATCTCAAGTCATCATGCTTCGTGATGATAATAAGTAATGCACCTGTTGATTATTGTTTTCTAATTTCACAAGCGCTATCTGTAACGCATTTCTAACCTCAAAATGAAACCATGCTAATTGTTATTTCGACTTGTAGGCTTCTATGGAAATCCTTGTTTAATAGAAATTATTCTTTTGTGAAGAAAGGAGAATCCTTGTGTTAAGGAAAATCCTTTGTTACCATTTAAAGGAAAGTAGTGCAAGTAACAACATAAGCAGAATATATGTAACCAGCAAATGAACCTCTAGATAGGAAATACTTTGTGGAAAGTGTTCTTAAAAACAATGTGGCTAGCTGTTAGGCAGAGATGGCAGGCATATGATTTATTATGAAATAGGCGATAACATCTCAATATGTGCGACAGTATGCAGTATGTACAATATTGCAAGAAATTAACCAAACATCGGGATAACCCTATAAGTATACATGTTAGCGAATAGAGAAACAAGGTGAAGCTAAGAAGTATTGTACCTTATCACCTATATGAAGCCATTATTTACCAGTGCAAGTTTATCGACTAGATGCAGATGTGATACAGTGTGACGCAGAATAACAGACTTTGATCTACATATTTCAACGAGACCTTCACTTGTGCAGATTGTATAAGTTAAGTAGTTTAACTGTAGTTTATTTATTTATTGATTGCAAAGGCTCCAAGATACTGTAGCTAATTAACACCTTTTAGCTTAGTTGTTCGGAGATTCTTGTATTAAGGGCAGGAACTCCGGAATAACCTATCTTTAGTATCGTTGTCAGCTAAAGCGTTGTTGTATTTTGGGGGCGTTGTAGTTAATTATATCTGTATTAAGTATTAGACACATTATATCACCTATGTGAGTTATTTAATAGTCAAAAGAGATACTCTGACAGCTGTTTTGAGCCGCATCATGTATGTTTAGGATTTTTGAGAACTGAGTTCATTAATTGACTGCCTGTCGACAGTCTGTGTATGTTTGTGTTCTAGAGTAGCTGTGTTTCCATTCCTATATATATTTTTTTACTATTAATTATACATTTGAATTAGAGCTTGTGTGTTTGATTGCTATTGCTATACGTCCTGATCCAAGTTTTCATGTTTTTGTTTATTTGAAAAGCATGTGGCGCTTATAGACGACCCATGGCCTTGTGCACCGACTAACGACTTACAGGGGCAACGTTTTTGATTTTTGCTTTAATTATTGAGCAAGTTCATTGACATATTAAAGTGGCATCCTTTTTATTGGACCAAAATATCTAGTCAATAACAAGGGAGGTTGAAGTGTCGCCATTAGTGTGCAACTGTCAAGATGATCTAAGCGTATCGGTGTAAGTGTGACAACCTAAAGAAACGAACAAAAGATTTTCATCACAAACGTTTTTGAAAATGATGCCAACCTAAAATTTAATTGAATAAGAGAGGCGCTAAATCGTCGATCGGCATTTGTTCTAGTATATAAGGTCAAAACAGGATAAAACCTGTAGATTTTAAATTTGTAATTCGAGTAGTAAAGACGTAAATTTGGTAAAAGATTAAAAAATTTGATATAGCAAAAGTGAGAGTAGGGTCTATAAGCACTACTTATCAACTCACGATTTGATAATTTGTATTAAAGATTTAGAGTTCAATTTTAATTTAGTTTTCTTTTAAACAAATTTATTCAATTAATTTTATTTTCTTATCATTAATTTTAAGATGGAGGATGTCAATAAAATAGAATTTGATAAAATATATGATCAAATGAAGTAAGTTATGTGATAAAATAATTCAGTTTATTGGATATCAGATGAAAATTCTCTTGTTTAATAATGATATTTAGTCTTTCAAAATAATAAAAAGAATAGTTAATGGTGCTAAACATGCTGAAGGTACTATGTGATAATATTTGCCTTTAGTAGATTGTTGGGTATCATTAAGTATTAAATAATCACTTAATATAGAAATTCAAATAAATTAATGCGAATATGCGGGGATGTTTTTGATGGGCAAATGCTAAGCGGCTAGAGGAACAATGTGAGAATGTATGTTTTAGTGAAATAATGACGGCATCGTATTAAACAAATTAACAAGAATCAATAATATTTTAAAAGAGAACAGACAAAAAGAATTTTCATTCAGCAATCATTATACATAATTACATTTATTAGTGGTTGTGAAACAAAGTTAGATAATAACTAAAACAATGTGTAAAATTTAAGTTTACAGTAATAAAAACAATATAACAATTTAAAATTTAGAGTGAATAAAAACAATACAAAAGCTTTTTTCTTAAAAAATATACGTAATTACCTGACAATGTGTTTGAAAGTAAAGCTGTATTTAGTTTCAAAAATAGACATGTTACTTTATGTTTTGTGAAACCAAAACGTTAATATTGCCGCTTATTTCGATGTCAGACTGCGGGCAGTATGTGTGTATGTGTCGTAGGACGTTATGTATTTTACAATTTTTTGTTTGTTGTTTGGTATTTAAAAAGCAATAGATGCAAAGGCTTTTATTATTGAGTAGCTATAAGCTCCATACGAATTGTAGACCAATATCGACAATAACATTAGTTCTAGGACTAAAGAGTAAACACAAAACCCGTATAGTGTAGGTATTAAGACAAGTTGCCATTCTTATGTAATGTACTTAGATAAATACTAATATATCTACTTAACGTACGCTCTAATAAATTTGCAACTTCTAAATATCCACGGGTGACGTCCGTTCATATTACACATTCAAACAAAATTACAAAGGACATATTTCTCTGCCTAATATACATTTTTGCTTCATATTGGATTTTTCCATTCATAAAAAGTGTGTGAAATTACTTGAACATTCATATATTAGTTCAATTGAAGGGCTCTATGCAAAAAGTCCCTAAGTGACATTTTAGAGATTTTGTACTATTAGCGCCATCTCTAATAAGAATGGATGAACTTTCCATCCCACTTGCTGGTTTCCGTTTAAAAGGCCCCTAACCATGTTATTTTAAATGTCCCATTCTCAGCTGGTTTAGGAATTTTTGTGCAAAAAGTACCTAAGTGTTTAAGAAGTACCTAAATGTTTAAGAATACCCTAGGTAAAAAAGAAGTGGTTAGTTGCATTTTACATTAAAACAGCTCTCAACTACCTATTGTACCTAGCGCAAAATAAATACTTTTTCTAAGATGAGCAGTGATGAAAGTATCGCAGGTAAGTTGCAATGTTAAAAAGTTATGTAGATGAGTACCTATTACAGTAATGTATTGTTTTTATAGAACCTTATCCAGCTAGCGATGATGACGATGTGTGGCTGCCTCCTGATGAGGTTAGGGTTAGGGCAAGTCCAGTAGAGAATTATGACCTGATTATTACTGAAGACGAAAATGGGAATGATGAAGAAAAAGCAAAACCAAAGAAAAGAAGATCAGATCCAAAAAAATGGGAAAGAGAAAACAAAAAGTCAAAGTTAAGAAAATCTCGTATACAGAGTGAAATGCCAGAATGTCGCTGTAAGTGTAAAACCAAGTTCACTGGTCTTTCCTATAAGCAAGTTTGTGAACGTTTCCAAAATTTAAGTAACCATAATGAACAAAATTTGTACTTGCGAGGGTGCATCAGTTCAAAACCAGCTGCGCGCCATTCTAATAAAAATAAACCTCCGCGAAAGGTTTTTCAGTATACTGTTGTAGACAACAACAAATCTGTTACAATTTGCCAAAACTTTTTTCTTGCAATGCATGCAATCACTAGAGATAGACTCAGAAAGAAGATTTTAAAGTTTGACATAGACGATGTAAGAGATTTTAGAGGAAAGCACCATAACCGGAAAAATAAATTACCTACCGATACAGTTGAAAAAGTTAACAGTTTTTTGAAAAATCTGCCAGCCGTTGAATCACATTATAGTCGTTCACAAAACATGTGCAAAAAATATCTACAGTCTGATCTTACAGTATCTCAGCTCCATAAGAACTATGGCCAATGTTTTCCTGATAATCCAGTGAAGTATGGAATGTTTCATAAAATTTTTGTTGAAAATTTCAACTATTCTTTTGCTCATCCAAGAAAAGATATATGTGCAACTTGTACAAAATTTATGGCGGATCTTAACTCGGCAAAATTACGAAACAATGAAAATGAAATAATATCTCTCAGTACCGCTAGAGAGTTACACCTTCGTCGATCTCAGGTTTTTTTTACTCTTCTTAAAGAGAAAAAAGAAAACGCAAGCAACAAAGAGTTAGCAATATGTTTTGACTTCCAAAAAAATTTGCCATTGCCGGTAACTAATATTGGCGACGAATATTACAAAAGGCAACTTTGGCTACATAATTTTGGAATCAATAATATTGTCAGTAATCAAGCCACTATGTTTCTCTTCACGGAAAATTTTGCTACTAAAGGTCCGAACGAGGTTATCACAGCTCTAAATTATTATATCAAAAAATATAAAACCGACGAACAAGAGAAATTATCGATTTTCTGCGATAACTGTTTCTCGCAAAACAAAAACAGATATTTATTCACTTATTTAGATTCTTTATGTGCATCTGGAATTTTTCGAGGTATTGTGGTATACTACCCTATTCCAGGACATTCCATGATGCCTGTAGACCGCTGTTTTGCCCTGATCGAAAAAAAGAGAGTGAAAAGGGAAAAAGTCGATAACCCAGACTATTACATACAGCTTATACAAAATGCCCGATGCAAAGATCCCTTTGAAGTAGTGTTCTTGGAACAATCCTTATTGACCAAAAGCAGCAAAATTACAGGAAATTTTGCGACACTGAAAGTGCTGGACTACAAAAAGTTGTATGGTGACAAAATAAAATCGTCCTTACCGGGAATTTCAAAATGCCGATCAGTTATCTTTTCTGCTGCGGATAAACCAAGACTGAGAGAGGCTATGACTGGGGATTATGGCAGTTGTTTCAACTTATACAAAGTAGGATATCAGAGACTTTTTTCCAACATTATCCCAAGTTTTGCATACGATAAATTTTTAAAACTGAAGGAAGAGAAACTGGCAAACATAAAATTTTTGGTTCATTATATTGAAGCAGAGGAAAACAGGGAGTTTTATAAAGTGTTAGACGAAGAATCCGTGAAGTTGGGAAGAGAAGAGGATCAAGAGTCTGATGTAGAACAGTTCGAATAAGTTTTTTGTTGAAATTATTACGTTTAAGCAGAAAAAACCTTTTATTGCGTGTTATGACAATAAATTAAGTTTGTGGGAAAGTTTATTTTATTATTATCGTATATCACTGGTCTATTTTTACTTGAAATAAAATTTTTTAAACAAGTTTGCAGTAATTTTGTTAAAAAGTACCTAAGTGTAAATTGTTTATATTTTTTTTTTGCATTAAGTGTGGATTTTTTACCTTGAAATTTGGCGATAATATAAGAAATGATACAAATAATCTTTAGGAAAAAAAGATTAGTCAAAATCAAAACAATGTGATTTCCAGATCAAATTGAAACATAAAATCTCAAATATCTCAGAACATGAAAAAGTGACTTAGGGACTTCTTGCATAGAGCCCTTCAATTGCATATGCTTAAAAGAGATATTTTTGACACAGTATTTCCGTTCAACTCTCTTAAATAGAGGCGCTAATGTTGCAGCTGTAGAGCAACGAAAACAGAATATTCTTAAAATATAATTAATTATCTTAAGGTCAATTTAGCCCCATTTGTGAGTATGAATATCTTCATCAATGTGAAGTTTTATTGTAACTAAGTTTGACAACTTTTCTCTCTAAGCAGTTGTTAAACTATAATGTTATTTGTAATTGTTTGGTGCTTTTCGTATTGATCGTTATCCATTCCGCTATTCGCGTCTTTTTCTTCCATTTTGCGGACCGTAATTAGTTTATCCCGGATACTTGCGGAACGCTGAGCAGCCAAGGCAGTGTTCTGAATTGCTAACTGATGCGTTTCCCTGTCCACATACCGAATTGTTGATTCGCAACGTTGCGGTACATAGTGGTACATGCATGTAAATTCGTCGATTAGCCAATTCGCTCGGGGATTGCGAGTACCCGGATATATGTTGGACCAATGGTCAAGAGACATCTAGTAAAGTGTATACAACATAATCGAGAAGAAAATATGTCTTCCAGAGTATAGTGTGCGGTAAAACGCTGTCCCATCTAATTACTGTGATTCCTGTACTGCGGTACCTCAAATATTGTTAGAATACTTGTTACTAAAGTGTGGATTTATTAGACAGTGAAAATTCTGAAAATGTGGATGTATACATTGTGCCTAGATTTCGATGCTCACCATTGTTATATCAGTTATTACAAGGCATAGAGGAACAGTTAAATGGGGAATGTTTTGCAGAATTCAATGCTCGCAACAAATCTCAATGCAAATTCATTCGGACTTTTCACAATTTTGAGATATTTTGAAAAAACCAATATTTGCCGATTTGAATTTTCCTTAACTCGATAACGCCTAATGTGTTCGCTTTTAAAATGTAATATTGTTGAGACACTCTTTTAAGACATTTTTTTTTTGGTGTTAACAGTAACCCCCGATTTTCATTTATTTCCAAGTTCTTAGCGCTATCTTTTGCTTTTTTATGGCGGCCATATTGGATTTTTAATTAGTTAGATAGTCTATAAAAATAGCTTTTCAAAAATGTACACCATGTCTAATAAATCTTTATTTATACGCGAGATATGAACCTTTAAATTAAATTTCACTCTATTATGAAATTATTTGGCTATGAAATTAAATGGTAGTGTAAAACAGACGATAAATAGGCTCTGTCATTATTGACATGCAAAAGTTCAGTGAAATTTCAAATGAAGTAAAGGTTGATATGTTGGAAGTTTATTTGAAAGTAAATAGAATCTCTGAAAATGCTTGCACAAGTTACGTTTAGCGTTTTCCGGAAAGACCACAACCACACCGGACAATTTTTAGCAGAATAATCAGAAATTTAGTGAACTATGGAAGCTTCGAGCTAAAAAGATCTATCAAGTTAACAATGCTGATATACTTCAAAATAATATTTTACAATATGTTATGAACAATCTAAGTACATCAGTACGTCGAGTGGCTCGAGAAACTAGAATTCCGAAATCTAGTGTTTATAGAACGTTGAGAAAAAACAAATACCACCCATACAATTCCAATTTAGCAAGTGGTATCTACAAAAATGTGAAGATTACACTGATTTTAATAGGAAAATACTTTGGACAGATGAAACAGGGTGTACCAACTGCGGAATGTTCAATAGGCATAACTATCATCACTGGTCTACTGAAAATCCACATTTGGAAAATCAAAGAAAATTTCAAGTTCTGCTTGGTTTTAATCTCTGGTGTGGTTTGATTGGTACGAACTTTAGTTGACTTCTTTTTTTGTTTTTTATTATATTATCAGTATCATCTTCACATTTTTGTAGATACCACCTGCTAAATTGTAATCTTCGCTGATAGTCATTGTCGCTTAAACTCTGCACAATTGTTGGTTTGTATGGGTGGTATTTGTTTTTTCTTAACGTTCTGTAAACACTAGATTTCGGAATTCTAGTTTCTCGAGCCACTGGACGTACTGATGTACTTGGATTGGCGATAACAAATTGTTAAATATTATTTTGAAGTATATCAGCAGTGTTAACTTGATAGATCTTTTTTGTTCGAAGCTCCCATAGTTCACTAAATTTCCGATTTTTCTGCTGAAAATTGTCCGGTGTGGTTGTGGTCTTTCCGGAAAACGCTGAGCGTAACTTGTGCAAGAATTTTTAGAGATTCTATTTACTTTGAAATAAACTTCCAACATATCAATTTTTACTTGATTTTAAAATGTGTGTGCCAATATCAATTCTTATTAATCTCCATGCTTAACGGTAATTACTTACACAAAGTTCTAAATGTCCCACCAATTTCACTGCACTTTTACATGTCAATAATGACAGAGCTTATTTATCGTCTGTTTTATACTACCATTTAATTTCATAGCCAACTAATTTCATATTAGAAAATTTATTCAAATGTTCATATCTCTCGTATAAATAAAGATTTATTAGGCATGTTGTACATTATTGAAAAGCTATTTTTAAAGACTATCTAACTAATTAAAAATCCAATATGGCCGCCATAAGAAAAAGAAAACATAGCGCTAAGAACTTGGAAATAAATGAAAATCGGGGGTTACTGTTAACACCAAAAAATTTGTCTTAAAAAAGTGTCTCAACAATGTGAGAGTTTAAAAGCGATCGCATTAGGCGTTATCGAGTTATTGAGGAAAATTCAAATCGACAAATATTGGTTTTTCGAAATATCTCAAAATTGTAAAACGTCCGAATGAATTTGAAATGAGATTTGTGGCGAGCATTGAATTCTGCAAAACATTCCGCAACCGTTCCTCTATATCTTCTAATAACCGATATACCAATTTTGAGCATTCGAAATCTGGACAGACTGTATATGCACAACATTCTTTTGAAATATGCAATATTCCTTTTACAAAAAATGAGGTGGGGCTTCACACGACATTCTTCACGAATGAGCGTTCCGAAATGTCTATACAAAAGCAGTTCCACCATAAATTTTAAATTCCGTATCTTATTAATAAAATGAACAGAGTTCACCCGGTGCAAATTTTGAAAATTTATTTATATTAAAAGTATCCCAAATCCAGCTCAAAGCACATTTATTCTCTTAATAAATCTCTATATCGGGTGGTCCATCTAGTGATTTCTTTATGAATCATAGGTTATTATGATACTGACTGCACTTTCCCGCTCGAAATCTTGACTATCAGTCAGTATCATATTTCCGCGGAAATGAATGAATAGATTTATGCTTGAACACCGTGGGAAATTATTGCAAACTTATTTCCAAAGTGAGTGCTGTGTTTCCCAACCAGTGCGTTTATTGAAAAGAATCTTTGGCCGAAATGAGGGACCCAACGCGCCTGCTCTACGCAAGTTTGTGCAAAAAGTTCGTGAGACTAATTTGCTGGTGGATAACACTCACGTTCACCATCGTCATACGTTGCGTACCGAGGGCAATGTAGCTGCTGTGCCCGAGAGAATGCAACTCAATTCATCAACTCGCCATCGATCTTAACAAGTCAACATTTCAGGCACTAGCCTGATGAAAATTTTGCACGAAGGTCTTGAATTATTCGCTTACAAGGTCCAATTGACTCAGAAATTGAAAGCAAGTGACCATTCGCTTCGTTATCGGTTTTCAGTTTCAACCTTAGAGCAGGTCGAATTTGGCCGAAAAATCATCTTTGCTGACGAGACATATTTTCATCTCGGCGGTTATTCTAAGAAACAAAATCTCCGCATCTGGGGATCAGAAAACCCGTGCGTGATTGACGAGAAGCCAATGTATACACAGAGAGTAACAGTTTGGTGCGGATTTTAAACTGGTGGCATCACTGGCCCATTTTTTTTTGAAAATGTTACTTGACAAGTCATTTCAGTCAACGGTGAGATCTGCGATGCCATGATAACCGACTACTTGTGGGTTGAAACTGAAGAAATTGACTTAAACGATCTTTTGGTTTTAGCAGGATGGAACACATCTTACACAGCCCATCAAACAATTGATCTCTTGAGCGCTAAGTTTGGTAATCTTATTATCAAGCGTCTTGGCGAGGTCATTGGCTGCCTCGCAGCTCCGATTTGACACCGTTAGACATTTTTGTGGGATGCCTTGGAAGATCGATGTTATGTGAACAATCCAGTTACGATTCAACCCCTGAAAGCGAAAATCGTCCGGACCATTTATGACATAGAGCCAGAGACTGTTAAAATTGGATTGGCAGGATGCGGTATAGCAAAGCCGGTCGAGGTAGACACATGACTGAAATCTTGTTACATACAGAATGGGAATGTTTGTTCTTTCTAATAATGCCATAATATACCGGAAAAAATAGTTTGATTGTTTTTATTTTATTTTATTTTTAAAAAGAAACTTGTATTTGGACCACCAGATGGAATGCATAATTTGAGAAATATTTGCAAAAAACTGTTATTCGATAACAGTATTACTTCCGGTCCGAATTTTGAATTTTACACTGCTAACTATATATAAGGAAGTAATACATGCACCTTAAAGATTTAAAAAGAGGAAAACAAAATATGAATTATTTATATTCTTATTTAGTCATTATTGTAGGTATTTTAAAAAGCATATTGTCGTGCTAATTATTCTACATTACCCTGATAGTTTAATTATGTAAACTTAAGTATAAGAAATTTGCACACTCGTGAGATTCGAACTCATAATTCCTGATCGCTCGTCTGGTGCCATTGCCTCCGAACTATCGAATACAATAGAATTTCTAATAACTGATTGCGCTGATTAAATGACATTTATACGAGAGTGTATATTCAAACCAATTGTAATTACAGATGTAGTATCAAGAAAATTTTCACAAATGTCTATAAGCAGTTTACTTAATTGTTCCAAAAATAGATCTTGGTCTGTATATAGCTCATATTACAATATTCTATTTATTAGATAAGCACCATCAACCAATCGTTTAAGTATTCTGTTTGCTCTATGCTCTTTCCATGTTAATATAATTAGTCTTTCATGCTTTATTTCATTCCTGCATTATGTGTCTGCTATATTACAATTTAAAATGTTAAGATGTCAACAACTTCTATTACCATCTTATGTTCTATAATGCACACCGCATCGATATTCTCTGTTTGTATTTTAAAGTAGAATTTATCGAATTTCTTATGATGGTCTAGGATTGGTGTTTAATACTTTTAATTCGAACCCCGTTATATACTCTTTTCCCAGGGGCTGGCCGACTTACGTCCCCAATTTGCACCGCAGCAAATAAGGCTTTTTGTACTGAACCTGTGTTTTTTATATTAGCACTCCAGTAATGTTCTGTCCTGTACAAGACTGTACATGTTCTTTACTATGTGTCTTTTGAGCATCTCTGGGTCTACATTCGGTTGCCCAAAAATGCGTTTCCTCCTGTGATCCAGTGTCTAACAATTTACTAGGACATGCCTGACTGTTTGTGGTTCCTCATTGCATACTATGCAATAAGGCCTATCTTGTTGAGATAAACTTTGACGGGTGCATGACCAGTCAAAAGATCAGTTGTTATTCGCAGCCCTTCCCTACTCATAAGTAGTAGTTCTAGAGCCCTTTTGTTGCATGGTTGGGCAATAAATTCCTTACCATGATTTTGCCCCAGCATTATTGCCCCAGTTTTTCTTATGCCTTTTATATACCCAGTCTTTGATGTGGCCTATAATTTCTGTTTCTGATCCTCTTTTAGAGAGTGCATCAGATTTTTCGTTGTCCTCGATGCCTCTATTTCCTGTCACCGAGATTAGTTTTATCTTATTCTGGTCCGCCAGTAATTAAAGTTCTTCGAGACATTCTCAAACCAGTCTTGACGACACTTTTTGGCTTGCCGTCAGTGCCGCTTGACTGTAAGATATTATTAGAATCCGCTTGTGGCCGACGGCATTCTTATTGTTTTTTATAGCACACTGGGAGTATATAACTATATGTTGCAACCAATTTGTTTACTTTGAGGTTAACTTGGTTTGACTAAATTAATTTTCGTAATTGGACGTATCTAAATTATATTTTGCGAACTGTTAGTTTTATGAGGGCTCATAAACGTTACAAAATATTCAGTTGTTAGAGTGACAACTTCAGTCAAATATTTTTTTCCCAAATTCGGACGGAAAATAAAGTAGGTACACTCTTTTACTGTCAGTTATTATTTGATATGTTTTGAAATAATAAATACAGATACAAATCAATACGCATATACCTGAGCTAAATTGTATATAAAAAGAATAAGTTTTATAAATATCTATTTCTTAAATTATATGTGTGAAAATTATAAATTATATTCAAAACATGTTGATACTATCAATGTACGTAGTTGTAGTGGACAAATGTTGGGCAACTGTGGACGATAATTATTTAAGGAGACCTATAACCGAGTAATTGTATCTTGGTTTTATATATCAAAATTTCCAGATATAGTGTGCTGTAAAAGAAAATATTAATAAATCGCAGCAACAACGAATTAAATAAATCATTAACCGAAAAAAAATATAAATGTATGATCTAATATTACTGAAGTATAAATAAAAATAGGGATTAATTACAAATCATTGTGCAAGTAAATGTGAAATGTATCGAACGATACCTTATATTTAGCCTGTGTGAATTTTGGACAAAATTCACATGTATCGACAAGCGTCGGTGATTGGTAGGGAGTACTAGCGGATTCTAGATGGAGAATGGAATATAAATAATAGACAAGAGAGACAATTTATAAAGAATCTGGTCGTTTTTAAAGTAATCTAATCGGGAAAGATTACGACTAATAAGAAAAAAATGCATATGGGAAAACTCAAAGAAAATGACAAAGAGTGCATATAATTGATGGATTGCGATATTGATTGAAACTGATAAATAGATAGATAGAGGAATACGAGTGCATTTTCAATGGGACTAGGCAATTTCTTGTTTTGTTGAGTCTGGGTAACACCGTGTTGACTACCGGTTTAACCGAGAGTCAACAAAACGCGCGTCTGTCAAGTTTCATTAAAAATATACTCATATTCCCTTGCCATGTCCATCACTACATTACATAGACGAAAATTATATGGAACTGCAAGTCAATTAATAACATTTAAGTTAACCAGCTACAATAGTCATGATCTTAGCCAAATGAGGAAATTAACGTAAACACGGAATTACCCTTTATTAAGAATAAATCTAAAATTTATATATCAAAATATAAATAAGAAATGTTATAAAGAGATACTTTGTGTGAAGGATTATCTCATGGATAGCGGCCAAAAGGAAAAAGTCTTAGTTTTATTGCATTGCCGATACCTTTCAATTTTGTTATGAAGACAGAGTTTGTCTCTGTTAAACAAATGTTGTTAGACTCGATTTGAAGAAAATGATGTAATTTTAGAAACACCTAACGCAAGTTGCCAGAAAATCATTAAAATAAATTTATCAAAATGAAATGAGTTCACGTAATGTGCAAGTGCAGTGTTATTATTGCAAAGAAATGACCCAATAAAGTCCAGTGGTATTTTGTGCATATAAGATCGTCGAGATACAATGGTCGTTTCCTTAAATGTTAATGAGTCAATTTAAATTTAAAATTCCGCTGGTGTTTTCTATAAGAACGGGCGCGCCTAATTAATGCGAACATGTTTAAAACTTTGCATAACCTTTTGTAAGGCAATTGAAAATACTTGCTAATTATACGCAATTAAATTTTCTTTTTATATTTTACGCCTAGAGCCGAAGACGGCGGCCTGTCGGCGAAAAATAACGAAAGAGCTCTGAAGAAACACAATTAGTACGTTTTAAATTAGCTACTTCATCGTATAATTAATAATGCAAAAAACAAGACCAGAATGCCAAGTCACGTTTTAATTTTTTTATATATTTATCATTTCGGGTAAAGTACAAGCGCCAAGCAATAGTTTTGTAATTGTCAACTGTGTGTAACAAAATTTAACCATGTAAACACTGTACCTAACGTTAATATTTGCGAAATTTAAAGAGAAATAACATTTATAATAAAAACTCTGTAGTAACAACACAAACGCTTTGATATTATCAGTTGTGTAGTGGTACGACGACATGTTGCATATTCATGAAACCATTTTAAACAGTTGACTTTTCTGATAAACTATACGATTATGGTGTGACACTTTTATAATTGCAATATACGAAAACGAATTTATATATACTGGGTGCGGCATTAGTGTGTCGGCGGATCTTAGCATGAAAACTAATAAAGTTGTAGCAATGAGGCTTTACGTACGTATGTAGTAGACTAGTGTGCATTTTTTAATTTTATTTACAAATACACAGGGTGTTCCAACTCTAGCAACCACCTTCAACTTTTTTATTTTAAATAGGTTGCTATACTTTCTAGCTATTATAATGATAGCCCCCCCCAATTATCTTTGCAATGAGGTATGGATATGTGCACTTACGACTGTTAGTTTGGTTTTATTGATAATTTTGTTAAACTCTTGACAGTTGCAGCATCTAATATTTTAAACCTTGGTCTGAAAATGGGTAGAATGCCTCGCGTAACTCTTGTGTTACTAATTTATGGTCTAACACGTTATTTGTTTTGAGGTTGAACAATATGAATACAGGATGTAAATATGTCGTGTCTAAGTTATCGATCTTTTTTGGCTATTTTCTCGTTTTTTTTTTTAATCTAACCTATAATATTTTTTTAAGGCCTTTAAAATGGTACTAATAACATACTACTTATTTCTAGTATTTTTAAAGTTATAACCCATTAATCGGGTATACCCATTAATGGGGTATACCCATGTTTTTATAATATGCAAAATGCGGGGCATCTAATAGTTGGTTGGCTATGAAAATAAAATAAAGTAACTTCAACTAACACCTATTTTTTATATGCTTTATCATTAGTTTTAGAATTACATTTAGAAAATTTTCCAAAATAAAACAATCTTAAGAGTGGGGTTTACCAATAAATAGAAACTTATGCCACTTATATTACTCGCAGGACGGGTAGACGCAAGGGGGTGTGAGTAGGTCAGGGTGAACGATATTCGGTTCTGTCTCAGTGCCTCGGTTTTATTCACAGATTCTTTCATAGATAAAGAAAGACTATAGATAGGAAACATAATGTATAAAGAATGAGTACTTACGGAACTGTTGATGTTGTTGATGTTTTATAATAAGCCAATTTTAGCTTGCTCATAACTGTTATATTATTATACGCTCGAATATTATAGGTACATATGACATTTAAATGCCAGTGACAGTTTGTAATTAAACTGTCACTCGCATTTAAGTCTGCAATAGCCGACCGATTCCTATAAATTTTCGTCTTCGCTAGGACCGGTAGAGATACCATAAAGTGGGGATAGACGACGCGAAAAATTTCGTGTAAAATGTGTTTGACAATGTTTACTGTTTAATGTTTTTTATGTTTAAAAATAATTACATAAATTTGATTTTTTCTTTATATCGTACATCAAATGTGCAGCTGGCGCGTGGAAGTCGTTTTTTTTTTCTTTTGTGTACCAGCCTTAGTTAGTAGACATTAATCAAATTCATGCATTTTTGTGGTTATTTCTAAAACACATAACTTTCTTAAGAAAATAAATTAGTACAAAAACTGACCTTGACATTATAAATTTATGCCTTTTGCATCACTAACCCAAATTTGAGATTCTATAATTACAAAATGAGTTTAAAAAACGCGAAACGGCTATGCCTTAATGCCTTAATTTTCGATAGGTAAACGCCCCTCTTAATCTGTGTTCAGATTCCGTTCTGCTCTACATATGCTCTCAACCGCTTCTGTATCGACAGACTTACATCTGACCCATGTTGTTCTCATTTATTTGAAGAAAAGCGTTTCTTATTCATTGCCGCATGTTCGCTGCCGTTGTAGATGTTGCGTAAACAGTGTTTTTACAGTTGGCCACAGAAAGAGATCCGGTGATTGCGGCAGTCAGCTTTTCAAGCTTCTTCTCCCCTATATTGGTGAATACCCTATCTAAATGTGCTTTGCAACAACACCATAATGTGCTGGTGCACCACCATGTTGGTACCACTATCTCCTTATGACTTTATGTGATAGGCCTTCTAATAGCAATGGTAAATTATTTTGTAGCAAATTTGCATAATTTAAAGTATTGTTAAATAAAGCTCGACCAATAATAGCGTTTCCTATAATGCTTCCCCATGTGTTAACACTCCATTTCTGTTGATATGTAATGGGTTGCACAAAATGAGAGTTTGTAGTATCATAATAATGGAATTTATTTCTGTTTGTAATTGCAAAAGTATCCATTTACAGTAAACTAGTCTCCTTTCAAAATCAGTTAGTAATAAGTCTTGATAATTTCGAAGTTGTAAGGCTGAAATTTATGTTTCTTTAAAATCCTCCTCACAGCAGTGACTTCTATTCCGTGTTGTTTCGAAATTATCTTTGTAGATACGTGCGGATTTTCCACAATAGACTAGACGACTCTCACTTTATTATCTTCTGTAACCATATTCTTACTTCTTTCATGACGTAATTCACTGAACCCGTTTTAAAAAACCTAATCAATAAATTTTCAAACGTTTTACTGTCCGATGCTCTTCAGGCATATTCCATGGCACGTGTTCTTGATGTTAAAAATGGATTTCTATTGGTATCTCCAAGATCAAATACCATGTCTATGACTACTTCTTTCAAAAAATTCATTTTAAAGCAAAAACTTCTAAAGGGAACAAAAAACTATTAAGGTATGTAAATACCAAACTAGTTTCAAATAATTTCAACAAAACGATATAACTGACAACAAGGTAAATGCAACACGTAACAACTACTAACAAACAAACAGACATTGATAAGTAACTAGCCAAACTTAAATTATAACAATAAAATATGGAATTTTGCAGTAGAGATTTGACGTTTGGTTGCACAGTGATTTTTTTAAAAAACCAAGACCAACTAACTATTAGACGGCCCCCATTTTGCATATTATAAACATGGGTATATCCGATTAAAGAGTTATAACTTTAAAAATACTGGAAATAAGTGCTATGTTATTAGTACCATTTTAAAGGCAATTTTACAAGGAATATGCTGACTTAAAAAAATGTTATAGGTTACATTTAAAAAAAAACGAGAAAATAGCCAATAATGATCGATAACTTAGACACGACATATTCAACACCCTGTATATTTATTCACTTTGTTCAACCTCAAAACAAATAACGTGTTAGTCCACAAGAGTTACGTGAAGCATTCTACCCATTTTCTGACTAAGGCGTAAAATGTTAGATGCTGGAACTGTCAAGATTTTAACAAAATTATCAATAAAACCAAAACTAACAGTCGTAAGTGCACATATCCATATATCATCGCAAAGATGATATATGGATATGTGCCAATATTCAAATCGGATGATTGCTCTGATATAAAAAATTACCGGCCAGTGGCGATCTTGTCCAATTTCTCTAAGGTTTATGAGCGGTGTCTCTACGCAGCAGTTTCTCCTTGCATCAATACATATCTTTCTCCGTCTCAGCATGGTTTCGTTGCAAGGCGTTCCACTGTCTCTAACCTGTGCCAATTTGTGCAAACTTTGTCTCAGGCTCTAAATTCTCGTGAACAAGTGGACGTCTTGTACACGGACTTTTCAAAAGCGTTTGATCGCATAGACCACTCCATCATTCCTTCCAAACTAGGCTCGTTCGGTTTCAGTGCGCGCCTGGTCTCGTTTTTCATGTCATACCTCTCTAACAGGCGCCTACTTGTGTTTTACAATGGTTTCGACTCAGATGAATACATTGCTACCTCGGGTGTCCCCCAGGGGTCTATTCTGGGTCCATTAATTTTCAATGTTTTTATTAACGACATCACTGACGGCTTGATGTCCCAGAGTTTACTCTATGCTGATGATCTAAAATTGTTTCGTGTGATCTCGACTTCTGATGATTGCAGTTCACTTCAGTTTGACCTTGAGAGTATAGCTCGCTGGTGCTCTTTGAACAACTTACCTGTTAATATTGGCAAGTGTAAGGCGATTACTTTCACTCGAGCTTCTTCTCCCTTGATTTTTGATTATAGCCTGAATCAGGTGCAGCTCGCTCGTGTTGATCTGATTAAGGACTTGGGTGTTACTTTTGATTCAAAGCTAACATTTGCTCAACATGTTGAGTATATCACTAAAAATGCCAGGAAAATGCTTGGTTTCATTGTTCGCAACTGTGGTACCTTTTCTAATATTGTAGCCTTGAAATCCCTTTACTACTCCCTTGTGAGATCGCGTTTGGAATATGCGTCGATCATCTGGAGCCCATACTATGCTACCTACAAGCTTGAATTGGAGTTGATTCAGCGGCGGTTTGCCAAGTTCTTATGGTTTCGTCTGGATGGTCACTATCCGGAACGTGGCACTGATCACGATATTCTTTTACCACGTATTACTTTGACCTCTCTTAATTTCAGACGAACTATCGCCAGTCTAATATTTCTAGTTAAGCTTTGCCGGAACTATATTGACTCTCCCGCATTACTATCAATGCTTAATTTTCGTATTCCGCATTTCGGTGTTCGGAACAGCAGCACCTTCTATTTACCGTTTGCACGCACAAATGCATTATTAAATTCCCCTGTTTACGTGATGTGTTCTCACTTTGATAGCATTTCGTCGCAGTGTGATTTGTTTCATTCTACTATTGGTGGAGTTAAGGGTGTTGTGGTGCGAACATTCAATAACTTTGTTTAGCACTGATTGTATTTGCAGTCACTATTCTTTCTATTTTCATATTTTTATGTTTTTCATTTTTCAGCTACTTCTTCACTGTTTAATTTTTAAGCACTCATTATATATTTGTTATCTTGCAAATTGTCCTGTAATTGGAATATGTATGTTCTGTTGGGCAATAAAGTGAATTATTATTATTATTATTATAATTTGGGTGGTTCTCATTATAATAGCTAGTAAGTATAGCAATCTTTAAAATAAAAAAGTTGAAGGTGGTTGCAAAAATTTGGAACACCCTGTATTTTTGTAAATAAAATTACAAAATTCACAGTAGTCTACTACATACGTACGTAAAGTCTCATTGCTAAAACTTTATTAATTTTCATGCTAAGCTCCGCCGACACACTAGTGCCGCACCCGGTATATACCAACACAATACTATACGCTGTTTTTTTAACAGTTTAGCAAGTATATGCTACATGACATTGATAACATGTTGGTCAAGTAGTGCTCAGCACTACACACTTTCACATTATGATAGCTAGTAACTATATTTTGTCATTATTTTACATTTACTGAAGGTAAAGTACATCTAGACGTTAGCTCCGTTAATCATGGTGCATATGCATAAATATATTCGCCGACGTATATAAATGAACACCGGTATAGGTTGGTACATGTCAGTGCAATTTTCAGAGGAGATGTATTTTATTGGCATCAACAAAGGATGAAATATTCAGAAGATATAAGCCATGAATTTTAGTTAGCATCGTCGACAATGGACTAGAAAGTAGGATAGGATGGGTGAACATAGACCACATAGAGTAGAATCATTTTAGTAACCGACGCACAGTGTTCAAAATGAACGAATTTGTAATTGAAATTAATCACGCTGTAAAAGAGTGTTAAAAATTAAATATTGTTGAATTATTTTATGCCGTACAAATATGTATAAACAATGGATAACGACTCATTGGATTTCAACCCCTTAAGGAATGAAATTTCACGATTCAACGATTGTTACCTCTTGTGATGTTTAGCACATACCTATTTATTTATTAATAAATAACTACTAATATTTAGCTATAAAGAGCTAGAGGTGCAGTTGTCAGTTGTTTTATTGCAAATACATATTATAGAAACTATTTCTGACGTACACATAGTCAAGACAAGACACAGACAAAGACAAAACAAATACAAGGCTAATCATACGAGTCTTCACTTGCGTCTTCCCTATACTGTTTGCTTTCGTCATCATACTCGTACTCCTTAAGTTCAAGGTCGTTTTCGTGTGTAAGATCACGCAGCGGAACATGCTCTGGATTGAAATTAAATCAGAAGAGGATCTGAGCTCAATAGGAGTCTATATAATAAGTCCTCATTGATTTCAACGGGGTTGATTTTTGGTTTTTGTCTGTCCCGGTGCTTCCTTATATTTTTTTGACTCTTGAGCTTCTTCTGATAATTCACCAATAGGCAACAGAGCTGCCTTTATAATTACAGCACCACGAATAAGAATTGTACGTACTGTACTATAGGTAGCATGAAGTACCAATTGATATTGAAAAAATAATCTCATAACAAAAACATTAAATGAATCAATTAATATATTAGAATAATAACTTCCGTCACTAAAATACTGTTACATAATAGTTATTTATGTAACATGTCAGTAAAGTGATACTTTATCGAACGAGTCTGATTTACGAGCCAAGCGAGTGAAGCGAGCGCGGCGAGTAACAGACGAGTTCGGTAAAGGTTCAGTAAGACGGAATTATTGCATGCGCTATATTATTTCATACATTTCCATTTAAAGTCTTACACCGCTTGTCTTTGACATTAAGGCTTTCACGTTTGTTTTAGTTTGTATTTGATTGAAGTATTTTGCATTCGTTTTACAATTTCTTACATACTCCAGCATACGAGGCCTGACAATTATGTAATCAGACTGATTTTTTTTTCGCGGTTGTGGTAACACTGCAGCTATGAATTTTTTACTTATTAGGTTGGCATCCCTGCCCTATCGATTGATGTGTTTACCAGCCCGGTACGACCATAGTTCATCAGCTGTGTCGTGTTTTGAAGAAGTGTGTTAGTGGTGCTCGTCACGAAAATGGAAAAGCGTAATTTAGAGCAACGTGTCGCGATCAAATTTTGTGCAAAACTGGGCGACTTGGCTAGGGAATCGTACGGTAAAATACGTTGTTGTGTTTGGTAGTGATTCCCTGAGTCGTGCACAAGTGTTTCGAATTGAAAGATGGCCGTGAGAGTGTGAAAGACGAGCCGCGAAGCGGGAGACCGGTTGCAGTGCGGACTGACGCGAACGCGCAGCGCGTGCGCACCCTAGTTTGCTAGGATCGTCGTTTAACTGTTCGAATATTGGCTGACGAACTAAATATCAACCCCGAAACTGTTAAACAGATTTTAACTGACGATTTTCGGATGAAAAAGCTCTGCGCGAGGATGGTTCCGAAGAACCTTTCGGAAGAGCAAAAACGCCTTCGAATGTCAGTCGCTTAAGATTGTTTGCAACAGGTGGAAAACTATCCTACGCTGTTTGACCGGATTATTACGGGTGATGAGAGCTCGTTCTTCCAATATAACCCTGAAACGAAGCGCCAAAGCCAACAGTGGCTGTCTCAAAATGAACCGAGACCGAAAAAGCTCGCATGAGCAAGTCCAAGATAAAAACGATGCTCATCTGCTTCTTCGACCACCGCGGGGTGGTCCATAGGCAGTTCGTTCCACCTGGACAGACCGTTAACCAGATCTACTACCTCGAAGTACTCGATAGACAGCGAAAAAGGGTCAACAGAGTGCGTCCCGACATCGCACGAACTTGGATTCTCCACCACGACAACGCGCCCTGTTACACCGCGTTCAGTGTGACCCAGTTTTTGACCTCCAAAGGGATCGCGGTGTTAGCACAGCCGCCGTACTCGCCAGATTTATCATCCTGCGACTTTTTCTTGTTCCCCAAAGTCAAGCAGGTGGTAAAAGAAACGCATTTTGAGTCGATTGAAGAGATCCAAGAAGCAGTGACGAGGCTACTGTCGGACATTCCGATCGAAGCTTTCCAGAACTGCTACGATAAAATCTCGCCTGAATCGCTGTGTTGGTGCCCAAGGGAACTATTTCGAAGGGGATCATGAGGTTGTTGAAAAATTTTTAAATATAGGGTTTTTATACACTCAGTCTCATTACTTAATTGTCAGACCTCGTACTCTTTAATAAACCAGAATGTCAGAACGTATTACGTTCAAAGAAGTTGTTTTAAATTTATTGCAATATTTCGAGCAAAAGAAAGATCATGGTTGTCCTCTAATATCCATTCCATCTCTACAACAGGTAAAGAATGAGTGATTTCACATCTTCCAAATTCTGACGAATCTTTTTTAGCGAGTAGCAGTTGCAATGAATGTAGGATTACCTACAATTAAACGTGTTAAAACCCCAGTCAATAAATAGTGCTGTTCTATCTAGTCTATCGAGGAAAAGGCTCCATAAAAAGCAAAAACAGAAAATTTGGCAGAATACTCTAAAATGAGTACCTATCCAAAATAATTATGTTACAATATAAACTTCAAATGCAGAAATTCCCGAAAATCACATTTTATTAAGGAGGAACTACCAACTACCGCAATCAATAGGTTAGAAGTTTTTCTTCCTTATTTTTACAGCGATTTTATTTAAACAAAAACCAACAAATATTTTAAGGCTTTTCTGAGGTACCTAAAGAATTAAATTTTATAAAACTTATTAAAATATTTATAGATGGAGTCTAGAAAGTGACCCAAGTTTACCATATGTTTTCTATATTATTTTTCCACAAAAGGGAAAAAAGGTCCTTTAGGTACCTTCAATAAATCTAACTCTAAACGTACAGCCTTAATTCACAAAATAGTTATTGAGAAAAACTTGAATTACAAACGTAAGTTTTGCCCTATTTCCGAATACACAAGCCTAAATTTTCAGTGTTGCTCTCATAATGAGTCAATCATAAGATATACTTAACTTAAAACACACGAATATATTACTTTTTTTTCGTATTTGTTCCACAAAACAGAAAATTACGCAGAAGGTTTAAAGGTTTATTATCATTTGTATCTTGGCATATGTTAAATAAATTCCATTAAAAGAATTGAATTTATATTACATAACTTTAATGAATAATGATAAGTTTGATTATCTAATTATACATAACCTAAAACTAGATCGACTGTCAATCTAACCGGAAACCGCAAATTGTCAACATTAAAACTTCCGTTCTCGTTTTATAGTTTACAGTACTTATCATGACGGCGAAGTATTTATTTGAACCATACAATATTAAAAGATGATGCAGTGATCATCTTTGTTGAATTCAAGTGTAGTGGCCAAGCACTGATCGTAAATTTGCATTGTTTGGATGACATCGAACATCAAAAAATAATTGTAACAAATGTCAAAAGGTATATAGACTTATGCGAATTCTCGGTTCTGATTTCATGAAAAATAGTACCATTTATCACAAATAAAAAATTTAATTTTGTATATATTAAGGGAGGGAATGGGCATACAACTTCATTTGTATTTGTTTCTAACTGCTCATTAAGTAAATTATTTTAGGTTCTGTTTTTATTAATTTCAATGATCTAGCTACAGTCGAAAGCAAAAAACAGTAGACAAGAGATATCGTACTTTGTAAACCTGGCATTATTCACTTGTCATTAGTGTCAAGTCATTATTCTATGGAATATCAAATAATTATCAAAACATTTTCTATCTGATTAATACGAATCAAAATACTAATTAAAAATGCATTAATATCTGGTTATAGAGCCGTTTTTGTTTAAAACTTCTTGCAATCTATTTGGAATAGACTTATAAAGGCTGGTACAACTATTTTGATTTACATTCTCCCATGCTGTGTGAATTATTCCTACCAGTTTTTCTGTATTTTGAGGTTTTCGATTCAATTTCTTTATTTCTTTGATCAACAACCCCAACACATTGATGTTCTTTTCTCTGAACCATGTTTTCACTCTGTCCGATGTATGGATGGGGCGTTATCCTGTCGAATATAAAATTGCGATTTGGAAAAAATAGCTCCACTGAACGCAACATTATCACATTACTTAGAATGTTATACAAGTCTGAATTTAAGTTTCCTTCTATTTCCCATAACATACCAGTCCCATGAATTGAAATCCAACCCCAAAAGTTTACTTTGAAATTTTCTGGATACACATTATTAATAAAGTTTTCGTCAAATCGGGTACCTTTTCTTCGGAATATAAGTGAATCGGTCCATTTTTCTTGCTTTCAAATAATTTTTCATGTGTAAAAATTACAGTTTCCCAAAAGTGTCTGTTATTTACCAGATGTTCAAGTGCATATCCTACACGAGTTTCTTTGTGGGTCGCATTCAAATTTAGTTTTTCGGCAGTTTTATGACACCGCAAATTAGCTTCTCTAACTCTTCGTCCGGTAGTAAAAACAGAAAGAAAATGGTTTTTCAATAAGCACATTTGTGAGATGGCGGTCTTGCTCAACTGTTGATATTCTTTTGCGGCCAGAACCTGAAATTCTATGGTGATCTCGCCAATTTTAAATAATTGTAAAAGCTGTGCTTTTATTTATATTATTTCTTTCCGAAATTTCACCTATTTCGAAACCGTTACTTAAATCTGCAATAACATTGACTTTAATATCTTCATTTATGGAATGCATTTTTGTAATAGTTTAATATCAATTGTAAGGTTGTTAGTTTTGATAGATAACCAAATTTTGACAAGTTACTTTGAAGCCGCTATTACACTAATCATTTTGGGAAAGTCTATGACAGAAACCTGTATTTTTGTCTACTTTTTTTTGCTTTCGACTGTAGATAATCACTGTGTTGGCGAGATAATTGTCATATTAAAAATTAAATATTTAAGGGTGTTGTATACCAAACTAAAAATTTCGACGTCTTCGCGGCGGGTTAAGGGGGGTTCTACTCAGAGGTGGAGCTTGCCAATACCCCACTACCATGTACTGTTTTGCTAAATGCTATAGTAAAAATCTAAATTGTACAGTTCCCGGTTTATAAGTACCGCCCTTATGGGAGCGATGCATTCAAAATAACATACGTACGATGCGTTAAGTGCTATTTGTCTCTGTTCAGGCTACACATACTCTACGTAACGTAGGTGCTAGTAATATTTTGTATGATTTATTTAGTCTGCGAGTCTAGGCGCTCCAGGAATGTAAATTGTAAGTTTTTTTAGTCAGACATATGTTCAATAAGTCAAAAGTTAATATGTAAGATGGAATTATGATTAAAAGAAATATTACTTAGTGTCTATGAATACTATATAATAATAATAATACTTTGTTCAACGGTACTATGTCATCGTCTTGATTATCTTTTCCATTGGGAGTATTGAAAATCACAGGATAATTATTTATATCTATAGGTACTATTATTATACAGGGTGGCCGCCAAGGTATCCGAGAAACCTCGCACGTGAATTCAATGACTAATTTTAAGCAAAAATGTTTCTATTCACTTTTCCCGAATTCCTAACGGTTCTTGAAATATCGGAGTTCGAAGCTGTAATAAATTACTAGAGGGTTTAGAAAAAAATGTGATTTATTTTATGGAAAGCCTAAGGAGCATTATTAAAGTTGCTCAATGTGGCCACCGCATTGTACAATGCATAACTAAATCTTCCGTCAGAGTCCTCGTTCCCACTTGTAGTTCTCCATATTGTTTTTCGCCTCATAAAACTTTTCTAAGGAAAATAATATTTATTCAATTTAATTTGGTATTTATTTTTATTAGTAAGTAATTGGGGGAAAGAAGCGAAATGAGGTAAAATGCCCATTGACAATTATTCTCAATTAGTCGACCAGATGTGAGAGGAATGCAGTCTTCAAATTTCTATGTTATGTAAGAGTATGATGTTTGAAGTATTATTTTGTTGACGGCGCTAATATCGTGTTGATTTTCTTTTCCATTGGGCGTATTACAAATCGTTCTATAAAACAATTTATTATGTTATGATGTACCCTATGTTATAATTTACCTTTCATAATGTTACTTAATGCTAAAGTAAATAATAATGAATTGTACCTATATACACAGTATATGCATTTATATTTAAATTATGTGTCACTTGATTTAAATACTCGTGATATACGACATTTATTTCTATCTATATTATTACATACGCAATACATACACGAATATGTTTCTCCATTTACATTTCTCCAAAAGTTCAAAGCAAACTTTTTAATTGCATCTCTTATATATTACAGAACATAAAAATACATACAAAAATTAAAAAGTGACGTATTAATAATTTAAATTCATTCTGTGAAAAACGAAGAATAACTATTTATGATATGTAGTGCAAAATGTCGTTCATAAACGTCGTCATTGTATTTATCACCAGAGCTATCAAAAGCTGTAGAGGGGCCTGGGTAAGGGAGATGGCGGCGAAGAAATAGAAGTATTTACAAGGGTAGGAGTCCTGGTTATAGCTTTTGAAAAGAATGTCGTTAATGTAGTCTGCTTTGTAACTTGTAAAACTTCATTTATTGGCCGTTCAACTTTCGTGAACCGTTCAACATTTGAATCCATACCTTCTAGTTTTATTGGTTTCATTCACTTTCCTCTACTGGTTCCTCTTCCGGGAGCCGTTGTACTTCCAACTCTATTAATTCTTCAATATCCTCCGCTTCAGCTTTTAAATTAAGTATGTTAGCAAGTTCCACTACTTTATGTATGACATTAGTGTACTCGTCTTCGTCAAACTCTAAATTATTCCTGAACACTTTCTGACATTTTACATTTTTCCATAGACCCTGCACACATCTTTCTGTCACTTCTTCCCACGCGGTTTCAATGTTCTTTATGTATTCTAAAATATTATATGACTTTCAGAAGTCACGAGTTATTTCATTACTTTCTGTTGCTGTTATGGCTTTGGAAAACGTTGTGCACAAATAGTATTATTTAAACGTAGCTATTGTACCCTGATCCATTGGTTGTAGGATAGCGTTTGTGTTTTTAGGCAGATACACCACCTTTACATCTGGGTGTAAATCATCAAGATGTTGGGGATGACCTGGTACATTGTTAAGCAGAAGGATAATTTTAAATGGCAAGTTCTTTTTCAAACAATATTAACCGACGGTATGAAGCAGTTGAGGAACCATTCCTCAAATAATGCTTGCGTCATCCATGATTTGTTGTTTGCACGATAGTAAACATGCTTTAATGCACATGGGTTCTCAAAGCAATAGATAAGAAAAAGTTTTAACTTCAATCCAGCGACATTACCTCCTAACAACAATGTAATTGTATCTTTAAATGCCTTAAAACCGGCATTGTCTCCGTTTCTACGTGTATATAGAAGCTCTCGGAATTTTTGTTTTGTATCTGGTCATCAACCAAATCGCGAGGAGCTTTTCCATCTCATGAATCAAACCTTTCCGCTACATAGTTATTACGGCTTTAAAACCTGTCGATGATTATAATGCATCTTTTACGCATCAACAAAACGTATCCGAGTATTCCCCACGTTAAACAGTTGTTTGTTGCGGGGAATACCCGACGCAGAAGCTCGAGCGTCGAAGTCGTATGCCCGAGCGGTCGTTAAACGGTTTTTAGACAGGTACGTTACAAGTATAAAAGTATTTAGAACTTAATTTTCAATACCTTTTGTATAAAAAAAAATATCAAAATTCGGAACGGTAGTAATACTTTTACTCTTATCGAATAGCGATTTTTGCAAATATTTCGCAAATTATGCATTCTATATATATTTGTCAAGAGTACAAAAGCATTTAGAGTTGGATTTGAAATATTTTTTGTATAAATGAAAATTCAAAATTCGGACCGGAAGTAATACTTTTACTCTTAGCGAGTAGCATTTTTTTGCAAATATCTCATTA
The DNA here is from genome assembly GCA_963170755.1 of Amphimallon solstitiale. Taxonomy (NCBI): domain Eukaryota; kingdom Metazoa; phylum Arthropoda; class Insecta; order Coleoptera; family Scarabaeidae; genus Amphimallon; species Amphimallon solstitiale. Next base: position 46,721,727 of record OY720681.1, on the reverse strand, counting down.
AGTATGTATCCTGTAGAGTTGTAGAGATTCATTAAGAGACTGGAAGTACTTAGAATAGGATTTTGATTAATTTTTGTATAAAATAATGTTTAAAATTGTATGATTTAAAGCGCCCATACGTACAAGAAAGTTGTGTCGTGGCCACACCTCATTTTTTCCTATTATCTTGGCTAATTTCGACTTTTTTTTAAAATACGTTGGAACAACCCTAGAAAAACCTGATACGACTGTCAGAATTTAGATTTTCGGAAAGAGGGGGCTAACTTCTCACTTTTGGATTTTGTTTTTTTTTTGCAATATCCTTCGATATACCTATAAGAGATACGGTTTTGAGGCATTAGAAAAATGTTTAGAACAAATCTACAACTACATGAAACAACCGTCAGAATTCAATTTTCGCAAAAAGGGGGGCTGTAAGATATCGTTTTTTCCTATTAACTCAGCCAATTATGACTTTTTATTTGAAATACTTTGGAACAATCTAAAACAAACCTAGAACAACCGTCAGAATTTCGATTTTCGAAAAAGAGAGGGGCTAACTTCTCACTTTTGGATATAGTTTTTTTGCAATATCTTTTGATATATGAGATACGGTTTTGATGTATTAGAAGAGCGTTTCGAACAAATCTAGAACAACCTGAAACAGAATTTGAATTTTCGCAAAAAGAGGGGCTGTAAGAAAATCGCTTTTCCTTTTAACTCAGCCAATTACGATTTTTTTTTGAAATACTTTGGAACAATTTAAAATAAACCTGGAACGACCGTCAGAATTTTGATTTTCGAAAAAAGGGGCGCTAGCAAAAATTTGTTTTTGCCATTTTCTCGGCCTATTATAATTTATTTTTTGAAATACTTTTGAACAATTGAGAATAAACCTAGAACAACCTGGAACAACCGTCAGAATTCCGATTTTCGAAAAAAGGGGTCTAACTTCACACTTCCAAAAGTGAAACTAAAACGACATGTGCGTGTATCATTAAGAATTTTTCAAATTTCCGGAATATGTCGCAGAGTGAGTAATTAAGAATTTTTTGGATTACGGAATACTCACCCACGCAAGTATACCAGCACTTCGTATCTATACAAGAAATTATTTTGAAGCGTACGGCTTCCTGAGAAGACCCAAAGTAGATAGAAAGGCATCCATGTCTCGCTAATTCTTGGACCGAAAATATTCATTATATATATGAATGACCCCGCCCTGTAGTGCCCCAGACACGGAATTGTGTCTATATGCGGATGATACCACGTTGTTAGTAAGGGGGTAAGAACTCCAAGAACTAACAGCAAAATCTGCAGCTGACATCCAAAAAGCAGAGGGCTGGTTTGCGGCAAATCACCTGAAAATAAATCCGAATAAAAAACAAAACATGAAATTTTCCACGAAAACAACAGAAGATCGGGAAAAGCCAAATTTTTGGGTCTGATAGTGGACTCCAATCTGAGGTGGGGACACTGGTAGACTGACGTTTGTGGTATTCACCATAAGAAGACTGAGACATGTATGCACATACGAATCTGCAAGTTATGGAACTCTCTTTTCGAGACAGACGGCTGATGCAAATAGAATATTTCTACTGCAAAAAAGGCTACCAACAAACACACATTTTATCCAAATGGAAACAAAAATGAGTACAACACACTAAGTAGAAAGCATCTAAGAACCCCTTATCATTGACTTTCACTGTTGCAGTCGGGTGTCGATTATTGGGGTCCCAAGCTATATAACCACTTGAAGAAGAACTTAAAGACCTACCACCTGACGAGTTCAAGAAAAGGGTCAAAGGGCTGCTGATGGAGAGGAAGTACTACGGCGTCGAAGATTTTCTGGCAATTAACGCGAGCTGCTGAAGTATATAACATTCTATCATTTATTATTATTTGTTTATTTGTGTATATCGTTGTTTGTCATATTGTTGATACAATGATCTTGTTATACATATATACACTTTAATTTAAATTAATGTGATATTTTATGTCAAATGTGATAATTACCACAAGATTACTCAGATATGACGATAATCTGTAATTAATATAATGTTAATAATTATAGATGAGTAAATATACATTATTATTATTATACTATTATTATATTATTATTATATTAAAACAACGGTAATATATTTTCGAATTAAAAATGACTTTGTTTTGTTGGAGTTTGCAGAACGAAAGGAATGTCATTATATTATTATATTATAATGTACTATTTTTCGTGAGTGAAAGGAACAACATTCTATTGGTGGTATAGTATGTTAAAAAACAATTTTGCAGTTACTTCGGTTTTGCTTACTCCAGCAATTATTGAACAACCAAATGAACACATATTCCATGGAAACAACGTTCGAGAAGTCCGGGCGAAGGCGGTAAATAAGGGAGATTCACTTTGCTCTTGATCGCGGATTGCGTGAATTCCTTGAAGCGAAGTTGAGACAGTGTGTATTTGCAAGTGGCACCATCGTACAATGCCATGAAGATGACCTGTCCCGCGGCTTCAACGCACAGTATTCTTCGTCTCCGAAATTTTTCTTCGCAAATGAAGCAAACGCTTATTTCCAAAGAGCCAGAAAAGATAAGTCCTAACGTAGAAACGGTCATCTCTCTACTGCCCTTCAGACAAATTGAGGCATTCTCTGCAACTTTACATTTGCATCAAACGCTAAAAAAATTTTTCGCGCCGAAAAATAGTGAAAACCCATTTTTGAACATTTTGGCGCCCTCTGCTTTTTCCGCTTTTGGCTGTAGCGCAGCGAGTACATTAGATAATTTGTAGATATTGTTTTTTTTTGTTAAAAAAATTTTTTGTTCGACCAACCATTTACGCCGAGAATCCATTCAAAAACTTTTTGAGATTACCAAAAACCCACAAGGAGTTCCAACTTTTTGGTTTTAGAGTCGTCGCATGCCCCACTAACGATTTATCAAATAAAATAGTCTCCCATATTTTCTTCCAAAAAAAATATAGAATGACTACTATAATATCATGTATTGAATCGAATTTCATTGTTTTATTATTATATATAAATTATTTAAAATTTAATGTTTATTCATTATTATTATGTAACTACATCTGTAAAATAATAAGTCCTATTTCTGTCTGTTCTTTATTTACCATAACAGGAAAAGTAATCTAGTTAAATTTTTAAAATAAATGATATCCTTTTGGAGCAATTTCTGGTTTACTTCAAATCTTTTTATAACTGTCCGAACACTGAATCGTTTGAGAGTAATTTTTTACTAGGTCGTAAATTAACTCTTTTGAACGTCTACCAGTCTGCTACAATATCTGACGATCTGTACAGATGAAGTACGCACCATCTATATCCATCTCATTTTCGATATTAGTTTTACATTATTTTTAACTCACTTATAAATGTCAGTAGTATTTTATCTTGATAAATGTAAAATAGTGGAAGAACTAAAAAAGCTAGTATTATTTATGAATCATATGTAATACTTTTGTTTAAGTTTGTATTTATGTAAAAGTTATCAAAGCCTACCAGAAAATGTGTACAATTTTATGAAATGTAATACAAAATAATATAAGTAAATTTAACAAAAAGAAAATATACATTAATTTTATAAAGTTAAATCAAGGTTACTAGATAATGTTTTCAATTTTATGAAATGTAAAATAATATAAAAAATGTTTAATCAAATACCTACTAAAAACCGTAACAACGATTTCTGTATTCCGAATATCGCTCGTAAAGTGAATCCCCACCTAAACAAAGTAACTCCGCCCTGTCTTGGATTGCAAGGATATATCAAATATTTCACTGCAGGTGGCGTACTAAAGCAGTGCCAAAAATCCATTTCTTTCTTATCAAATTACACATTTATCTTAATAAATACGAAAAAATTTTGCTAGAAATTAATGTTCACAATAATATGTTATACGTCGATACGCATTTTATTTTTCGATTGTCTATTTATATTTAATTTTGTATAACAATTAATAAAAAATTGAAAAAACAAAATGCCAAAGGACGTGTAGATAAACATTATAAGAATATTTCATCTAAATCATTTTTGCATAAAGTTTAAAGGTAGCCTGTAATCTGTAAATATTTGAAAATGTACCTATACAACACCCTTAATAAGTGAAAATCCAACAGTTGTTGTTATTTAGTAGTTAATACTGTGGATCTTCACCAAGTAAAAACCGAATCAATCGTATATAACAAGTAAAGATTGTTAAACACAAATGTCACTATTTCATTGTTGACATTCATGATAACCGTCAATAAAATATTGGACAAGAATATAAATTCATGAATTTCTTCGTAAATAAATTTGTCAATTTATTCATGAATTTATTTGACCGTGTAAACACGGTAACAGATTTTGTGAAGAAAGTATATTGTGCATCTATCGGTGTTAAACTTTGTGACCATAGTCATGAGTGGTAGTTCTGGTCATGTAACATGAAGGAGTACATCTTAATTAATAAAGAAGAAATTGTTTACCCAAACTTTCCGTCGTGTTCATTAGTGAAATAGAATTCAACATAGAGAATTGAAAAGATACTTTTAACCTCAATTGTTTCGCTGAAGATGCCTTCGTAGAGAGAAACAATGGCATATCTTTTGAACTCTGTGCGGAGTTTAATTTCATCATTTATTGTTAAAATTAATAATGTCGCAAATGTTACCAAGTTATAAGGTATTAAAAGAAAAAATTAAAATCATATCAAAAGCAGAGACTATAATACTACCCCTCGTAATTTGTAAAACAAAGGGTTCATTGTTTAGCACATATTACAATAATACATCAAATATAATTCTTATCGCATACTCTCATACAAAATATTTATTAATATTCACCACCTGTAATAGCGATTTAATCATAGAAAACATGTATGTGACATGTTCATTGTGTGTTAATATTTAAATGATAATACAAAACACACATACCAAATTTTTGGAATAAATAATTTATTCCACTAAATACATGAAATACATGTATGTGCTGATAAACAAACTTGATTGTCTAGAATGTAGTTAAAGAGAATGTCGCTTTATTAAATTTCACAATGTCATTATTTGTTTATTATATCTAGATCGTCTGAATATTTAATATGTCTTCTTCCGCAAAACCTTGGAAAAAAGGGACACGAATGTAGGGAATGTAGTGAATATATTAATACAAACTAAAGAGCCTACGTTTACGTTTAAGGTCATATTTTGTTATTTGTTTACGTTATTATAGATTTACGTTCGAAAATATTTTTAGTATATCGAAATTCAATAATAATATATTTACGAATATACAAATTCATAATACGATAAACCCGTTACTTGGGAGGAGTGATTTAAACACGACTTTTCATGGGGATCATATACATATTTCATACTTTTCGTTCGAGTTCAAAATGGAAAATCGATCTCTAACTCACCACTTTCAGAAGATATTCGTACATTCAATTTTACGATATAGCTATTTCATCATTACTCGGTGCAAATTAAACTCTTGAAACGTATATATAATGATTATTTAAATTGGAAATATATCATACTGAATATACCCATCGCTTTTACATCTACAAACATACTCTGTAAATATTTGTGTTACATTAAATAAAAATACCACAGTACATTAAATAACATATAGAATTATCCATAGATATATAACCTTGTGTCTCTTAGAATAGAATACAATAGAATTTTATTCACTGTAACATATACATTTCATATATATTACAGTAAAAGTCATTCTTATATAAGTATAGAAATAACTATAACAAAATCCATATATCATAAATAAATAGACAAATATACAGTGTAAAACAATCAAAACACAGACAACATTTTAAAATTAAATAGTTTTAGTAATTTAAGAACTCTTGCACCGAGTAGAAAGTATTTTCTAGTAAAAAATTCCTAATTCTCTGGACATAATCCTTCCTGCTGATGTTCTGCATAATATCACCATTGATTGCTATTATACCCTGTCTCAGAATAAGAAGGAGTGATTCAAATATCCCGCCAAAACATAGAACACATAGCTTAAAATTTAGTAGACAATTTGATATGACATCATGACAATTGAGGTTAGAAGAACTGTATTAATTCTAACCAAGGATTTAGCTGTTTTGTGTTTCATTCACTACTTTCGTTAAAATAGATGGATGTGCCGCTTTTCGTTCTACCAGTCGAAGCAGCAATACGAGTGGACGGCAATTGGAAACAGGAGAGTAAAGTTATAAACACAAGTAGGTGCAAACATCTATAATTTGATGAATACAAATCTCTTAACATTCAAATCTGTTCATTCTAGTTTTACAAAAAAAATTAGAAGAATCTATGGATAAATATATAGGCCCAATTTACAAATAAAAGCATAGACTTTGTTGTGAGCGTTTTGAGGAGGATTGCCGTTATAAATATATTATAATTACTGCACATTTTAGTGAATGTGCTATATCAACATGAAAATTGTGAATCAAGTCTATTTATTATTAAATATTTGTATCAGAGAGCAAGAATGAATCCAACCTTTTATCTTTTATCAAAATGTCCTTAAGAACTTGCAGAAAAAATTTTGCTTATTAGTTTCTATTTTAAATATCAATAAAGAACTTATATAGATAAATCATTTGTATTACTGCTACAAACCTTGAGGAGGTAAATTCAAGCAACTAGTCTTGGAAATGTGAATCTTACAAACAACAGCAATAAATAGAAAAATTTACATCGGCTGAAATTGTTTACACGAACTGCAAAGATAATTACATATACCTATACATTACTAATTATTATTCCCTATTAAAATTTATTTATTATGAAAATATACAGGGTCAGTCATTAGTAGCCGCTTCTTCGATTGCTCTTTTGTGTTTCAAATAAAAGAAAAAACAATTAGTGGAAGATCCATGGTTGCTTATGGCGCATATTGTAAAAATCCTTCAAGCTCTGACGCACTTCCGGTTTCACCGGAAATGCACGGAACTTATTTTTTTTAAATGACTCATCCTAAATATTTTTGGATTTTCTTGTACTGCTTTAAATTGCCTCTTCAACTGTTTTTTCTTTTTCAAAATTGAGCCAATACTTTTTGATTTATTAATTTTTTTTTTGAAAATGTTTGACCAAAACACGTGTTCAGAAAAAAATTATTTTCACATTGTTTTTAAAAGTAAAAACATTAACTTTGGTGGTGCTTGTAGCCAAGAAAATTCTGCATCATTTGACAAAGTTACACTCGACAATACCTCAAAAAACTTTGTTTTTTCAAAGCCTACTTCCTGAAATGTTCACTTATTTTTTTTAAATGGAACATCCAGTATTTTATTGAGGCATTTTGTTCCCTTTTTTATTTTCTTTCATTTTTGTTAACAATGTCCTATACCTATCTTTTGTAATTTCTGAGATAATCACTATAGGAGCAATTAACGGGCAATTAAAGAACTACGAGCGCTGTTGTTCTATGCACCAAAATATTCTTTCAACCAATGGAAGGCAGGAATGGCACCCGACTTCCTTAGTCAACTGGCAAACAAAGTAAATGTTAAATCCAACTATCCCAAAACTAAAAATTTTACAGAATGAAGAGCATCGCAATACAATCTTTTAATTCCGGCAATGTCCAGTTGCAGTATTTCATTTTTGACACTGTTGGTTAACATCGAAATAAAATAAAGGTTATGTTTGCTGACATATGTCTTCAAAAAGTTTTGAAAATCCGTCCGTAGATAGCGAAGATACTCTCCTCCATTAACATTTGCATCAAAGAAATAAGGTCGAATTGGTCCAATTAAGTAACTACCTCCCACAGTTTTAATGACCAACGATTTTGAAAGTTTACAGGTGTGAGAAAGTGGGGGGTTTTATGTGTTATAATAACGGAAATTGTGACGATGAACGTATTCACTTTAATAGAAGGTGGCTTCGTTGGTAAACAACAAAAAATTGAGAAAGCCACGATAATTTATCTGCTGCCAATTGACAAAAATGTAAGCGATTCTGAAAATTTCTTTCATCTAACCCTGCGTATGAATATGCTTACTGGTGAATTTCATATTTCCAAATTATTCTGAATTCTCAAATTTGACGTACATCTAACTGACGACTTATTTTCGTAGTAGGGGGTGTTCAACTAAACTCGCAAGTACCATAAATGTCTTATCCTCACCAGTTATTGCTTTTTGCGCTCTTTCTTTCATATTCTATACTTTCTGTACACTCAAACCGTCCCTTTACACTTTCGAAGGTTTCTGGCTTCGGTTGACTTCAACCAGGGATCTCAATGCATAAAGTCTGGATGCTAGCAAAGAGTTTCTTTCAGATTCACCTAAAACGTCAGTCATATCTATTAACTCTTCATAAGAATAATTCATTTGGATGATAACTAATAGCGATGCTTGTATAAGTTTGACATAAGTGAATACCGACTTTCTTTAACAGATGGCTCAGGCAGTCAGCCGCATTCCAGCCTTTATTGGGCGAATATTTGGGTGCATAGAACAGCGACCGTTGTTGATTAATTGACCGCTAATTGCTCCTATAGTGATTCTCTAAAAAATTACAAAAGATAGGTATAGGACATTGTTAATAAAAATTAAAGAGAATAAGAAAAAGAACAAAATGCCTCAATAAAATACTGGGTGTTCCATTTAAACATAATAAGTTTTTGCTATGTGAAAATTTCAGGAAGTAGGCTTTGAAAAAACAAAGTTTTTTGAGGTATTGTCGAGTGCAACTTTACCAAATGATGCAGAATTTTCTTAGCTACAAACACTACCAAAGTTGATGTTTTTACTTTTAAAAACAATGTCAAAATGATTTTTTTTCTGAACACGTGTTTTGGTCAAATATTTTCAAAAAAAATTAATATCACAAAAACTATTGGCTCAATTTTGAAAAAGGAAAAACAGCTGAACAGACAATTTAAAGCAGTACAAGAAAGTCCAAAAATATTTAGCGTGCGCCATTTAAAAAAATTAAGTTCCGTTCATTTCCGGTGAAACCGGAAGTGCGTCAGAGCGTAAAGTATTTTTACAATATGCGCCACAAGCAACCATGGATCTTCCACTAATTGTTTTTTCTTTTGTTTAAAACACAAAAGAGCAATCGAAGAAACGGCTCCTAATGACTCATCCTGTATAAAGTATAACAAATATTTATTTCTATTATATATTGGAAATTAACAATAATTTAGTGTTCACATCATGTTAAAAAGATTAAAAATTTACATGCTCGGCACAATTTTTCCAAATACTTATTGTAACATCTGTAATTGCTTCTGTCAAAAGTTCTCATATAAGTGATATTCTGAAAGGGGATTTTTTTGAAGTAACTTCATCTTATGTATCAATTCATATCCTATATGAAGTATTCTTAATTGCCTATCTTTATCGGTATGGCTATTTAATCCTACAGGTTTTCATCAAAACTTGTCATGCACTCATTATACTTATGGCAATCCAAAGTTTTTCCCATATTCTCCACCAGATATTATCACCTTTTTCTATTAGTACATGTTACGTTTGACATATCTGAAATATAACATGTATATGAACATGGGGTAATATAATTAGTATTTAATTAACACTTACTTGAAATTAATGAATCAATTCTAGAATATGTGTGAGTTGTCCAGTTCATTTATGGTATGAACTCATCTATAGTTATTTTTGCAATGATATTAATTGTTGAATGTTTGATTATTGCACTGACGTATATTTTTGGACCCCAGTAGTTCACATATTTCTGGGTCGTTGCTAGATGATGATATGATATTTTCAGGGAATCCTTATTTCATGTTGGGTAGAGGTGTGTGTCGCTATTTTTCGGAAATTTATTCAAATTGTAATATACGTATTTTGATATGACCAATATATACACACACGACATGGTAAGTATTTCTTCTCTTAATAATGATATTCTACAACTTTCACCCGTCTCTAAACCGCACAACCTGTATGCCGTAACTTGCCACACTATGAAAATTAGCGAAGTATGTCAGCTTCGTGATTTACGATGGATTTTATTCTTCTCATGCTATATATTTGCGGCAAATAGCTTTTCCGCAGTGACGAACACATGCATAGACCAGCTGAGTATATTATTCATGTTGAGATCCAAGAACTTTATGGACTTCGTGTCCCCGTCTTTGCTTGCCGTGAATTGGTTTTTCTGCGTTTTTTCTTTGTTCATGTGTAAATCATTCTTAGTGAACCATTGCTCTGTTTCACCCAGTACCATTTTGGATTTATGTTCTCTCTCGTGTTTGGTAGGTCCCTGAACTAGTATCGACGTATAGTCTGCATACAAGACAATGCCGTCTGCAGGAATAGACACATCTAAATCGTTCATATACACAATGAACAGCAAACGTCCAAGAATTGATCCTTGTGGCACGCCTTCCCTGATAGGCACCATATCAGACTTATGTTCTATAAACTCCACGTCTGGTACCTGTTACTTAAATATGAAGCCAGGAGACTTTCACAATTTTCTCTAGCACCATAATGACTCAGTTTCCCTAACAATATGGTGTGGTTAACTGTTTCGAAGTCACGTGTCAAGTCGCAACATATCAGGTCTGGATGTTCTTGGTTGTCTAATACATCCAGCAGGTACTTAAATATATCTATTATAACAGTGCTTGTAAATATATTTTTTCTGTATCCGTATTGAGCATCGGACAGAAGCTTACTTCCTTCAAAATAATTGACCAGTCTCGCCGAAATGACATAGTCGAACATTTTAGAATTGTAGGCAAAATCGATATTGGTCAGTAGTTGTTTTCATCATTTATATCACCCTTCTGATGTACATACAGGAATGATCCTAGAAATTTTTAGTTCATTCGGGAACCTTTCTTCCAATAAGCAGATGTTAATTAGATATGTTATCGGAGAAACTATGCTGTCAAATACCGCCTTTAACAGTGTCGTCGATACTCCGTAACAATCTACCGTTGCTTAAGCTCTAATCCTGTTAACTATTAATTGAACCTCGTTTTCTGTCGTCGATGTTAGATAACAAGTTCCATTACTTCTAATGTTTCTAACATTGCGTAACCTCTTCTATTTGTTGTAGGCGTCGTTCTGTTTGCGAAGGTATCACTCAGTACGCTAGCACTTAGTGCAGAAGGATGTATTTCCTTTGCGTCGACTCTTTGTTGATAATTTTCCATTAATGTTTATACGCCAATTAAGTTGGTATGCCTGCCATTATATCACGGTTTAGTGGTAACTCTGCCGCTAGAGCTGTGTACATAGACGTAGATAAATAAATTGTCATTAATTCTATTGTCAGTTGTTATCGTCGGTCTTGTAAAAATTATTTGCTCTGAATTCTCCATATTTATACTTGTCGAACAGTTCTTTTCGGAGCTAAATAATTATCGTTTGTAAGTTGTAGATAAGTAATAATTTAACATAAAATGCATCTTGTGTTTCAATAACCACTATTTTAACTTTTTTTCAGTATTGACACGAAAGGCAAAAATGTTTACGCCTGAACAACACGAACTCATTCTTATGGCCCACATTCGACGTGCAACTCGCAATCAGAATGGAACTTGGTCATACAATTTGCAATCTTGCTTCGATCAGTTTGTAGAAGCATTTCCTAACGAAAATGTCATCTATGAGGTGTTCGACCATCACAAGACTGAGATTATAAAGCGTTTTGAGAGAAAAAAATGTATTTGTAAGGAAAAATCAACCGGAAGACCTACAATATTAACTAAAGCTGTTGTTAATGTTCTTGAAGAACGAATTAATCAAAGCCCCAACAAATCTCTACGAAGGCTATCAGCACACTCAGGTACGCAAGCTAGAGTATTTGAATAAGCGCAAGTCTTTAATTATGTGTTCTTTTCAGGTATTAGTAGAGGTAATTGTGCAAAAACTCTACATAAAAATTTACATATGCATCGCTATCGAGTTTTGGTTGTGCAGCAATTGTATCCTCGTGATTATGAACAACATATACTGTACTATAATGGTTTCACGGCCACCTTAATGATTTATTGGACCTAACCTTCTCCACTGACGAAGCATGGTTCCATTTATCCGGTTATGTAAATAGCCAGAATTACAGAATGTGGGCTACGAAGAACCCTCACAATTTGGTTGAAAGAGATTTGCATCCATTAGGAGTTGGAATTTGGATTGCAATTTCAAGACGGAGAATAATAGGGCCAATATTCTTTAACGAAACAGTTAATGCAGAGAGATATCAAACTGTCATTTTGACAGAATTTATTAATCAGCTGTTTGATGATGAAATAACAAGGGGCTGTTCCAACAAGACGGGAACACTGCTCATACTGCAAGGACCACAACAGATTATTTGCAACATTGTTATGTAAATCGTATTATAAGCCAAGGCCTGTCGCCACCGAGGAGTCCAGATTTAACACCACCAGATCATTTTCTTTTTGGACAGGTAAAGAATAATGTCTATAAAAACCGCTTGCACAATTTGGACGAACTTCAACAAGCGATTATGCATGAAATGCAAGACGTAACACAAGAACAGCTTTGCCATGTATTTCAAAACATGAAACGACGAATAATGTTGTGTTTACAAGCAAATGGAGAACATTTTCAAGAATTTTTATAAATAAATTTATTTTTTATTTCTCAATATTATTTTCATTTAATAACAGCCTTTTTAATGTGCCCATTAACATGTCTGTACAATATAACCTTATTGTGCTTTAGTGCAGGGGTAGTGCACTTCATTGACTACACCTTGTCAGTGTTTTTGGTTAGGGCAGCACTTTATACAAGATCGAAAACATAACTCTCAATATATTGGCTGCGTTGGTGAATTTTGTTAGAGTTGTTGTTGTCATGTGATTTTTCTCCGCCATTTGCAATATTGTGAGTAACTGTTATTGTTAAATACGTTATTTCTTCTCCACAAGTGCATTTCGGAACATCAAACCGATGATACTGGCGTTACCATCCACCTCAGAAGCAAGTCCCCGTGAAAGACCAGAAATTCAGCTGTATGTGTCATGTATTTGTAAGTGTCATTTATAGTATTAAAAAATGTAACAGTTTCTTAATCATATTAAATATATTGCAGTTATAAGGTATAATGTTATTTTTTATATATGATTTACTAAATACTTATAGATAAAAATACATTTGTTTTGATCTGTTTCATCAGTAGCACTTAGAGACAGAAAACATTTTACGATACTTCACTATCATTACGTACTAATTTGTTTTTCACGTAAAATTAACATCCAATATTTTGACGTTTAATGTTGCAGACACATGTTAATGTTCCAGCAAATATAACGCCAAAAAATATTGATGCTAATTTTCACATGAATTTCATACAAATAATTTGCAATCAAGAAATTTCAAAGTTCCCGCTCATTAGAGAGTTATCATTCTCTACAGATTCCTACGATGAATTCTACCAAAAGTACCCGGGAGGGAATTACAGATGGTACTGATGTTTGGTTCACTTTTTAGTGAGAGAGTAGGCCATCTATACCCTCTCTTTTATCTATGCTTTAGTGCCTGTCATTATTCAGAAGATTATGGTCATGTCGAGCTTCTATACTTCGCCACTGGATTTCACCAACTTCAGAAAAATAAAATCCATACTACCAACCTAATTGGTGTACAAACATTTACAGGCACGCAAATTTTTAATATTTTCACTGTGATAGATTATTGAAAATTTAGTAGTTATATTGTGCACGCCATATTTGTATCAAATATGTATATAATAATAATATTAGTTTATACTTAACATTCAACTTTAGGCCATATATAGGAATATTCGACGGGTATGAACAACTATTAAAATTGTTGCTGTTTCTTCATACATGTGTTATTAACTTTCAAATAAAAAAAATAAAACTTCTTATTGTTAATTAAAATTAAACATTCAAATAACGTGAAGATATAAGTAGAAAAGGAAATAGTTTTTTAATAATTCTATTCGTAGAATTGCTTATACATACAAATTATGTATATTGTACTGGTATAATTAAAACACAGAATATTGGTAATAATAAATTGAAGTGGATAATCCTTAATAATTAATCAAATCGAATTGATTTCTTGCTAAAACGTTACTTACGCCAGATATGATCGAAAAGATTTTTTTCGTTTTGCAGGTAATATTTTTTTTTTAATTTGGGTCAAAATTATGAATAAAAAACAGGCTGAAGTCAGAAATGAATTACTCCATTGCGGTGGTTGAAGAATAGTTTAGGAGTAGCGGTCTAATATTAAACAGTAGAAAAATTCAACAACTATGTCTTACCACCAAAAGAAATATATAACATTGGCCTTAATATTACCACTCACATAGGATGGGACTGTCATAATGGCAAATTAAGAAAACAATTGGCATCGGCTGTGTATTCCGTGCTGCAGTAATGCATATCGCAACGTATAATGTGATCAGAGTAGCATATTTTGCAAAATTTCTGTCCGGAGCCGTATACGGAATTCTGGAGTGGCATGCGTCGCTCGTAGCTGGGAAAACATAATATTTTAACGTTGCCGAGGATTTTCACTCTGATTTTCTTGCTGCATATTCATAAAATGATTGAAAAACGCCAACATTTACAATTACCAGACTCGACACCGTTGCAACTGCGCTACTCCGTTCTATCGTTTGAAAAGGAGCCAGGTGGCTATCAACTACCACGCTATCAAGTTCTATAATAAGCCTCCCAATAAGATGTAAAAATTATAAACCTTGAAGATGCGATGTTACACAGATTACGGAAAATTTCTTTGTACAAAAATCATAAACATTATCACTGCAGGGGTTTCGATTTCCCCTTAAAATTAAGATCAAATTTCAACCAATGCTATAAATAATTACATCAATTTGTAGAGAAAACTCAAATTTACGTACGCTTAGTAGTAAAATTTTGAATTTCTTTTTATTTATTTCAAAATAAATTCGACAAAATGTCTAATATTGACCTACTTCTGCTACTAATTATGACAATTTCTAAAATATTTTTAGAAAAAATATTACTAGGCGTACATAGATATTCGAATTCTCTTTCATTTGGTATAAAAAAATTAAAAATTGAATAATATTTACGGTTAATTTTATGGGGAAATCAAACTGTCTACAGTGGCCTCAGCCGCTGGGAGTAGAGATCCCTCTTTCTTAATCTTTAAATTTTAATTTCTGAACGTTATGTTTTCGTTCTGTTGATCTTATTTATACACTGTTTTTTATATGTAACTATTATTATCTATTTATAACCATGCACATAATTTTGAATTTTTAACTTTTTAAAAGGTAAAGTGTCACATATTTGACTTTTACTTCCCACCCTCATTTCCCAACCTCAATTTCAATCAAATGTTTGTTTATTTTTAATTTTTTATAATATATTAAAGAACCATTCAACCATGTTTTAATTAACAACACGAACAAAAAGTTATTTATTAAACGTATTTAAAAAAGTAATTGTTACAATAGAATTACTGGAAGCTTGAATCCATGTAGACACGTCGCCCTGCTGATGCTGTTCTGATGAGATAGTGAATTCTGATCCTGCTTCAGTCGAGCTAAGATATCTGGATTGCTACGGGAGGACTGTTTCTCTCAGTTCCGGAGGAGTGCAATCCTTGAAGTCTTTACTACTCAACATTTCTTTTATAATCTTTTCACCAAAAAACTGACGTTTATTTATTTCACGTTCACATTATATCATCACAAAACTGTCAAATCGATATGTCAAAACCTCTACCGAAATTTTTATCACAAATATTAATCGCGTGGTTGTAAATAAAATAGTATACAAACCTCAGTGAAAATTTTTCCTGTCTTGAGAAAAAGAGAACCTCGGTAGGCTTCTTAATCTTTCATCATTGATGAAGTTTACATGTTGTCATAACTGTATTAGAGAAACTGAAAAAGTTACTTTATTAAATCAAATTTAGGGCTTTTATTTCATTAGTTTATACAGTGTGCACGCGATCTACCTGCGGATGAATATACTAGACAAGCTGGTCGACTATAAGTGGGAGAATAAGGGTGAGCTCTGTAGCTAACATTAGAGCTACGTTAAAGTTGACACCGCAGAAATCGTTAAAATTCTGAAAACTTAAAAATAATAATTTTTTTCTTAAAATATCAAAGATAAGAAATATAGCTCATATAAAAAAAACGAAAACGTAACAATACCAAAACTCTTATTAAGATAAAAAGTAAATAATTCCGTAGTATTATAAAATAGAAAAGGAAAAACTAAAATTCTGAAAGTAAACAAGTGTGTATATTTTTCCTGTCAAATTTTCGTGTTCATTTTTGCTTTGATTATGTTATGAAAGACGGAAGTTGAGAAAGACTTGAAGTCTTAGAGCATTACAATTACTAAATATTTTACGTTACAGTTACAGTATTGTGAATATTTTGGATATTTTCGTGTTTATTTTTGCTTTGATTACGTTATGAAAGACAAAAGTTGAGAAACTGTTACATTATAATTCCTGGATTGTAAATAATTTTTTTTTTTTTTGGTTAAATTAAATGTCACTGACAGAAATAAAAATAGATGCGGCAACAAAAACAGGACTAATCGTCATGGATCTAGTATGACGTACAATAGAAGGTAACGCGTTTCCTCTATATGAACATATTTTTACAATGTTACTTTGTAACAAATAAATCATCTGTTTATACCGGGTGTCTGTTTAAGCTCGGCCACCGGCCATATCGCGGCAACCGTTTATCGTACAACCTCGCGGAAAAAATCTTGATAGTAAAATGGATGACGAGAATTACAACAAAAATATCTTTAAGTTTCCAAAATGATCGCAAGGGGGCGCAATTCTCAAGATGAATTAAAAATTCGATAATTTTTCATTAAATTCTTGATTATGATAGACTAAAAAATTTACTAGCAAAATTTTTAGACGTTTTTATACAACTTTCATTTGAAACTTTTTGATCTAACTCCCATACGAAGGGGCGAGGGGGGGGGGGTTATGTCTGCGTACAAAAGTAGGTATAACTTTGGTTTGCCCCAACGGATTTTAATGTTTCTGGGCTCATTAGATAGAGAATTTTACACGGAATTGAAGGCTATATAGCACGAATTTACGTGGTTGTCAAAGAAAATAACAGTGGGCGCTGTTCTCAATGTATGTATATTTATTGTTTTTTCTTTAAAATTTCGAATGGAACGGTATATTTTTAATATCGTAATATTGAAGCACATAAAAAACTGAAGAGAATGTTGGAAACCGGAAGTTCCTACCTTTTTTGTTCACGAAGATATAGTCATACGAAGACAATCCAGAAAAATAAATTCTTTAAATCTAAATTTATTTCTCTATTGGGAGTAATAATTTAATTTTAATTTTAATATGGTTTCTAGACAGTGTATAGTACGTTCTCACTTGAAATTTAATCATACTTTTCGCTAAATGTATTTATTTCAATCTTTTTATCGATTTTTTAATTCATTGCATATTTTACGTTAGATTCTCCTTTTAAATGTTTTTAAATACTCTAGCTATTATTTTTTAAATATCATTTCTTATCCTTTCCGACATTGAAATAAAATAATAATAGTGAACAGTGTAGTTTGCTTTTTTTTTTAAATTTTAATCATACAACATGGCATGCACAGTGATACTAAATTACATTATGATGAGATTTCCAAGGTAGGCCATGAAAATCGAAATGCAAAGATATTAGTGTCACTTGTAGTTAAACTTTTTGTACGTATTTAGCAAATTAAGCCTTTTTGGACACCTGAACATAATTATTAAGTTTGTAAAATGTTGTATTCTAACGTTGAAGCTTATGACATTATCTGAATGTATTCATTCAATGCTTTGAAAATGCATTCTTGCTTCGGGGAAATACATATTCCCTAAATTATCCCGAAAGAAGACATTATTGAGTTTTTATTCACCTTGCCAGATGTTCTTGATGTTTATTTATGGGGCAGAATAAAAGACATATAGTTTATCACAAAAAGCCGAGTACAACAATTGCTGCCTCCGAAATGGAAGTAACTCTGCTCTCTACTAATCGACAAGTAAACGTGCATTGAAAATGAAGGTGAACACTTTGAACATTTGTTAAGTTGAAGTTTTTTCTTGTTTTTTTTTGTACTTTCTGATTTAAATATATTTTCTTTCCTTTATATTACTTGGTCAATATATTTTCTTATTTATGTTTAGGCATATAAGAGGTTCTTTATTTACTTTCATTTCAGGCGGGGATGATTTAGATATCAATTTGAGTACCCTTTCGTTACTAATGAGTAAATGATTTGATTATAACTAATGCATTATATTATATTGTTTCTTTTTCTCGTTATTGTCTACTTAGTTCATTAGTTATGGAAATTATTTTTGCTGTTTTCCTATAATTAGATCTACCTATATTAGTTGGGTGATAAAGATATATTATTATTATTATTATTATCATTATTATTATTATTATTTTATTTCAATGTCTAAAAAGGCAAAATAGCCAGAGAATTTGAAAACATTTAAGAAGAGAATCTAATGTAACTTATGCAAGAATTAAAAAATCGGTGAGAAGTTGGAAATAAATACATTTATGGAAGACTATGATGAAAATTCAAGTGAAAGCGAACTGTACACTGTCTAGTAACACTTAAAATTAAAATAAAGTTATTATTCACAATAAATAAATTTATATTAAAAATTGTTTATTTTTTTGGATTGTCTTCGTATGACTATATCTTCGTCAAGAAAAAAGGTAGCAACTTCCGGTTTTCATCATTCTCTTCAGTTTTTTATGTGCTTCAATATTACAATATTAAAAATATACCGTTCCATTTGAAATTTTAAAGAAAAAACAAGAAATATACATACATTGAGAACAGCGCCCCTTGTTATTTTATTTGACAACCATGTTATTTCGTGCTACATATCCTTCAATTCTTTGTAAAATTCTCTATCTAATGAGCCCAGAAACATTAAAATCCGTTGGGGCAAACCAAAGTTATACCGACTTTTGTACGCAGACATACCCCCCCCCCTCCACTCTCCCCTTCGTATGGGAGTTAGATCAAAAAGTTTCAAATGAAAATTGTAAAAAACCGTCTAAAAATTTTGATAGTAAATTTTTTAATCTATCTTAATCTAGAATTTAATGAAAAATGATCGAATTTTTAATTCATCTTGAGAATTGCGCCCCCTTGCGATCATTTTGGAAACTTAAAAATATTTTTGTTGTAATTCCCGTCATCCATTTTACTATCAAGATTTTTTCCGCGAGGTTGTACGATAAACGGTTGCCGCGATATGGCCGGTGGCCGAGCTTAAACAGACACCCGGTATATGTAAAGTGCATAATACTATAAATTAGTTTTTAAATGTTTAATAAAAAAAAGTATATATGTATTACATTTCCATTATCTAGACCATTATAATTACATACATCCGATTTCAAATTAATCGAAACCTTCAAAATAATCATAGCGGAGAATTTCCACATTTAGAGACATATCCATCCCTAGAATTACTCCATCAATATTTACCTGTTACAGCAAATATATACGTATCAATAAAATCGATGCAGTCCTATACAAATATATTAAACCGGTACATCCAATTATTTATGTGACGCTAGGTGAATGAAGCATCAAATGTTCGGGAATGACATGGCTGGACCGCGACAACAATAAAAAAAACAGGCAAAACGGGGTAAAATCGAGATGAATAGCGTGTATATAGTATCGTCTAGAGTCTAGATCATTTATATTCAAAGCATCGTCGATATATTGTACGTACATGAGTTTGCGCGCACGTGTCGTGATTCATTGGCTCTGCGAACACAAAAAGTAAAAAAAATTACAGCAATAAAATAGTGGATATATCGATATATGTTCGTTGTAAAGAGCTTTTAATCACTTCGATTCGACAAATATACGGATTGATTAGACGGAAATCAAATAAGAATTTCATTTCTGTTTGATATATCACGTACTATTGTTGCGTTGACGTTATTGCGAAAATCAGGTGGATACTTTATGTAATTTAGAGCTGTATCAACACATATTACATGTCATCAATGTGCAATGTGAGGGAAAAGAAAGAGTAATACCACGGTAATTTTCAATTTGTGCTTCTATTTTATATCAATTACACCCTTCATTTGAAATTTATATTTTCTTTCTGGGAAATCTAAAAAAAAAAAAAAAAAAAAAAAACCCGTAATGCAACAAAAGATTTATTGAAATATGCTTTAAATTACGCTTAACATTTACAAGGGTTGCCTGAAATGTTTTAAGCCTAACATAGGAATAAGTTTTATTTCAGTCAAATGTAGTTTTATTTTTCAACATAGTTCTTTTAAGCGATGCTCTAATCTCTTTAACCCTTCCAAATAGTAGTTGGCGTCTTTTCACGGTAGTAAATGATAGTGATAACTCCCAGTAAATTCACTTTTAATTTGTGTAGGCGAATTGCCTTTTAAATGCAAGAATTTCATCACTTCACGATATTCGATTTGCCTGGCATATATTGTGCTAGGTTTATCCTGACAGCTGAGTCAAATTCGATTTCAATAAGGCAAGAAAACGTGTCCCATAAAATTCAAAATATCTAATCAGTAGGTAGTGATTGACACTATCGAACGTACTGCCAAGGTCAGACACGTGCTTTCGTCTTTTCAATACTCCTAACTATAAACACACGTGAACAAAAAGCCATATTCAAATTATTCAAGAGATATTATTTTTAAGGACTAAGTTTGTTTGGACTAAATTTATCTTATTTTGTACATCTACATCTTTGGTAAAGCATAAATATATTCAGTTATTTGAGTACTACTTAAAATATTTTATTACGGATGCTTTATTCAGACAAAAACAAGAATATGTACATAAAATTTCCTTATAAAAATGATAAAACCTTTGTTCTTCTACATAAGAACATTACATTTCAGTCATCAATTTTGGTTTGGTCGTGATTACTGGACAAAAATAGTAATATATTTAAATTTATTAACTTCGTATATTTTACCATAAAAAATGTTCATAAATCTTCACTTTCAGCTTCCCGGTCTCACCAAGTGGGAGTTTCTATAAAATATATCTATGTATATACATATATAGGTCGGAACTCATGGGATTCCAAATTCGACATAGATATATGTTTCTGATAAAGAACGGTGAATATATTTCTCATATACTTAAAATACAGATGTCTTCCAATTCTACAAAATTATAATGCAAAATAAATGTGTTCTAATTTTATTTGCTGGACACGAGTTCATGTACTTTAGACTGTATTATCATTGATATAACTGGCTATGGTAGTACAAGAGAAATTTAAAAAAAAACACCAAGCACCTTCTCCACACTAAAGCACAAGAGGGCTAAATACGTATTTCAACAACTAAGTTGTCATCATCAGTAGCACTGATTAAAAATCGCGCATGTATTAGTTTTATTCGTGCATAAACAAATGTATATTATAAACTTTTGGCGCGTGTCTATAAAAATGAGGGACGTGGACTCGTCGTTTGATTCAGCGAAAGACTCGGATTTTACTCCGAAAATTGTATTTATAAGTCTGTGAAAATGCCGTCAATTGTTTATGGCATCCATAACAATTTAAATCTCAACCTCTAAAATACTTTTAGTATTTTTCACATTATGAAATATTTACCATAAGAATATTTAAAGAATGACTTTTAAAAATCATTAAATATTTTATAAATTAAATATAACTTACAAATTCCTTCTAAAATAAGCTAATTCAAATTTTGCTCGAATAAGCATTTTTCAACCGCCTGGCGTGCCTTGAATGCGTTGTACAGATAAGTTAGTGTAATCATAACAAACAAAATTTACACATTAAAAATTAATTTTGGAATTTTGGCTAATTTTGAGAATATTTGTGTATGATGATTATGTTTACACATTAAATTCATTTCAATAACATATTATCTCATGTCTAATTGGCATTTTCTAGCTTTCTTATATTTATTTTCATGGAAGTCAAATTTAAATATTTATTGTGGTCTTTAAATGTTTCTAATAATTCTGAGGTAGTATTTTATAAGTATAACAATACAAATGCTAACATTTGTTAATATTTTCATATCAAGCAAATCTGTTTTGTGCTTAATATTTCTTTGTTATCTTATGTTATCTGATTGTTAATTAAATGGAATAGAGAGTTTATATGCTTCTATTAATTAATAGTCCATTGTCATTTATAGTATTTTACTAGAATAATATGATTATTTGAATATTTAGGCGTGACTAAAAGCAAGAGTATGTATGTTGTTTGAACGATACATACTTAGTATCAGTTCAATATACCGGGTTATGATAAAGTAACGCACAAAATTCATAAAACGTACAATGTTCATTTTTGAAAAAAATGCAAAAACACGTCAAACAGTTTATTTTATTCCCCGTCTTTTGACATAAGTCAAAAAAATAAAACGTCAAATTTGTCAAAGTTGTGACGTCATCAATATTTTTTTTAAATATGAAGCTTGGTTTTTTTTTACTTTATTTGATAAAGCATGTTTTTCTGCATTATAAAGAAATAATTGAAGTAGGGGTCACATAAGAAAAAACTGAGAAAATTAATAAAGAAATAATAATAAACTTTATTATAGTAATAACATTTAAATTAACTAAACAGTCCATTAAACCAAAACGATTTATTACAGGAATTGTTCAAACTGTGTCCCGTTCACTATCTGACATAGGCCAAGACGATGGTAGACCTGATTTACAGAGTCTTCGATCATCTGCGGAGTTATACGAGTCATTCCATGTCTAATTCGTTCCATTAAGTCTTCTAAATTGTCTGGTCGGTTAACGTAGACCCGACTTTTTAAATGTCCCCACAGAAAGAAATCAAGGGGGGTGAGATCAGGTTACCTAGGTGGCCACTCCATTGGTCCACGTCTTCCAATCCACCTTCCTTCAAACTGGTTATCCAGAAACCTTCGAACATTAAGACCATAATGTGGTGGTGCACCATCTTGTTGGAACCAAATACTGGGATCCAAGTTTTCCCTATTATTTGGATCCGGAAATGCCGCAATTAGATCCGGAAGCACTGCCATACGAAGATGTTCCAAATATCGCTCAGCTGTTAAATTCCCACGAAAGAAATAAGGACCAATAAATTTTCCCCTGACGATTCCTACCCATACATTAATTTTTTGGGGGCGCTGGGTGTGTTTTGTCTGAATCCAGTTGGGATTTTCCCGAGTCCAGTAGCGACAATTGTGTCGATTTACTGTACCACTTAAATAAAACGTTGCCTCGTCTGAAAATACTATACTATTAAGCAAATTTGGATTTTCATCACAATGCCTCATGAAGATTTCACAAAATTCCAAACGTCTGCCCAGATTATCTTCTGAGAGTTCGTGAACAAGTTGAACTTTGTATGGGTGCAGTTTTTCTTTTTTTAAAAACTTTACTACAAACGACTGACTAACATCTTGTTGTAAGGCAATTTCTGCTGTAGTTGCGTGAGGGTTGTCTTCTAATGACAGCAAAATATCTAACTTTGCATCGTCGCTTATTCCCGGTCTTCCAGATTTTGGCGCATCACTTACGCTTCCTGTTTCATTAAATTTTGCAACAATTCTGCTTACTGTGCTGCTAGCAATTGGAGGTCTTTCAAAATGTGTTTCGTTAAATAAAACACATGACTTCCAAGTCTATTGCCGTAACCTATCATCATTAGAATTTCTATCCTTTCTCTTTCCGTTAAAGGAGACATCATAATAAAATTGGTATGACACTAATTGTAAGACTGACACTGACAAACAGTTGTTTTATGGTAACTTTAAGTTTTAATTCTTTTAATATTTAGTTTCTTTTCATAAATTCAAAAACTAGTTTATTTTGTTTTTTATTAATTCTCTCAGTTTTTTCTTATGTGACCCCTACTTCAATTATTTCTTTATAATGCAGAAAAACAAGCTTTATCATATAAAGTAAAAAAAAAACAAGCTTCATATTTAAAAAAAATATTGATAACGTCATAACTTTGACAAATTTGACGTTTTATTTTTCTGACTTATGTTGAAAGACGCGGAATAAAATAAACTGTTTGACGTGTTTTTGCATTTTTTTCAAAAATGAACATTGTACGTTTTATGAATTTTGTGCGTTACTTTATCATAACCCTGTATATATATAGGATAAAAATATCGGTCAATTCCGCTGTAGTACAACGCAGACACGTGTTTCAGACTGGCTGTTCATCGTCAGTACGGTGTAGCCAAGAAATATGATGGAATATCCTGGGAGATATAAACAAAAGAATGACCAATGCGATAACACCGCCAATTACAGCTTAAATTTCAGAAGATCGTCAGATCTGAGTGACAACAACTGACATCGCCGCGAAGCGTACATAAACTTCACAAGAACACTCTGCAGACTATGCTAGAGTTTTCCTGAAAATTTCATCTACATCCGTTCAGCGGTTTCGGAGTCTATAGAGAACATACACACCCACCCACAGACATACATCCACTTTGAATCTAACCAGTAAATAATCACAGTGATCCGAAATAAATAAGATCATTAGTGCAACTTCACGGATTAGTGCAAATGTAACCAGGGAATAATCATAAGTTTTAATGCGTAACGATTTAAAAATACAAGGTCTTATATCGTATCACAAAAAAGTTCAATAATAAATTCAATGACATTTAAATTCTGTCAGAAGAACTAATTAAATAAGCTTGATAATCTTTCAAACAGAAAGACCATTTTCAAAACCAGTTTTTTTTATTTTTCCAATCATTGCCCGGAAGGAAAACTCGATACCAAACGTTATTTAAAATTAAATTGTCCGCGAAAAGTTAACATATTCTCGCGTACACGATTTTCGTGTAATTCTGGAAATAAAATTTTTATATGACACGTGTCGAATTTGTTTTTAACATGCCATTGATTCTACCTTCCCTATCAATTTCAACTTCTCTGATAATTGAGCTTTAGGGTTCTAAACGGTGCATTGCGGGAGATATAATAAATTCCTGAATGTCGAATCCTTTGGGAATATACATACGCAATATAAGCCGACATTCTGTTGCGTCGGTACCGGTGAGTGAGTGGTAATTTTTTTTCGTTGACATTTACTCCTCTCGCCTAGTCAAATCAAATTAGTAGTCTCAGCGCAACCATCGCTCGACAATCGGAACGATGTAAATGTTCCGAAACAGGCGACAAGTAGTTATAATTGAATGTAAATGGAATGATGAATTATCAGATAGAAATAAATCCATTTAAATTATGTAGATTTTAACAAATACAATATTATAAAAAATAATTACTATATATGCATTAAGAAGAAGTGAATAATACAACGTACCGCCTCTATTTTTTACGCGTTCAGGTAGTCTGTTAGGCATACCGTAACATAGGGCGACTTTAGTGGTTTAAAAAGTTTTTTGTTTGTCTATTTTTACAAATTTATTACAAATATACTTAAGAACTTGCTGTAATCAACAATCCTCAGAGAATAGACTAATGCCATCACTTGTAAAGAATTTTGACTAATTGCAACACCCAATCAAATTTACACTTGAAATGGGCAATCTTTGATCTGTACTCCGAAAGTGAAATGTGAAGCTTTAGATGGGGCAAACTCGCCCTATTTTGTAATCGGTTCTGCTTATTTTGTATATTAATAACTTTTTCATTTGGGGTGCCTTTGATAACTTTGTAGAAAGTACCTAACTTATCCATTACATGTAATGATATTATTATTTTTGTTAAAAATGTTTAAAAAAGTTACAATTCAACCATATCCACAACAGCAATAATATCTTCAATGGGAAATATGGAAATATCCGTCTCAACCACTTTAAAATTTGTTTTTTCTGCACCAGTAGATTTTAGACCAACAACAGCACATTCATCTTTTGAAAATTGTTCTCGAGTTCTGCATACGTATCTATAAATAGTTGAGCTTCTTTTCCCGGCCCCATACTTATGAGAACAAAATAAATATTTCTGGAAGAAGCAGTTGTCGTTCTGAATAATGGTAATCTATTTTCTCAAGTATTTCTTCCATGACTTCATTAACTCCCTGATCTTTGTCTTCATATGTTTGCTATTAACATTATCTTCGGAGCTACTACTATCTCCATTTGTAGAAATGCTTCTACCAGGAACAACATTCAGTCTCATTTTCTTTCGACGCAATCTCTCGGTTCTTTGACTATACCTTTTCTCGCAAACTAAGTTAGTTAATTTCTAGTCAATTTACGAAAATGATCATCCTATCCTTAACTTTAATTTAATAGGAATTCGTAAAATTAAAATGCAAAAAAAAAGTTATTTTTTTATAGTTTAATCAATGAGATATTAACAAAATAATGTTTTATAGTACAAAAAATATATAAAAAATATTTCCAAAATGGCCTTCACGAGGTGGTCCATATTTTGTAGCATTGTGCAGTCTTCAGCAATATTTACTAATATTTTTTTTTACAATCACGCAAATGTTAATTGATTTGAATCATTATTATTATTACCATGATATTTTTGAAAACAATCCTTGTTTTTTCCAAGACACAGCACAGCCTCACATATACTACATGCCCAATCGGATCGCACTATGGATATGCCTTGGTACTGCAAAGTGCACATATTCTGCGGGTAGATCGAACGGGTAGATGAGATAAGATGTAAATCTAACTTCTGAAGGCACGTTACGACTTCTCTTCTGAATAGACCCCCCCCCCCATATTTTTTCGTTTTGTTTTCACCTCTACATCTCTGCAAGCAAAACATCAATGACTTTTCGTCTGAAGTCCTTAAGAGTAATAGCAGGCAATTTCTTTAGTTTATATAATACATAACTGTTCATGACGGCGCAGTCTACAAAATGCCAAAATATCCTCATGTACCATCTCTTACTTTTCCTATCGATTTCGTAAGTGGATTTAAGTTGATCGAATCTATCCACACAAGGTAATTTTATCTAATATATCGGCAGAAATTACTAAATTAAATAGATTATATGGTGTACAACTATCATTATCATGTTTTTTTTTAACTTCGTCTGCTAAACCATATTCCGACAGGAGATCAGATGATGGTCTTATCAAATGAATATTCGCCAAGTTACGCTGCCACCTTGTACTTGGTCGTCATTTACAAATGCAGATAGCGGCAGGTCATCTTCGGAATTTTCCGAATCAGTGACAATCTCGTCAATATCCCTTGGTTCATTAGTGTCATTTTCTTCACCATCTACGTCGCCAATGTCCGATTCTAAGCCACTCGGTATATACTCAGCATCATCAATATTATCTATCAAAGTATATGCTTCATCAGAATTCAATGAGTCTAACTTAATAACTTTATTGGAACCCATATTACAGTCAAACTGTAAAAATAAACTTCAGATTAAATCGTGCTTTGCATAATGGTTCAGACTCGCAGAAAAAAGAAAATTGTAATTAATTTTAAATAACTTTTGACTATACAGAGTGGTTGGATTTTCATTGTACACTCAATATTTTCATTGAGAGTATCATATTTAAAAAAAATCAAAACGTGTCTGATACTATTTTTTGCCCTCTTTCTAATCCTGTGAAATAGGATAATGTCGTTTCAAAAACAAAAGATAATGTACTTTTTTTTTTTAATTGAACATCCTGTATATTATTGGATATTTTGATAGCTTATTCAATTCTGAATATAATATCATTTATTTATTTTTTCGTTGGGCAATCAATAACGCCATAATAACAAAAAATAAAAAAGAAAAAGTATGCTGTGAAAATATGGCCGGGTAAAAAACAAAATATTATTTAAATGTCAGTTCGCATACCAGTTGATGAGGTAACACAGTTTAGTGATTAGTGAATCATTAGTGATAGTTTCTCTAGATTATTTATTAAAAATGGAATTTACTAATGCAGAGAAAGCAGATATGTTACGATGCTTTTATTTATCAAATGATAACTGCCGTCAAGCTGCAAGTATGTATGTTAATCAATACCCTGATCGAAGGCGACCGCATTGGAATACATTTCTAAATTTACACACTTCATTAGTGAGGTACGGAAGTTTTAAAAAAATAAGAAATGTAAGAAATAGAAATATAAATCAAAACGATGCAGAAGGAGATGATGAAGTAAATATTTTGGCCTATTTTAGAGCATACCCCACTTCTTCAACTAGAATTGCTGTACAAGAGCTTGGCATCAACAGGTATAAAATCATGAAAGTCCTTCAAAAACACAAAATGAAACCCTATAAAATTCGTTTAGTGCAAAATTTACAACCGTTTGATCTGCAACAACGGATGAATTTTTGTAATTGGGTATTAAATGCTGGAAGGCAGTACTTGTCACACATTTTATGGACGGACGAGGCAAATTTCCATACGAATGGTGTGTTTAATAAACACAATTGTCATTTTTGGGATGACGTGAATCCTCGTAGGATTCAGCAAACTCGATGCCAAATACGTTTTTCTACAAATGTCTGGATAGGTGTGATAGAGGATCAGTTATTAGGACCCTATTTTTGAATTTCAAGAATATTTAGATAATCTGCCTTTAGCTATCCGGACACAAATGTGGTTCCAACGTGACGGCGCACCACCGCATAATGCACAATCAGTGACGAATTTTCTATAATTAGAATTTGAAAATAGGTGGATTGGGAATAAAGGGCCACATTTATGGCCTCCGAGATCACCTGACCTCTCAATATTAGATTTTTTTGTCTGGGGATTTATAAAAAATAAGGTATATTGCACTCTGTCGAATACCCTAGAAGAACTGAAAAATAAAATACAATTGGCAGCACAGGAAATTACCCCGGATATGTTAAGAAAATACAAAAATAATTTATTGCACCTAGCTCAGATATGTATCAACCAAAATGGTGGCCATTTTGAACAATTTCTTCAATAGGATATTTGCTTTTTTGTGTTATTTTTTTTCCATTGTTTTTTTTTTAACCAACACATAATGTGTTTTTTATTTTTTGTTATTATGGCGTTATTCATTGCCCAACGAAAAAAAAAATAATAATATTATATTCAGAATTGAATAAGCTATCAAAATATCCAATAATATACAGGGTGTTCAATTAAAAAAAAAAATTAAGTTATCTTTTGTTTTTCAAACGACATAATCCTATTTCACAGGATTAGAAAGAGGGCAAAAAATAGTATCAGACACATTTTGTTTTTTTTTAAATATTATACTCTCAATGAAAATATTGAGTGTACAATGAAAATCCAACCACTCTGTATACATAACAAACACCAGCTACAGATGTAAATAAACGATTTTAATTATGCAATGATATTCTCAAACACTAACCTCAATTTTTTTTCTATATTGAATCAGTAACCACACCCTTACAACTGTTTACCACAAGTACTTTTCTATTAGAAAGAACTCAAGCGTGCTAGTATTCTCCGTTCATGCAAGTACTGTTAAAAGAAAGTGGGGATATGTATAGCCCTTAATTTGTGTTGTTGTTCAGCTACATATAAATGATTTTGTAGGTGGTCCATTTTGTGGACCGATGTGTCACAACTTGCTGGATGTTGGTGGTTCAAGATGCAATCCCATATTCAGCAAAGAGTTAATTTAAAAATACTTTACCTGAAATTATCAATATCTTCATTGCAAAATTGTGCAGTAAACGTTTGCCAATATCTGGCAAACGTTTAAACAAAGATCCAATATATTTCAGTGTATGTCGTTTTGTTATTTGTGATCTAAGTTACTTCTCCGATATTTCGCACCCTTTTAAGATGTTGTAATGCAATATAAATTTGTACTAATTATTTTTTTACCATAAAAGATTTATAAAGATGTGTCCAATTGAAAAAAGATATTAGCAGTAAAAGGAAAAATGTAGAGAATTTTTTTTTTCATAGTTCTAATTTAAATAAAGAAATATACCCTATATTTACTACGCCTATAAAACCTCAGCTTCAAAGTACAAAAGTTAGCTTCTTGTAAATTATCTGACAAACTTTAAAAAATAAAATGTTGCCTCTAACATGATATGCTATTGCATTAATAACATCATCTGCCTTACTTTATGGATTCCTTCAAGTCGTTCATAAACAGTAATTTAAGAATTCATGAGAGTAAACATACTCTGAGCGTATCATCCACGTTGTACAAATAAGTTTCTTGTAGGAAATTTAAACCTTACAAAGTGAGTGCGTATGCAAAACCTTAAAGAAAACACTTGCTAATAATAAAATCTTTGGCAAATTCCTCAGATAAATGATTCATATTTCTTTTATGAAATTTTCATATTATTCGATAATACTATATTTCATGATGATATTGTTTAGAAACATAAAATTAAATATCCTCTTTTATATTATTAAATTTGCACACTACTCAACCAAAATGTTTATACAGGGTGTAGATAAAGTCTGGAACAAAATTAATATTTCTGTTATCTTCGGTTTGATGGAAAAACCCTGAAACAGGTCGATTTTGTTTTTATCTCGTGCACTTTATAACATCGTGAATTTAATTCTGTCGTCATCTGGTTGCGCGCGGGCGTGACGTCATTAGTTTTTTCAAATGGTAACCCGCCACATTTATTACCCCTTGTCGTTAGGTATTCCATTGTGCATGCAACGGTATAAAAAGTTTGGTAGCTTACATAACAATTTTTGGGAGAAAAATGCTTTCGAATTTCAAAAAATTAAAATTTTATTTCTAATGAAAAACTAATCAAAAATTATTTTAAAAAATCAGATAAATTATAATCCGAGGTTTATCTTGGATTGTCGTCAAACAAGACACCACAAAAATGTCAACGGAAGTGTTCAAATTGTCCGCCATTGGCCATTTGACACTGGCCGAGACGGACGTACACGCTTTCTACGACACGTCATATTGACAGTTCATTACTTGGTGTTTGAACTTATCCATTCACAATACTTGCTCCATTGGTAGTGTTGATCGTGCATTGCGAAAATGGCGAATTTGAGCGAAAAAGAGCGGATTCAAATTCTCATTATTGTTGGTTGTGGTGATAAAATACGTAGCCATGAAGAACCCTGTCAGTTTTTCAATGCAGAAAATCCAAACCGCGCACCGATTTCGCGGTCAACGGTGAGCAAAATTGTCGCAAAATTTGCTGAAACTGGTAGTGTAAAAGACAGGGCTCGTCAAGGTCGACCAAGAATTGAGGAAGATAGAAGGGTCAATATTCTCTTGGAACTTCAGGACAACCCCCACACTTCAACAAAGAACATTGCCAGGGATCATGCAGTCGATTTTACCACAGTAGCCAAATTGCTGAAGAAGGAAAAACTTCATCCGTACAAAATCAATCGGGTTCAGGAACTGAATGAAGATGACTTCGACTACCGACTCGAGTTCTGTGAACAAATCATGCTACGGTGCGATGAGAATCCCGGATTTGTCGACAATGTGGTTTTTAGTGACGAAGCAACTTTTACCAACGGTGAAGTGAATCGCCACAATTGTAGGTACTGGTCAGGCGAAAATCCTCGATGGATTCGAGAGGAGAACACCCAACACCGGCAAAAAGTTAATGTATGGGCGGGAATAGTGGGAGATCGCATTGTGGGGCCTTTCTTTCTGGACAGAAATTTAAACGCTGAAACATACTTACATTTCCTAAGATTTACGCTAGTGCCAACATTGGTAGAATTATTTCCG
This sequence comes from Amphimallon solstitiale, assembly GCA_963170755.1. Lineage (NCBI taxonomy): Eukaryota > Metazoa > Arthropoda > Insecta > Coleoptera > Scarabaeidae > Amphimallon > Amphimallon solstitiale. Next base: position 46,690,099 of record OY720681.1, on the reverse strand, counting down.
GATGAAAACACCCCCGACAAGCCTCACCCCAGAATCTGGTTTCAATAAGATGGAGCACCTCCACATTTTGGCTGGCGTGTTCGGAGTTACCTCGACGAAATTTTCCCCGGGAGATGGATCGGACGAAGGGGAACAATTGAATAGCCTGCCCGTTCGCCAGATCTCACACCACTTGATTTTTTTCTATGGGTTCATGTGAAATCAAAGGTGTACACCAATAAGCCAAATAACTTGGATGATCTGAAACATCGTATCCGCGAGGAAATGCGAAATATTGGTGCAGAGACAATAAGACGTGTCGTAGAAAGCGTGTACGTCCGTCTCGGCCAGTGTCAAATGGCCAATGGCGGACAATTTGAACACTTCCGTTGACATTTTTTTGGTGTCTTGTTTGACGACAATCCAAGATAAACCTCGGATTATAATTTATCTGATTTTTTAAAATAATTTTTGATTAGTTTTTCATTAGAAATAAAATTTTAATTTTTTGAAATTCAAAAGCATTTTTCTCCCAAAAATTGTTATGTAAGGTGCCAAACTTTTTATACCGTTGCATGCACAATGGAATACCTAACGACAAGGGTTAATAAATGTGGCGGGTTACCATTTGACAAAACTAATGACGTCACGCCCGCGCGCAACCAGATAACGACAGAATTAAATTCACGTGTTATAAAGTGCACGGGATAAAAACAAAATCGACCTGTTTCAGGGTTTTTCCATCAAACCGAAGATAACAGAAATATTAATTTTGTTCCAGACTTTATCTACACCCTGTATACATACCTACATATAAGCAAGAAAAGCAATTGATATAAAGGAAAGTAATTTGACAAAAAGGAAATTGCATTTGACAAATTCAGCTGACGTTTACAAACATGGAAAGTCATTTGACAAATAGTGAAACACAATTGACAAAAGCGGAAAAGCAAAAGAAAACGACTGTAAGCCTATGATATAAAATAAGTGCATCAATCAGTGCAAGTTCTTCGATCAAAAAGAGGCCATATTGCAGCCGCGGACGGGTAATTTTCCAAGAAGAAGAAGGCGGGCAACAGCGAAATTTTCTATTCGAATAAAAAAGAAAGTGTATTATTCAAAAAGGTACCTAAATAGGACGCTATTAATATTTGTATGTTAAATAAAAAAAGGCTTAGAGTAATTCATAAACTGGGCAAGTGCTCAGATTGTATGATAAGTAAAGTAAAATTATTATTGATTTTTCTTAGCGACTGCAGCGCTCTAAATTAGGTAAGGGACTTGATAATGTAAATTTATTAGATTTTAGTAGTACAGTGCACTCGCGACAATATTTACACCCTAATAAATGAACACCCCAAATATGAACACTTTTTCTCTGCCATTGACTACTCCAAACTATGAACTTTGTACAAAAGCTTTAAAATATGAACATTTATTTTTTTTATTTTGAAACGGATTTCAGCTACATAATATGTATAAAAATTAGGGGAAACCCCGAGTTATTAACATTTGAATGCCAAATGTCAATGGTCAAACAAACACGTGCACTTTTTAGTTAGTTTTTACATGTATGCAGACGCAAACGCATGTTTGGTTTTTAAGTGTTAATTAAAAGAGAATAATTTGTAAAATATGCATACAAAAAAACATAAATTTCTAACTTTAAAGGAAAAATATGAAATTTTGGAGAATTTACAAAAAGGTGCAAGTGTTACTACTTTAGCGAAGAAATATGGAGTGACAAAGTCCACAGTATCTGGAATAAAAAAGAATAAAAATGCAATTTCAAAATGTGTCAACAATACATTCATCGGGCCTGGTAAAAGAAAAACTATGCGACCGTCGGAGTACCCAAAAATGGAAAAATCATTGTATAAATGGTTTATGCGTATGAGGGATAAGAAATTCCCCATCAGTGGACTAATGTTGAAAGAAAAGGCCAAGGAGCTTCATTATAATATTAAGGAAAATAACTCTGACTTAAACGCGAGTGACGGATGGCTGCAGAATTTCAAAAAGAGATTCGGCGTAAGATTGCTCCAAATTTCTGGAGAGAAACTTTCTTCTCAACCCCAGTTGGTTGAATCATTTAAAGTGGCACTTAGATCGAAGATTGAAGAGCTTGGATTAAGTAATGATCAACTTTATAACGCCGATTAATCGGGTTTATTTTGGAAAATTTTACCAACCAAAACATACGTGTCGTCTCAGGAAAAATCAGCCCCAGGTACAAAGACTGAAAAACAAAGAGTTACTTTCCTGTGTTGTGCAAATGCTACGGGATCTCATCAGCTCAAACTGCTTGTTGTCGGAAAGTAAAAAAAAACCCGTTGTTTCCAGAATTTTGATTGCCCTGTTCACTATCGTCATTCTAAATCAGCGTGGATGACTGGTAACATTTTTAAAGACTGGTTTCATCGCTCATTTGTTCCAGAGGTAAAAGTTTTTATATTGACATTAATCGACACATACCTATTCATTTTAAAATATTTTTTACATAATTCAGGTGGAACAATTTTTAAACAAAAAAGGGCTTCCAGTGAAAGCTATTCTCTTAATAGATAATGCCCCATCTCACCCACCTGAGGACGAATTAAAATCTGAAAACTGCTCTATTTTTGTGATGTTTATGCCACCGAACGGGACCCCACTCATCCAGCCCATGGACCAAAATGCTATAAGGATCACAAAGCTGTATTACAGAAATAGCCTTTTGGCTTCCATTGCTGCTAAAGGGGGTGGTTTGATAGAAACTATGAAGCAGACTACATTGAAGGAAGCTATCATTATTTTGGAATCAGCTTGGAGAAGAGTGGATTCAGCTGTGTTATCCAAATGCTGGAACAACATTTTAAATATGGTAGTGAATCAAGATGATCCCGAAGATGAAATTCCTCTAAGTGTTGTTAGAGAAAATTTGCAAATGAATTTACGTGAATTGGAAGAAAGCGACGCCAATGTTTTATGCGCCTTACTACCCGAGGTTTGTATTCTCTGAAATGTACTTAAAATTGTGTGTTATTCTATATTTTTTCATATGTTGAATATACGGCCTCGAACGTTAAAGAATGGAATGAGGATGCTATTGAATGTGAAGATAATGAAGTAGAAGCCATATCCGATGAAGATGATTGTGTGGAGGAACCAAAGAGGATGATTAAAGCCGGGGAGGCTGTCGATATTTTCAATGAGGCGTTGGATTGGGCTGAAGGTGAAATGGTTGAACAGCGAGTTTTAAATGTTTTAAGAGACTTACGTGAGAAGGCAGTTTTAAAAGTTCTCGACCAAAAGAAACGGCAAAAGAAGATAACCGACTTTTTTGAACATTAGCTTTATATTTCTACGGGCTTATTCAATAAAACTATACAACGTTTATTAAGGTCGTATTTGACATATTTCTGTGAAACATTTGTCATATAAGAGCTTATTAAACATTGCATATTTTTTATGAATAAGCCCGCTAGCATTTATGTATATGAATATGTATAGAAATAAGTATATTTTTGTTTGCTGCAAACAAACTTAATGAAAAAGTTCCTTTTATGTTTTAAAATAAAACAAAAATTTAAACTATTTAAATTAAACTTTCATTTATACAGGAAAGAACTTTAGGTGGTAAGTAAATGACTTGGTTTTATTAAAATTTTGTGCCATTTGTAAATATGAACAATCCCAAAAATTTGAACTGCCCTTGTTTTCATTAGTTCATATTATCGCGAGTGCACTGTAGTAAGTGTTCATTTTAATCAAATTTGCCAATGTTTGTACATCTTTTGTGTGTCAGTATATTTTGCACTAGTGTGTAAAGTCGTTTATATCTAATAAGGCGCGGACATGACCGAGTTAAAACTACGACGGAGTTACAACGGAGCAAAAAAATAACAACACACATTTACTGAATAGCACTAATTCATATGGTGAACTTCAACATCTGTTTACGCTCGAGAAGAGCCCGAGAATGAGAGCAAACAATGGCCATACAATAAGGAATTTATGAGTAACATTCTTTCTACATCGGCGTAGATAGCCTGAGGGGTTTTTAAAATTTATTATATTTAACTTATTTTTGGCAAGAGAAATAATGTAGATATGTATATACCTACTGTTATTTAGTTTCAATAACATACGCGTACATTTTTAGTTATCTTTTATTTAGATCTAGAACGTTGTTTATGTTGCCTTTTCTGATATGAAAATGAAGTGTCAGTAATTCCGAAATTTATTACAAAGTCTGTAAAATATCGTTACAGAATGCCAAAAACATACACAGAAATAGTTTTTATGCAGATAATTTCGATAGTTTACAAAATTTCGTTAAATGCTTAAATGACGATGCTCGAAGTAGTTCTGAGTGCAAGGAACTAACACAAATCCCAAATTTAAAAAATCAGTTGTTATTCCTTCAGGAACACTTTGGAAATTTGCCTAAACTAGTCACATATTTTGAAAATCGAATCTCAAATTAAAAAATGGATTAACCACATTAGATGTGGCTATTAATAATTCCAAGTGACTTCGGATGTGGCTTTCGGCAAAAGTTAGACGCAGTTTTTGATAGAAATTCAGATTTAATAACATTGCGGCAATTGTGTATGCTAAATACGCTGAAATAAAAGAATATTTCCAGTACGCACATATAACCAGTTGCGATGTAGAAAGGACGTTTTCTATCTACAAGAGTGTACTTAATTCAAAGAGAACAAGTCTTACAGAAGAGAAAATGAACAAATAATACGGTATTTTGTATTTTATAGATCACCAGCCACTTGTTATCCAATTATATAAATAAAATTAAAACCTCTTAAAATACAACATTTCAATAGTGCGCCCATGGGCGATGAGTCATGCTTCGCTCGTGTCCGCGCCCTAATATCTAATATAAATGTTGAATATGATATGCCTTTTCTTTTTCTTTGTTTTGATTAGTGTCAGAGTCTAAATTGTTCACTTAATGATGGAGATAAAATAAACAGATCAGGAATCTCTTTACATGGATCGTTCCTGAGAAACACGAAAAGGTATCAAATTAGCGTATAATTAAAAAACAAAGAGTCACATGTTTATCTAAGCTGGCAGCTAGGAAAATAAAAATTTTGTTTTTGTGGGAATTCAGTACCGTTTCAGTATCTCAACCAGTTTTGGCCCTTACTAAGTAATATAAGGGTTATTATTCATGGGTTTCATTACACCATAAACAAGCAAAAATTAAACTATTTGTCGTTATGGGGGCCACGGAAATCTGGACTAGTTATAAACATTGAAACATAAATACATTTATCTAATTGATAGCCGTTCCCTTGTCGTCTACACCACCACATAAAATACCAAAGAAAAACAATTATCAGTGGTGAATTTAAAGTTTCCTACGAATGTTGATACGTTCATAATTATAAAGAAAAAATAATTAAAAACATGGTAAATAATTATAATCATTTCACACCGCCAAACAACTTCTTAGAACCAATTCTTAATTTAAAAAATGAGGTGTGGCCACCACACGACTTTCTTATACGTATGAGCGTTTCAAATTATAGAATTTTAAGAATTTTTTTATACAAAAATTATTCAAAATCCTATTCTAAGTACTTCTATTCTCTTAATAAATCTCTATAGAATGCATACTTTGCAAGATATTATCAAAAAAGTGCTATTCGCTAAGAGTAAAAGTGCTACTTCTGGTCCGAATTTTGAAATTTGTTTTATACAAAAGATATTGAAAATTATGTTTTAAATACTTTTATACCCGTAACGTACTTGTCTAAAAAGCATGACATGCGAAATATTCGCAAAAAACTGATTTCCTATAAGAGTAAAAGACCTACTTCCGGTAGGAATTTCGAAAAACTTTTTAAATAAAATTATTTTCAATTTCAATTTTAAGTATATATGAATTCTTTATAAATTTGTTTAAACTTAGTAGTTGACGAAATATTGTCAAAATTCGATTTTTTCGCTTAAGTAAACTGCTACTTCCGGTTTACCGATTTTACTGAAAAACTAATCAGATCTCAAGAGGGAGATTATACACGTAAATACAAAATTTGGAATTGATATCTATAGCGGTTTGGCCGCTATCGTGGTCACACACACACACAGAGACACACAGACACACAGACATTTTTTAAAAACCACTTTTTTGGTATCAGGGGACTTGAAAACGTGGACATCTGCAAAAATCTCGAGGTCGAAAATTTTCATCATCACAATACTTCCTCAACTACGTATAAGAAACTAAAAAAGCAACACCGAACTTCGAAAAGAAACTACGAACCGGGTTCACCTGTCCCCGCGAGAACTGAGTGCTGTTTTTTCGCGCATACTATTCCAAGAACATCTTTTCCAATTTTGTCGCGCCATGTATGCCGTTTAACACACTAATTAAATGCACTATTGGCTGTCTTTAGCTGTGCATATCATGGTCGAAGATAAGCCTTTCGAATGTACTTTCGTATTTTTATAGCCCTTTTATATTAGTTTGTCAAATTCTCTTGACAGCTAAAAGTTACTTATAATCGTGTAAATACTTACAGTACTAGAAGTTAAAAAGGATCCACATATATTGGTCATCAATGATAATCTTTTGATATTGCAGAACACAGAATTCTACTTATCTGGATCCTTATCTCATTATGCTGACAAATTTACGTGGTATAATACCCGTCTGCTTTAAGGTGAACGTTGTCAAGTGTGTGTATAGATCACTTAACGTATGTCTCAAAAGTTTTCGGATATAAGTAAAAGTAAATTTTTTCTATTTTATTTTTTTTTAATAAACATTTTAGCAACAATATTATTCTTATATTGTCTTAATTCCATCCACTAAACAAAACATTTACATGATGGATAAAGGTCCATACTCTTCTATGTCACGTAATTTATTACTTACATGACCCATCAGTTTTTGGACGGTAGCAACGTCGACTTCTCAAATTTTCTGGAAGATTCTGCGTCTTAAGTGCTTCTCATTTTGGCCTTCCCAACCCCCATCATATACCTTTCTGCTCAAATGAGACCAAAATTCCTCAATGGGCCTCGCCTGAAAAACTTGTGGAGGGTTATCTGTCTTCCGGACAAAATTGATGCCGTTTGTGGGTAACCAGTCTTCGGCGTAATTGCACGAGGCTAAATCAGGCCAGAACATTATTTGGTCGTTGGAATGATGTGTGTTTATAAAATTTTGAAGTTTTGTGAGGCATTTTCGTATGTAAATGTCTGCATTGATGGCACGTCCAACATGCGACCGTGAAACACATGCCTCTGGTATGGCCCACCACACCGTCGTGACGTAGAAAACGTCATTACCTTCAATCTCCGAGTTGAACAACGTCCATAACGATAACTTTTTCATGAAAATGAATACGTCTCAAAGTACGGCAACACCTGAAAATTCTTTCCAACTTAGCGGCGATGTATCTTGGAGCGTTTGCTCTTTTGCTATGATTTAGATTATTTCTGGCTAATGTTCGACTAACAGTTGGAGCGTGAAATATAGTAACTTAGGTGCTGATATTTCCAATGTGCTTGCTCTTTCAATCAACGTTCCCTCATCAAGTCGGCTTAAAACTTTGGGTCGTCCACTTTTAGATAAATTGATACAAGGGATACCCTCTTGGCAATCTTTTATTGGCTGATAGATTGTCGAAACAGAGATATCTTTCTTTCTGTAGATTCTAACAATATCGCTCTTAAATACTCGTTCAATCAACTGATAAATACTTCTATGAATATCAAGCTTGTACGACATTGTTGATGATGTTATTTATAAAAAGGATATTTCATATTAAGGGTCATATGTAATGGATCTGTCAACAATGGAAAATGGAAAAATAGCAGATTTTAGATGTAAGATATTTTTGTTGATTTTAAATTTGGAGAAAACCTTTCAACGTCAACTTATGAAGAACTTAGTAATATACCCGGCTGAAGAATCAAATTTAGAAAAAAATTATCGGATTAAAAAAAATTAATTAATATATCAAAATATTAAAAACAAGTTTTCTCAAAAATCCCTCGGAGGAGATTTGTTTGCTTGGGTTCACGTTATAAATTGAATAAAAAGTTACCCCGCTCTGCACTTATTTTTCGTTCAACTATTCTTTACTTTGTTTTAAATGAATATAAAATAAATTAAAATTAGGCAACCCACATTACAAAGAATTGTTATTCTAGTAAAATTCTTTCCCGCGGTTACAATTGTGTAAATATTTGGTCATAAATGAATTTTTATTCGTTTAGATATTGAGTTATTATTTCAAATATTTATTATATATTCCCTATGTGTAATAAGTACTCTAAGATCCTTGGCTTATTAATTTATGTGCTATGCAACCAATATTACATTTTCGATCCACTATATAGGATCCTTAAGCGTGAAACAAAGTACTAAATTTTCATTTCAATGGCAACTGTTATAATTTTCTAATTTTCTTTTAGCAATACATTTACATTTAGATAGGAATGGTGTTTGTCTAGAAGATTTCGGGTGGCGCCCTTTTAGTTTAAAGAAAGAGGGTTTACGTAATATTGACCCGAATAACTAAAAAAAAAATACTAAAGTCATTGAGTAAATGTAAGGAACAAAATAAATTGCGTAGGCAAATTCATTACATAATTTTCAACTTTGCTATAAGTATTCATAATAAAAAATTACTTCCCAAGCAAATGTTACGGAACAATAAATAACTGCACTTAAATAAATGAAATACTCCAACAATACTTTCTACTTTAAAATTGAAAGCTCCTATAAATTCCCAGTAACAATTTTAAAACCACATCTTCAATTCTCAATTAACATTTATTGTATACGTATCGTCTTCTATTCTCTCACGGAAAACGATTTAAGAAGAAGAATTGTAATGGATTCGATTCTTTCCTGTATTTCTCCGTCATTTCCTGAGACGGCGTAGAGGAAAAGGTAACCCCACATACACGCATTACGAATTTAAATATACTCCTGAGAGGGAGTAATATATGAACGTTTCGAAACAGAGACTCAATCCTGCCCCCTTCACGTTTTCCACACACGCCTACATACATCTATATAAATGCTCACACATACATTTACTTACACCCAGTGTCGATACATTTCAATTTATTTAATAATATATAAGAAAAAGAAGCCGCAACTCTGCCCCCCCCCCCATTCCCGACGTAACCCCGAACCACCCTTTAGCACCTGAAACGGAACTGATGTTGATGGAGGATACACCCTTACCCCGTTCCTGTACATTATTTATCATCTTGAGTGAGCGTCACCATTGGTGAGAAGAACTTCTCACGGGTTAAGTGCAATCCAACGTACATTATTTACAAGAACGACTTGATAGAGTGACCTATACACTCTGATCATGTCCTTCCTGATGGGCTTTTCACATAAATTTATTTTTGACTCGGCTTGATGCGGCTATGCCTCCCAACGGGCCGGTCTCATTTTTTTATGTCCGCGACGACCGAACAGTTCTAGAGCGAGATGCCGGGAAGCAAAGCGTACATTACGATGTAATAATGGACATAAACCGATAATTTAGTGCATTATATTTTTTTGTTAGAATTGCAGGAAAATGCTTTTACATCGCAAAAAATATGTCCGCCGAACCAATCGAGGCTCATAAATTGTTGTATTAGCAACGAGTGATTTTCTGTTACATACATTTCAAATAAAACTTATACAATGGATTCTCGTCATGTCGAGAGTTTAGAGCAACAAAACAAATCCATATTATATAGAGTGAAACACAATTTCGCGGCAAAACATTTGTTATTCTAATATAGTCAGTCTAATAACAATAATAATAATAATATACGTTTATTTAGCAATTGTCATTATTTTACATGATCCAATGTACGGAAACAGTATGGATATAGCGAAATATTTCGAAAATGGTTTACTGGAACTCGCTGAAAGTTAGCACACTTTTAGAAGGATTGGGACTCCTTCATTTGACTTTTTACTTTCTTATACGTAGTATAAGGAAGTATTGTGATGATGAAAATTTTCGACCTCGAGATTTTTGCAGATGTACACGTTTTGAGGTCCCCTGATACCAAAAAAGTGGTTTTTTAAAAATGTCTCTCTCTCTCTCTCTCTCTCTCTCTCTCTCTCTCTCTCTCTCTCTCTCTCTCTCTCTCTCTCTCTCTCTCTCTCTCTGTGTGTGTGTGTGTGTGTGTGTGCGTGTGACCACGATAGCGGTCAAACCGCTGTAGATATCAATTCCAATTTTTTTATTTACATGTATAATCTCCCTCTTGAGAACTGATTAGATTTTGAGCAAAATCGGCAGACCGAAAGTAGTAGTTTACTTCAGTGAAAAAATCGAAATTTGCAAATATTTCGTCAATTACTAAGTTTAAACAAATTTATAAAGAATTCATATGTAATTAGAATTAAGTTTGAAACAAAATGTCTTAAAAGAGTTTTTCGAAATTCCTACCGGAAGTAGGTCTTTTACTCTTATCGAAAATCAGTTTTTTGCGAATATTTCGCAAGTCATGCTATTTAGACAAGTACGTTACGGGTATAAAAGTATTTAGAACATAATTTTCAATATATTTTGTATAAAAAAAATTTCAAAATTCAGACCGGAAGTACCACTTTTACTCTTATCGAATAGCGATTTTTTGCAAATATGTCGTAAGTTATGCATTCTATATATATTTATCAAGAGTACAAAAGTATTTAGAACTGAATTTGCAATATTTTTTGTATATATGAAATTTCAAAATTCGGACCGGAAGTAGCACTTTTACTCTTAGCGAGGAGCACTTTTTTGATAATATCTTGCAAAGTATGCATTCTATAGCGATTTATTAAGCGAATGAAAGTACCTAGAATAGGATTTTGAATAAGTTTTGTATAAAAAAATTCTTAAAATTGTATAGTTTGAAACGCTCATACGTATAAGAAAGTCGTGTGGTGGCCACACCTCATTTTTTTTTCAGTTTTACACGTCCGTTGTATTCGAGATACAAGGATAAATTTATGTTTTTTAAATAGCATGGAGGGTCAATGTAAGTTTTCTTAAAAGAGTCTTCTTTTCTCCACTCGATAATATTCCTACCTTAATCGCATAAAAACAGAATTATTTTTTTTGTAAAAATTCAATTTTGAATAATAATATTAAGTTACCTTTTGAAATGATGTTTTTAATCTGTCGTCAACTTCGACCAAAAATAAAAAAATAACGCATTTTATTATAATTGAACTCTTGTATATTTTAAGAACAATGAAAATAGTATATTATGCAATGAGCATTTAATGATAGCTATTAAGACACGAGTAAGAATATTACAATACGAGCCGAAGGCGGGTATTGTACTGAATACGAGTGTCTTAATAGCCATTAAATGTGAGTTGCGTTCCCTATTTTTTCTACGACCCCATAATAAAACATTATTTTTTGAACATTCCATTCATAAATTGAGCGTAAAATTTTCCGTACATCTTTGCGAATTTAGCTGGTAATAAGTTGTTTGTGACTACTAAGGCGTGTTCCATAATTTCTGGTGGAGTCAAATTTTGCTTTTCACTGTCATTATCCCTCATTTTTACAGTTTATATTTTCAAAAAAGCACAAATTTTAACTACTTACTAGTAAATTGCAGAGAACTGTCACATTTAATTAATTTTTATATCTGTCAGATATGCAGTCGCTATATTGAATATTGAATGAATATTGGAATGTCGCATTCCTATTGGATATAAACTTGTATCTTAATGAAAAATCTGTATTCCTACTGGACATAAACTTGTATCTTAATAAAAATCTGTATCTTATTGGACATCATTAAAGTACAGGTTCGGCATATCTAATAATACAATTAAAGTATGGGAGTAAAATAGTATATTAAAATACAGGTAACAGAAGGCCTTTCATTCCAGCATGATTTCCAAATTCGGACAGGAGCGCGCAGCGCGAGTGCCCTTAGGAAAGAATGCTGGAATGGCCTTCTGTTACGAGTGTTTTACACTATTTTCTCTGTTTCGGATTATATTTACATTATTTATTTATAGAAAAATTGTTATAAATATACATTAAGGGAAATTTTGATAACGTGACGTAGTCTCTTGGTAGCACTGATTTTATTTGACAGCTGACTTTTGTGAAAATTATTTGAATTGAAAAGTTTGCTTAAATTAGAAAAAAAAAGCTCATATTATCTGTGGGCGGAATGTCAGACGAAGAGCTTCAATCTGAGCCACCAGATTGCGTGACGTGGCCTCCAACGCCATAAATAATTTGCTACCAGGTAAATCGAAAAGCAATTATGAAAAGGAATATGAAAAATTTATGGCACCCGCCTATTTCTACTTAAATAGAAAGTTACCAAATATCGTTTAAGAATGTAGTCCATTCTAACACGAAAATGGGTGCTAGAATAACGTTGTTCTAATACCGAAACAGAGAAAAAAGATGTTTAAATTGTATAAATAGTTTATATCACAAAATATACTCAAAATGCTCTTCTTTAATTTCTTGACAGTAATGAATGTGTTGAACAAAATTTTGCAAGGGATCTATCAAATTATGAGGAGAAATCATGGCAATCTCATTTCCTATACGTTCTTGCAAATCTGCAATATTTAATAGTCTGTTTAAATAAACTCGATTTTTTAAATGACCCCACGGGAAAAAATAAAGTAGGATCAATTCAGGTGACCTAGGTGGCCATTAAAGTTCCCCTCCGTCCTATCCATTTATCAGGAAAAGTTTGGTTTAACGTTGGCGTACTACGCGACCAAAATGTCACCGTCCTCCGTCTTGTTGAAACCATATGGTTTCTGCTGGTATATTTTATTTGCTGTAGTTTGGGAAGATTTTTCTGAGCCCGAGAACAAATTTTGTTGTAAAAGTTGTAAGTATCTTTCAAAAGTCATTACTATTAATGAAAAAACACCAAAAATATTCCGATGAATAAATCCACACCAAACATTAATTTTTTGGGGATACTCTGTATAAACTTGTTCCATCCAGTGTAGATTTCTGTCAGACCAATACCTACAGTTATGGCGGTTAACATTCCCATTTAAATGAGAAGTTGATTTATCAGAGAAGAGAAAGTGATTGTTGAAGTTACCGTCTTCTTTTATATTGTTCATCATTGTTTCGCAAAATTCTTTTATGCGGTCAATCATCTTCACTCAGTTCTTGTAACTAATTATTTCACATAAGCTTAATTTTTGTAATATATGCCAATGAGAGAAGAACGATGGCAGCATTTTCAAGGCTAACTTAGTTTTAATTTTCATCAAAAAGAATTCGTAATTCGTAGAAAGAAATTAGCTTCTCATCTATTTTCTGATAATCTTCCCCAGTAATTTCTAACACACTGGTAAAACTTTTCACATATATACATTTATACGAAAAGCATATATGCATGTGTTAGGATATACACATACATCTAGTGTCATTACCGACAATCAACGCACAGACACCGTGTTTCGGTCTTTAAGGCCTCGTCAGTGTACGTGCGACTGCCGGTAATGACTTTTAAACTAATATCACTACTTATGTCGGTTTACCTGGCAAATACCCGTCAGAATATCACAACGATATCTGGCACCCAAAAGCGATGGTTTCTAGTTGCATTCACATGCCATAAAGAAACCTGCTTGTTAAAAGTGTATTCCGCAAAATAGAGACTCTTTAGGTGGCACCACCAATTAATATGAAAATGAAAAGTGTTAAATACATAGATGTTTCAACTAACGTCAAGTGGTAATACAATTTACATAATAATTCAAAAATTTTCTTTGGGATATAGCGACCAAAAAGGGAATAATAAATACAATTACACCATTTTTCTTTTTTCAACGTTTTAACAATTATTATTTCCTTTTTCACAGTGTATTGAAACCTAATACAACAACAGAAATAAAAATAATTTTATATTAATATTATATTTTAATACTATTTACAAATATACATTTGTACGCAAAGCTACATGCATGTGTTGGGACTACACACATATCTAGTATCATTTAAAAGTCATTACCGCCAGTCACACGTACAAGGCCTTAAAGACCGAAACACGGTGTCTGTGCGTTGATTGTCGGTAATGACACTAGATGTGTGTGTGTACCCCAACACATGCATACGTATGCATATATGCTTTGCGTATAAATTTATATATATGAAAATAATATTACCTCCTGATGTTAGTTGTAGCATCTATGTATTTAACACTTTTCATTTTCACACTGGTAAAATACTTATCATCCGCAAATCTTTATATTCATTAACCTGTCTTATCGTAGCTACTAAAACAACAACAGCTTTCTTCCAAGTACTTGGAAATACGTTGATGAACATACAGGAGTTGATAAAACGAGTCAAGTAAAGCAATATAGCAAGACATCAGAGTCTCAAAATTTCTATATTCAAACCATCGTAAGCCGCTGAAGTCATCCTACTTTCTTTAATAAATTTGAAAATTTTATGCTCATCAAGAGTCTGCAACTTAAAATACAAATCGTTGCGTGTTTTATTTGTTTCGTAATAGTTTAGCAATTCAGTTTATCAATATCGACTGTAGGGGATCCATTTATAAAAAAATCATTGATGTTCCGGTATTTAATTATGACTCTTTGACCTAATATTTAAAGAATGTAGTTTTTCCACATAGTCTTAGAATCAGGCTGTTTGATGGTGTGCTCAAAAACTGCTCGTACTTTAATTTTTAGGGCTACACTGGTTACATTTCTTACATTTTTATAACAATCCAAGTGACCACGAGTTTTTTTATAGACATTATCTCTTAAGTTCATTAATAACTTCGAATTATCCGTAAGCTATGGTGGATTTCTTTTTGTTATTTTAACATATCTCGCTGGTACATTAACATTAATAACTGACTAATAAGCAACCTAACTTTCTCGTCAAGGTCGTATATGTAGAATAATCTTTGCCATGGCTCCATTTTCAACTGAAGCCGAAACGCCATCTTTATGTCGACACATTTAAAAATCAATCCTAAAATTTAAACTGCGCTTGTGGGATTATAATGTCAAGTTTAAAAATTATAATGAATTCAACAGGTCAGATATTGCAAAACGTAAAATTCACTAAAATTCAAATGGGCAATCAATAAATCATTTATAGGGACATCATATCTTCCAATGAAAAATGTTATGTTACTTCACTAATATAAGCAAGTAAAAACAAATAAAACACTTGGTATTGTTTCACAAATATATATAATTAAATACTCGATGTACATTTCGCCTTGCGGCATCGTCAGGAGTTCTAGAGAAACTAAAGTAAAATTTAATATACTCTAACTACCTACTTCAAACAAAAATGTAAATAGAAAAAAATATACAAAAATATAAAATTATGAAAAGGTCATGACTTATCTGGAAAGACCGTTTTTACAATGCTAGGGTTTATTAGCGGTGAATTTATGAGTTCGGTTTGTTCATTAAGAACATTGCCTGGTTGTAAAAGTAAACTTTCTTTTATAAAATAACCTTCTAGAACATTCATTTTTTTACTTTTATTTAAACTATACAGTACTTCTAAATTGTCTATTGAAAAATGATGTCCCGTGTCTAAAATATCGTTAGCTACACTTGAATTTTCATAATTTAATTTAACAGCTCGCATATGTTCTGAAAATCTTTATTTGAAATTTCGCCCCGTTTGACCTATATAAAATTTACTACAATCACTACAATTAATTCTATAAATTCCTGATTTGTTTTGTTTAGGATTCGCTGCTTTATTATTCGTTAATTGACTTTTTAAAGTGTTATTATTATAGAGGGCTATTTTAAAATCCAGCTTCTTTAAATTCTCATACTTATACTACCTAAATATGGAATTTTAACCCATTGTTTTAATGTCAAGTCCTATAATATTGTTAACCGCAATAGTGGCTTCTTGATAACGATACATTTAAAAACTACTGAATGATGACTGTAATAATTGAAAATATATTAATAAACTCTGGTTCATAGCATTACATATTCCTTCATTCATAGAATTGGTAAATAAACATTATTTATTTCAACCTTAGACAAAATTATTCCGGCGCCCTACGTATTACAGTTTCGTCTATTGAAAAACTTCATACATGGTTGAAGATTTCATACCACGTTCCACATTTCCATCTACTTAAGTGTTACGTTATACTACTATATCAAATTCCTTCCCCGGGCATATTGAATCTAATATATTGTTATGTAATAATATACGTGGAAAAAATATACATATGAAAAAAGGATATTTTATATTCAAACACTTTCTAATATTAAATTCACTTCTGTCGCACAGAATATAATAGTGATGCTTTCAAATATAAATATTTCTTTATAAGAAATATTTCAATAGCGTACTAGTTTATTTAAACACTCTTACTACTGTACACCAGGGTTGATTAAAATAATGATTTTTGATTTATTTTAAACATTGATAATTTATTTTCTTTGTTAGGTATTAAGAACTTATAACCGATTGCACGCGAATCTAAAATGAGTAAAAACTGACAAAATATATGTGTCTGCAAGTTATCCGCGAATATGTTGAAGCATGCCGAAATTTACGTCACTCTGTATCGTATAAGAGCCGTATGGGGTCACTTTCACAGCAAATTGTAGCTTCAGCTCAAATGATCATAAAAAATTTGAAAGGTTAGTTGAAACATATTTAGTTTTGATTACCATCAGTTCTTTTAAATGAAATCTAAGTAATGGATGGTCGATTAAATTAAATTAACTTAAACAAGTAAAAGAACATTATGTTCAAGATGTATAATTTTTTGCATTACCCCTTTAATTAATGCTTGGTGCAAAAGAAAGGCGGCAAGAAACTGATACTGCCTGAATATGTTTGATGAGGTGCGTTATTCTAAATATTTAATCCAAGTTTGTAAATCAACAAATACGTATAAGTAATTTAAAAATCGGCAAACTTTTTGACAATTACTAATTGTGCTTTATTATACAGGGTGAGTCATCACCCTGGAGAAGGCATATTGTGACTCTCTGAGAAAAGATATTTCGTTGCGGCTTTTTTCGTATGATAGCAACTTATTAAGAGTACTTTATAAATTTATTTTTTTATAAAGTTATATTTCTCGAAAACGAGGTGGACTCAATTTTTGGTAGTGTTGTTCATAATAAGAGGTCCTACTGCAAGATCATTTTATTATTATTTTCACTTACTATTTGCTTATGCACAAAAATGGATTAAATTACATGAAACGTTCTTGTCTAAAAGTCAATTTATTCTTGTATGTATATCGTTATAGTTTTGTGAGCCATGATATTTGCCACGAAATTGACAATTGAATGGATGACATTTAATACGTTTCATCTCACTTTCTCTGTATTGAATTACTGTCTTCTTCCGAGATAAAATCTGGGGGATACCAAGTGGGCACTAATAATGGTCTTCTACTCGATATCGAATGACATTGGATAATCCAGTAGACAAAGTGGACACCACATCATCACTGTCATTAAAGGGATTACATTAGAAGACATATTCACAAACCGACCTGAGACGATTACTACAATGGACGTAAACAACATCAGAAGAAAACTGCCAGGACCGTTACCTCAAAATGTAACTGTTCATGAACGCATCAACAGTTATAGTGCAGAAACAAGTAAGAATGTAACTTTCTGGTTAAACTTAACTGCTCTCTAAAGTAAGTAATCCGAAGAAAATTCATATATATTTTATTTTTAACAAGGAAGTTACAGTAGGCGCTGTCGGTTGGGATTAAAATATTGCGACTTACTAATGCCTTAATTTTTTTACAATTTTCTAAATCTATAATTCATAAACCCATAAAATAATAGCCGTATTACTAAAACCATTATGTACAGACAATATTTACATATTCTAAATATTTTTTGTGTAGCACAGAGGTCACGTCATTAGTTTTACTTAAAAAATCTATGACTTCCATTAAATCCATTATAAATAAAAATGAAGCGGCAATCATATTATGTAATCCAACAGTTTCTAACAAACATAATTGCAATCTAAAAGTGAAGATAACCGTTTTGTAAAAATAATAATTTTGTAACTCGAAACAAGTACACCATTAACTACAGAACCAACAACCTCGGCGCTGAAAACTTTAACCTAATGTTAAGTAATAAAATTCAGAAAGTTTTCATCAGAATAATAACACCAGACACATAACTTTGCAAGCTTTGATGAAAGATCGCCATTATAAATAAGTAAGGAAAGAATTTAAAAGAAGCAAAATTAAAAATTCTTGCATTGTCTGCACTGGAAGTTGAAAGTAATTATTCTATATCTTGCTTGCTTATATTTTAATTAAACTTTATCCAGATTCTAATATTTAGAAAAACTAAATTAATTTATCATTTACTTAATATATACACTCCTGCAGTTGGTGTATAATAGTACATATTGTTGTGACCTATGCTTGGATTGATATATTTATATTATTTATTATTCGATAAATAACATAAATATTCATTTTATTTTTCGAAGTGCAAAGATATGTAGACACCTTTAAAATGTGCTTCTATTATAACAAGTGTAACATCTACTTGCAAATGTGGTGGTCTGTAGACATCTAGGCCATATGTACACATACAAATCGTTCATTCTATGACCTTCACTACGACTTATCCGCAGTTTTCATATCTAACAACTTGTATTTAGTAAGAAATGAACTACGTTGTCAGTATATATTTTTCAATATGCATTTTTTCGATAAAAAGTGGTATCAATTCGTTTTAAATGAAATGTAAACGGAATGCGAAAATGAACATATTGCAACATGATATACCCATAAAACAATATTAGAATTATAGAATGTGTAGTACCACTCTCTTTAAAGGAAATAGAAATTGTATTTGCAAAACATTTTCCACTTCTATGGTCATTCGACAAGATAGCATAACTCACCATTTCTCTTTAATTCAGAATTACATATAGGGGAATTTTTATTTAAACGTATTTTCATATAAACTATTAGTAACAATTGAAGAGTCCAACAGCACAACAGTTTTAGATGGACGGTGCAATACTTACGGTTTATTGCATCTGACTGGACGGTTATTCTAAAGTTTACGTTATCATTGATATAAATAGCAAAACTGATAATAACCTAATAACAAAAAGACAATTAGGAAAGAAAATTCCTGTAGTTTTCATGGGAAGATTCTAGATTTATCAAAGACGACGTCCAAATTTACTACATGGCAGATAATGACTACTGTTGCTGAACGCTGTAGAGATATATGGGTTTCTGGAATTGAGATTCTTAAAGTAAGACTTTATACTACACATATAATAATAATAATAATAATAATAATAATCTTTATCGACGACTAAACAATAAAGTAGGTATTATATTAATCGATATTTGTTAATAATAGGACTCATAATACCCAGAGGGAATAATGAAATGCGACCGGGGAATAATGACACATAACGTTACCATTATTCCCTACATTCCGCCAATAAGAACATAACGTTCCCACGTTGTCGTAGTAACGGTAGACAAGTCCGGCCATTTTACTATCTGTCAAACGTCATATTGATATAGTAATCTGACACTTTCGTTAAATTATTTTGATTTTTTTTTAGTAATCTTCAGTTAGTCGTAGATAAAGTAGTGTATACAAACTCGCAATAATAACTATTGTTCCCTGGAGCCGAGTTACTCCCTAGCCTCTTCGCGGCTCGGTTCGTAAATTCGGCTCTCGGGAATAATAACTGTCACTATTGAGTCGTTGTATAAACTACTATTATTTCCTGTAGACTGACGAATCATAATGTAGACTAACAAATCATATTTTATATTACAATCATCCGGGAAATCACGAGGTGCAAGTTTAAATGACGACAAATATACTGCGTCCAGTCTTCCACTTGGACCTTGGTATAATACAGTGAAATCATAAAGAACTTAAAGTAAATTTGCCTATAAGTATCCTAACCTAATTCTGTGCTATAAATAATATAACAATATAACAATTAGAGCGACGCTGCGATTCCATTCGAAATCCCTATCGACTGACATTGCTTCTCGAAAACGTGGTCAAAAAGTTTGTATCTAAATGTTCTGGCCTAAGTACTCCCCAGGTGCACATCCGTCCGGAAAGATATTCTCCGAAATAAATACGGTGGAGACTTCGCCACAATTATGCCGCGATACAGGCACACCGCCCGTGACACAAAGCGATTGTTCATATTCAACCATCGACAAGATTTTAGTTTGTGTGAAACATGGTTGTACTTAGGAATGCCGTTGATGAATCTGAAGCAAAAATTTTGGATCCTTCGAACTCTATTTTGTGCAACAATATCTATACACAACCAATACACCGTTAGACACTGCAAAAACTGAGAAAGGACAAGTGAGTTGGTCTTTTCTGACAGATATCCCTTGTGAGAGTGAAGCAGCTTCAAGTTCGAATGTGCTCTCTGTATGTTAGTATTTATTTGCTTTCTAAATCTGAACGAGTTATCTAGAAACAGACCCAAGTTCCTGGCATCCTCAGCGATCGCAATATGCCCACCACCCACCTGCAACCGAACCCGCCCAGTCCAGTGTCTCACCGGTCCCGTTCTCCCAAATAACACAGCGATCGATTTGTGGTGGTTTAAAATTAAATTGTGTTTAGTACAGGCTGTATTAATGTGATCCAGATCTCTCTGGATCAATTGCAAAGATTCATGGAATAGAGAGGGACTGAAAGAGTGAAGCAGTTGCGTGTCATCCGCATACATTTGAAGATCGCAAGTCTTTACTTTGTTAAATAAACTACTGGTATATATTGAAAATAGTAATGGAGTAAGACTGGATTCCTGAGGAATATCTGAGGTCTGTTGAACATTGCTTGATATATTATTTTCAACTTTCACAGCCTGTGATCTATTCCAAAGGTAGCTCCTTAACAAGTTAATTGCCGATTCATCCGGTCCGATGAAATGTAGAATTGATAAGATAATATCATGACTAACAGTATCGAAGGCTTTACTAAAGTTAAGTAGAATAAGTACTCTTAGCTTACCCTTATCTGTCCCATCAATTATTGAATCCTTCACGTTGAGAAGGGCTGTTTCACAACTGAATCCCGGACGGAATCCCGATTGATAATCAAGAAAAGCATTCGAGTTAAGAACATACTCTTAGAGCTGCGTGCTCAAGCCTTTTTCAATTATTTTTGACAAAACTGAAATCAAGCTGATAGATCTCAGATCCGAGAAATTATTAATTTCTTCAACATTCGACAGGTTATCGGGTATATTATTTTTGATAGAGCTAGTTATATTAAGGGACTTAAGAGTTATCCAAATAGTTTTCGTATTGGACGATTTAAATTTGTTATTGAGGAACGCTTTCTTCTCGTTTTCAATAGCATGTTTTGTGTAATTTCTAAGGGATTTATAACTATTCCACTTTTCAAGCGATGGTTTTACCCGAAACTCGGCTTTCGCTTTATCACGCAATTTCATCAATAATCTAATATTATCGGTTATCCACGGAAGACTGTTTCTTTTAACCGTTGCACATACAAAGGGGGCATGTACATCAAACAATTTAATTATTATAGAGTTGAGGAAACATACCTTGTCATTGACGTCTTGAATATGAAGTACATAGTGAAACGGAGATGATTCCATGTGAAGTTGAAAGAGCTCTCTATCAAAAACATATTGTTTAATCAAAATACACTTTCTTGGCTGTGCCCTACTGAAATAAACAACTAAGTTTGAAACACATGTCTGCGTCTGCCTTATCCTTAATAGTTACATTTTCACTTTTGATTTACACAATTCCACATTATGATGTTTCTTTGTTTTATTACTCAACACATTAGTCGGTACGAAAATGAAAAGTGTAAACACATGGATGTTAAAACTAACATCAAGCAGTAAATAATTACTGTGACTTACATATATACATATGCATATATACATATGCATATATGCATATACGTTTTACGTATAAATGTATATATGTAAGTCACAGTAACATTAGTCGGTATTGTTTGTCATGTAGTGAAGTTAAATGTCGACCTTGATAGATAAACGATTTTCTGATGAAAGCTACATGAATGGTACCAACTGCTCTATCCCTACAACTTTACACTTTCACTAAAATTGCACAATTTTACGTTTTCATCTTTCTATATTTTGTTGGTCGGCATTGTCTGCAATGCAACAAAATTTTATGTCGATTTTGGTAAATCAAAGATATTCCAATGGAAACAACACAAATAGTTTCCTTTCCTTATTGTCATTTTGGTACTTGTTTATCATTTCTTATAAATAAAGCCTGTACGTAATTTCTTGAATGTTATTGGCTACGAATAATAAATATTAATGCAAATAATAAATGGGTGGCGCACCTCATTCCTGTCGGTTTATATGCGAAAAGTAGCAAAGTATTTTAACAATTTTTTTATCAAGAGTTGTGTAAGTTCATTAGGGACACGTTTTAAAATTATTTTGAAATATACAGAGTGATGCAATAAAATGTTTTGCACCAAAGTAACAAAATTTAAATTAAATGGAACAACTTGTATATTATGATGGCATATTTTGATACTATAGGCTAAATAAATGCCACTTACTGTTATATTCCGTATTCCTAACTCAATCTATTTTCAAGATATTTTACTATTTTAGAAAATGTACATCAAAATTTAAGAGACATTTTTGTCATATTTGAGCGAATTATTTTAAATTGTATTTACTGTTTACTCAAAGCATCACACTTTAAGATAAGTTTAAGTTGATATCTAAAAATTATACAGAATGTTTAAAAACAACATTTTTGTTTTGTAATTTAGGATTTTTAATTTCAGACACTAATTTCTTGCAATTAATTTTTCAAAATTAGGCTTTGACGGTGTTATTATTGCTTCAAACACATATATTATTTGACTGTGACAGTACATATTAGTTAAGACATCATCGCTGTTCGACGTCGTTTAAATAATTTTTTTACTGTTAAATACGTTATCATTTATGACACACTAAAAATTTGTTCATATTAATTCAAAAGTTTTGAGTTGGCAGTACTTATTATTTGAACTGACATTTAATTAAAAATTAGTCAAAGTCTAAAAATTGAATACAAAATTAAAATCTCGTCGAAAGCATGCATTCTACTGAAGAAATACATCCTGAAATTCGTGAAGCTGCCAATATTGCAATGAATACTTTATTACTTACAAAATCAAAAGACAGATACAACACCATTTATGGTAAATTCATAAATTGGGCTAGATCTAAAAATATAAAAGCTTTCTCAGAAAATCGTTTAATAGTTTATTTTTAAAGTTTACAATCAAATAAATCATTATGGTCTACTTATTCTATGCTAAAATCATCGCTTAATAATATATGAAAATATGGATATATCTAAATATGAAAACTCATAGCATACTTAAAACAGGCAACGAAACACCTTCAGCCTAATAAATCGGCAGTATTAAGCGAAGAACAAATTACTAAATTTATTGTTGGAGCACCAGATTCCTTGTTCCTACTAATGAAGGTAGTCATTTTTATATATTTTAAATTCATACAATACTATATGCTGTATGAATGAATGCTGTATTAATAATGGGTATTTCTGGAGAATATCGACTTGTAGAACTTTGCAAAATGTCATTGAGAGACATAGAATTTAAAAATAATTTAATTGTCAATGGCAAGTGTGTTTCTTCACCTGATGGTCTTAATACAATTGGTAAAATTCCAATTCGAATAGCTGAGTACCTTCAGCTTGATAGCGTAAGTAACTTCACAGATCACTGTTTCCGAAGAAGTTCAGCGACATTGTTGGCAAACCCAGGAGCTGACTTGCATTCAATTAAAAGACATGGTGGACGGAAATTATCTATGGTTGCAAAAGGATATGTCGAAAATTCTCTGCATATCAGAATTCAATTGGCTAAAAAAAATAACCCAGTCAGAGATGTTGATTCCTCCTGCAACTTCTTCGACGTCTGAAATACAAGGATTATCTAATAATACTGTTAATGTTACCTTAACCTCACAATCGAGATCAATTGAAACGAATCAGCTAATCCCTGGAGTATCGATATCTGGCTGTGAAAATTGTGCTATCAAAATTTTTAATAATTGTTCTGTTTCAATTTCTGAAAAGAGTTAATAATGGTAATTTATACAATATTTGTTGCTATTCTGACATTTAATTGCATACCTTTGAAATATAAAAATTTCTATTACATTGCCTCATATTACTGTCATATCAAACCAACGAACTGGCCAGCGTATTAGTAGGATTAGGGATTTATTGTTTTAAAATATTATCAAGTTACTGTAAGTACCAACTTTACTTCCCGGACCCATATGACTGCGTAAAACTGTATGTTATGTTATATGAGTACAAAAAATATTTTTTGTACCAGTAGTAAAAAATCATAGCATTTTTACACATAACAAAGCGCCACGAAATGTCATTTCTCGACCTGGAACTAATAACAGGTAAATAATGAGGCTATTATTGACCTAGGGAAATAATGAAAACAAATAAAACGAATGCCGCAACCATGCACTCGTGCTCGTAGTAGTAGTAGTATGTCAAATTGTCAACCGTCAAAATAAATAACTGTATTTTAGGCACAATTTTAGGTTAACCATACAAGAATATAATATACGCTTATTTAGTAATTGCTATTAATTTTATATTTTCTAACAATACTTTGTTGTATACATGAAAAAATTTAACCTAATAAAGGAAATACCAGTAAGCAGACTTATGGACTAATATACTTACATTACATATTACACAATGTCCATTTGTCTATTAATACATAAAATATGTATGATAGTATAATATGGAATCAATATATCACGTAACTATTACAAATGTAAACAATTATTTAATTCATATTGAAAATTCCTGTATTTATTGCAGGTGTACGTTTTCAGAAGTTACTACTGTATATTTGGAATTATACCATTTTTTAAATTCTGTATATGTTTTCATGTATAAGTGATTAGATTTATGCGGAAGCAAGTTCTCAGCAGCCTATTCTGCAATCTCGCGCATTTCAGGTGTACACCACCTAAACTCTTCAGACACTATAAATGGAATGAAAAATAAGCTAATAAATACTTGACTTTTAGTTTCAGCATTTATGTCAAAACTTATTTGTCAAATTTGTCAACATCAAAATATAGCCTACTTATTTGTTTACATGAAGTTTTATTACAAGGGCATTCTTACATATATGAGTAAATTTATTCATAATTATTAAGGTTTTAAGGTCCAATTAGACTACTGGTACAAAAAATAGTATACATACTTCGGTTGAGAAGACTATTATTGCCCTTGTGGCTTAAATTCCTCGGCGCTGCGCGCCTCGGAATTTAATCTCGCCACTCGGGCAATAATAGTCATCTTCTCAACCTTGGTATGTAATATACTATTTTGTACCAGTAGTAAAAAATCATAGCATTTTTACACATAACAAAGCGCCACGAAATGACATTTCTCGACCTCGAACTAATAACAGGTAAATAATGAGTCTATTATTGACCTAGGGAAATAATGAAAACAAATAAAACGAATGCCGCACCATGCACTCATGCTTGTAGTAGTAGTAGTATGTCAAGTTGTTAACCGTCAAAATAAATAACTCTATTTTAGGCACAATTTTAGGTTAACAACACCAGAATGTAATGTACGTTTATTTAGCAATTGCCATTAATTTTATATTTTCTAACAATACTTTGTTGTTTACATGAAAAAATTTAACCTAATAAAGAAAATACCAGTAAGCAGACTTATGGACTAATACTTACATTACATATATTACACAAGCATTTGTCTATTAATACATAAAATATTTATGATAGTATAATATGGAATCAATATATCACCTAACTATTACAGATGTAAATAATTATTTAATTCATATTGAAAATTTCTGTATATATTGCAGGTGTGGTTGCGTAAGTAGATGTAGGTAGATCTTGTAACATACATTCTATATTTTTTTTATTTACTAGGGAATCTTCGATATAACCTTTAGCTACAAAGTGGTTCCATTATTACAAACTTTTGAGACGTACCATTTTTGCTATTGTGGATGTGAATAATAATTAAATTATCTCTCATAATGACATCAGAAATTAATAAATTACACAACTCATCCTTCGGCATGCACCAGCAGTCTACAGAGATATAAATTATCAATAATTTCAAAGTATTAATATATAAACATACTATCTTAGTTGCAATGTAACATGTGTCGGGTACCTCAGTAAAGAATTTTATAATTTCCTCGAGTAAATACTAATGATTTTTTGGGCTTATAATTTTAAGTTTTTCTTTTTAAAAAGGCAACTAATTTAAAATATTTTGATATGTTAATATCCTCTTTTAGGCCAAGTGTAGCTTTCAACATTGAATATTGCGCCCATAAAGTCGAGGCTTTTTTATTTTTTGAATATTCATGAAAATAAGCCAGAAGTACGTTTTCAGAAGTTACTACTGTATATTTGGAATTATACCATTTTTAAATTCTGTATATGTTTTCATGTGTAAGTGATTAGATTTATGCGGAAGCAAGTTCTCAGCTGCCTGTTCTGCAATCTCGCACATTTCAGGTGGTGTACATCTAAACTCTTCAGACATTATAAATGGAATGAAAAATAACCTAAAAAATACTTGACTTTTAGTTTCAGCATTTATGTCAAAACTTATTTGTCAACATCAAAATATAGCCTACTTATTTGTTTACATGAAGTTTTATTACAAGGGCATTCTTACATAAGTATATGAGTAAATTTATTCATAATTATTAAGGTTTTAAGGTCCAATTAGACTACTGGTACAAAAAATAGTATACATACTACGGTTGAGAAGACTATTATTGCCCTTGTGGCTTAAATTCCTCGGCGCTGAGCGCCTCGGAATTTAATCTCGCCACTCGGGCAATAATAGTCATCTTCTCAACCTTGGTATGTAATATACTATTTTGCAATTAGTACCGTAATCATACCATTTATTTCACTACTGCTGTAATAGGGTCTATTACAGCACTAGTTGCGTAATAGAAATGGAACATTTAAACAGATTTATTTTAAGTTGGTCACATTGCAACAGAAATGGAGATGTCAATATGACATTTTGTAAGCAAGTTTGAGGTTTTTATATTGAAATTCATTGTAAGATTTGATATTTTTAATTAATCTTTGAAATAGTACAACTATTATAAACATTTATATTAACGTTTGAATTATCTTTCGAAGTGATAGTGATACCGTGTGCAGTAGAAACATTCTGTTGAAAATTATCAAAAATGTGTCAATTTTAAATTAACTTGTCAATTTAAATCTTGTGCCAAACCAAGGTGACAACCGCCACAAAATTTCCCTTGATTATCAAATTTTTCTCGTTTTGCTTTTACAAAAAGAGAAATTTTAAAACTAATTGCAAAAAATAGCATAAAAGACACGTTTCATTTGACATTAAAGTACTCATTCAGTTAAGAAACTCGTGGCTACGCCACTCGTTTCTTAAACTCTGAATTCGTACTTTGAAACGTCAAAATGAAACTTGTCCTTTAATATACTATTACAAACTTCGTGCGTGAAACATTTCGCGAATTCGTGTCCATAAACCGCTCGTCTTTCGGCTCGCGCTTTAAAAATGGCCACTCATTCGCGAAATATGGAAAACATATTTCGCACTTGGTTCGTAAATAACTATTAATTATTTAAAATGCGAATCTACTCTCAAAGCGTAAAGGTATATGTGATTTTAGTAATAGGAGAGTGTGACGAAAATTGCTTGCTAGCATCAAAAGTTTATGCTCAAAAATATCCTAACAGGCGTCATTCTGATAGGCGGTTATTAGAAAATGTATTGCAAGTTTTCCGAAGAACATGAAGTGTGTGTTATCAGACACTTACGGGAAATAAAGCAAATTATTTTGTTGTTTTCGAATCTCTGGTAGAAAATCCATACAAGTCAGCGAAAAATAAGATAAACCACTGGAATGGCAGGCGGAGCGTAGGAAGAATTATAAAAATGCACAATTTTTTCCCGTATCTTATTAATTAAGAGGAGCGTTTATCTATCGAAAACTATGGCATTGCCGTTTTGCGTTTTTTGAATTTATTTTGTAATTTTAGAATCTCAAATTTGGGTTAGTGATGCAAAAGGCATCAATTTATAATGTCAAGGCCAGATTTTGTAGTAATTTATTTTCTTAAAGAAGTTATGTGTTTTAGAAATAACCACAAAAATGCATGAATTTCATTAATGTCTACTAACTAAGGCTGGTACAGAAAAGGAAAAAACAATCTCTACGCGCCAGCTGCACATTTGATGAACGATATAAAAAAGAAAAAAACTTTGTGTAATTATTTTTGAAGATAAAAAACATTAAATAGTAAACATTGTCACACACATTTCACACGAGTGTTTTTCAAAGCTATTACGTCGTCTATCCACACTTTACGGTATATCTACGGTCCTAGCAGAGACACAAATCTATCGGAATCGGTCGGCTATTCCAGACTTAAATCCGAGTGACAGTTTGTCATTAAAAAGAAATGTCATATATACCTATAATATTCCAGTGTTTAATAATATAGCAGTTATGGGCTAACGAAAATTGGCTTATTATAAAACACCAACAACATCAACAGTTCCGTAAGTACTCATTCTTTATACATTAAGTTTCCCATCTATAGTATTCCTTTATCTATGACATAATCTGTCAATAAAAATGAAGCACTGTGACAGAACCGAATATCGTCTACCTACACCTACTCATATCGCCTTGCGTCTACCCGTCCCGCGAGTAATATAAGTTGCATAAGTTTCTATTTGTTAGTAAACGCCTCTCTTAAACCCAGCACTTTAGGAAGTAGATTACGATCGACGACTTGTATTTTGTTCTAGAAAAGTTTAGTGAAGATGACAATTTATTGGATTTTATACTTTCTACGGATGAATCATCATTCCACAATAACGAATTACATAAAGGACATAATTTTCACTTCTACAATGACGAAAATCCCCATTTTTTTTAGAACTCTCGATACGCAACACAGATGGTGTGTCAATGTGTGGGGTGGAATAATTGGAGCGCTAGTGATAGGTCCGTTTTTGATGGTAACTTAAACGGCGCCATGTTTCTTCTATTGTTAAGAGATGTTTTGCCTGCACTTTTGGAAAATATACCACTTAATATTCGTGTAAAAAAATGTGGTTACAACTAGACGGTGCGCCACGGCATTTTCAAGTAACGTTAGAAATGAATTGGATAGGCAATATCCCAGTAGATCCATAGGATCCATTCAACTGGCCAGCAATCCCTAGACCTAACAAGTCCCGATTTTTTTTTATGGAGCTATCTCAAACATATTGTCTATGATCAAGAGAGAATTCGTTTATGGATTGAAACAGATGGACATCATTTCGAGCACTTGTTAAAATATTAGTTTTCTGTTACTACTTAAGTTTGTTATTTGTTTAATAAAGTATATATTTGTTATTTGCCTAGTTATGAGGCCTTTTAATTATTCTAAAACAAAACCAATCAAACCGTTAGGTTAATAAATATTAGCATTTTAAAAAATTAATTGTAAGAAATTAATGTTTGAGATGGAAAATCCTAAATATCTAAAAAACTATAAGAGATAGGTACAGAAAACACTAATGAAGTTTTAAAAACCATTAAAATTAGAACGTAAGCATGGTAATAAATACAGGGTGTTTAATTTATAAAGATAAAAGGTGTCTAGTTACAAAGATAGAATAATACAAATGGTATAGAAAAATATAATAATAATAATAATAAGCTTTATTACCCAAATATATCCTCCTTATATAAAAATCAAAAATAATTTTAGATTTTTTAATTAAAGTAATAATAATTTAACATTTTTCATTAAATTTTAATTCAATTTCCTTATTTTATACTGGTGATACATATAGAAAACAATATTAAAAAGAAGCTAAATTACTCTTTTGTATATCCAGTTAGCAAATAAATATCTTTTCCAAATCAAAGGCAAAAAAAACATTTAATATTAATGAATGAGACAAAAACTCAAAATAAAAAACGAAATACATTTTCCCAATGCAATTCTGAAATTCTTTCAGGCGCTTTATCTCCGACAAAGTACATAAAACGAAATGAAAATTACTAATTAGAATATATATATATATATATATATATATATATATAATAGAATAATACAGATGGTATAGAAAAATATAATAATAATAATAATAATAATAAGCTTTATTACCCAAATATATCCTCCTTATATAAAAATCAAAAATAATTTTATATTTTTTAATTAAAGTAATAATAATTTAACATTTTTCATTAAATTTTAATTCAATTTCCTTATTTTATACTGGTGATACATATAGAAAACAATATTAAAAAGAAGCTAAATTACTCTTTTGTATATCCAGTTAGCAAATAAATATCTTTTCCAAATCAAAGGCAAAAAAAACATTTAATATTAATGAATGAGACAAAAACTCAAAATAAAAAACGAAATACATTTTCCCAATGCAATTCTGAAATTCTTTCAGGCGCTTTATCTCCGACAAAGTACATAAAACGAAATGAAAATTACTAATTAGAATATATATATATATATATATATATATATATATAATAGAATAATACAGATGGTATAGAAAAATATAATAATAATAATAATAATAATAAGCTTTATTACCCAAATATATCCTCCTTATATAAAAATCAAAAATAATTTTATATTTTTTAATTAAAGTAATAATAATTTAACATTTTTCATTAAATTTTAATTCAATTTCCTTATTTTATACTGGTGATACATATAGAAAACAATATTAAAAAGAAGCTAAATTACTCTTTTGTATATCCAGTTAGCAAATAAATATCTTTTCCAAATCAAAGGCAAAAAAAACATTTAATATTAATGAATGAGACAAAAACTCAAAATAAAAAACGAAATACATTTTCCCAATGCAATTCTGAAATTCTTTCAGGCGCTTTATCTCCGACAAAGTACATAAAACGAAATGAAAATTACTAATTCCAAGTTGAAAGCATTTCTGAAAGTTGACTGAATAGACGTTTCCGAATAAGGGCGATATCCTTGTAAGTTAATTGTTGTTTACACGGACGACCACTTTTTCTTCGCTCTAGCCTTCAATTTTCCTCTTTGCCGGTTATCCTTTATAACATTACCCCCACTATTCATTATCAGAAACGTGCTGTGCAATAAGGAGAACACTCCAGTTTTGCACACGAAAGCTTGAAGTAATCTTCATTAGTAATCGGATTTAACTGTTTTGATGGCATCCGTCGTTGAACGGCATAAGGGTTGGAGTTCTCCGTTGGGGATTTACGATGTAATTGTGGCTAGTAACGCGTCCTACCCATTTATGATACACCAATTTACACACGGAACACTCGCAGAATACACAGAGATTAGTAGCGTTCAGATGCAGAACCCGAACGAGGGCGTCCGCTCAACCCACCCCTTTATCGCCGCTACTGACGCGATGCGATGGTTGCCCGGCTGATCTCTCTCCAAAATTAAGCCACAGATGGATATATATTCATAATGAAATATGTCTCTGAGCTGTTGTTAATTCGCTAGATGTCGTCGGCAAGGAATAACCAATTATGTTGGATTATGGAGGACCATTAACGTATATTTGTAACATCTGGGCCGGTTTCACTTGTTCGATAAGATCAGGGAAAAATAATGTAAAAATATATGTAGGCATTCAATGTAAAAGGTGCTTGTGCTAATTAATGCTTTTAACTTGCCAAAAAAAAAAACAAATTAGAATTTGCCACTACCGACGCTGATGATATTTTTATATTTACGTTTACTCTCTTCATAGTGGATGAAGTCAATAGTTTATTTTCATTTCATACTAGCTTCTCCAGCAGACGTTTTTCTGCCCTTTCCGGTAGGTGCCGTGATGGTATATACAACGTTGGGACACGGAACGGCTCCACCCTACGGTTAGAAGTACCGATAAAGAAAGACGGCCATTTTGTAAAGGTAAATTTCGCGACACATTTGATTTATCCTAATAATGGATAAGGTACTAGAATTGCCCGTATCCATGGCAATAAGAGAGAATAATAAATTTATAATAAATGTTCAAAATTATGTCCGCGCTGATCTCTGCAAATTGCCGCTCTTCAAGTAATTTTTCCCTGTACTTTTTCTAGCATGTCTCATTCCAAATGCCATGTATCGCAATGAGGTTCTTATTGATTCTCCGCAATCAATTGTTGATGCTTTTGCAGATAGTTTTTCTTCAGTATTTCAAAATAGCTCCACTTTTGGTTTTGACATTGCTCCAGTTGACAATGTGCCGTTTACTTTATTCCCTGTGAACGAAGATGAGGTAGTCTCTATCATGGCTACTTTTCCTTGCTGGTGATGATCAAATTCCTAATTTTATTTTAAAGAATGCACGTTGTGCTTTGGCTGGGCCATTAACACATCTTATAAACTTGTCTATTAGAACCTCTACTTTTCCTGATTTCTGGAAATGGGCGAGAATTAGTCCGGTCTTCAAGAAAGGGGATAAATCAAATATTAGGAACTACAGATCCATATCCATTTTATCAAATTTTACCAAGGTATATGAAAATGTCATTTATTCATGCCTATATTGCAATACGAAATCTTATATTTCTGAATACCAACGTAGATTTGTTCATGGCCGGTCTACTGTCACAAATCTTGTGACCATTACAGAATATATTAGCAAGGAGCGTGACGCGCGTGGTCAAGTTGATGTTGTGTACACGGATTTCAGTAGTGCATTCGATGCCATTGACCATGGATTATTGATCCAAAAACTCTGGTCGTTTGGTCTCACTCCTTCCTTATTAAATTTACTGCAATCTTACTTGTGTAACAGGCGTAATTATGTGTTTTACAATGGCTTTAAATCCAGTACATTTTATCCAACATCTGGTGTTCCTCAGGGATCAAAGCTGGACCCAGTGCTTTTTGTATTATTTATTAATGATTTAATTGAGTCATTGAATTGTCCGGTTCTTGCATATGCGGACGACCTAAAAATATACGGAAGTATTAACACTCTCAATGACATAGAACACCTACAGCAAAATTTGAATGTTTTAACTAAATGTGTTCAGATTATAAACTCTGACTCAATGTTAATAAATGTTGCTTTGTGTCCTACACGTGGAGAGTCGGTCCATTACCTTCTACTTATGGTATAAGTGATCGACCACTAAGCAAAGTTGAACGTATTACTGATCTTGGGGTTGTCTTTGGCTCTACTTTGAGTTTCATGCCTCACATCACGACCACTTGTCTCACCGCCTCGAGAACCTTAGGATTTTTAATGCGTATCTCGAAATATTTCTCAAATATAACACTTTTGAAAGTTCTCTACTTCAGTTTTGTAGCTAGTAAGCTGGAGTATTGAGAGGGTGCAGCGCCGATTTTTAAAGTTCCTGTCATGGTGTCCAGTCTTTGAGTGGTCGTCATGAAGAGCATGGTGCCCGATTTGTGTTGAAGCTTGTTCGTGGTTCGATCAATTGTGCGGGTCTCCTTTCTGGTTTGATGTTCCATGGTCCCAAACCAGCCGCCCGTTCGACTACAACATTTTCCTTACCTTTTCTGAGAACAAATTTTCTTATGCACTCTCCCCTCACAGTTATGTATTTCATTTTTTGTTTGGTTTTTTATTAAAATTTGTGTGTATTTTTTTTTGTCCTGTAAATGGGTTGGGTTGGGTTGAGTATATTATTATTATTATTATTATTATGTCTCCATCTATTGAACGAACTGCTTCAAATATTCGATTAGTTAAATCTGCATCATTTAAAATGGTGTTCTGTACACCAATTGTTTAATGTGACCCCAAAAGAAAAAGTCCAAAGGGGTGAGCTCGGGAGCTCTAGCTGGGCAACTGAGCGGCCCACCTTTCAGCAAATTGCTCATTTAACCAGTTTCTCACCGGTGTTGTATGATGAGCAGAAGCACCATCCATTTATAGCCAATATTATTAATTACCGCTAATCTAGCAAATTTTGAAAACCATTTACCAAAAGTTGTCCCCGGTCAGCCTGTTAGGAATAATGACTGGCCCGATTAACCGATTCCCGATAAAACCTGCCAAGACATACACGCTAAACCTATACTGGTGGTTAGCTGTCCTAAATACCTGAGGGTTTTCCAAAGCATAAAAATGTAAATTTCGCTGACTGTAAAATCCATCTCGTAAAAAATGAGCTTCGTCCGTCCACAAGATATTTCTACAAAATTGAGGATTTCTTTGTATTTGTTCTAAAAACCAGTTTCAAAAATTCTCACGACGTGGAAAACCTAAAGTAATAAAGCTTGAACTTTTCTGTAATGATAAGGGTGTAACCGCCCAGCCTTAATAATTCGGCCAACTGAACTATGTGATATGTCTAGTATATTACCGAATTCATGTGTTGATATTGTTGGATTGACTTGATTGACTTGTTGATGTGTTGATATTGTTGGATGACTTTTTCTAACTCTCGGACTGGTTTCAGTTCTTG
This sequence comes from Amphimallon solstitiale, assembly GCA_963170755.1. Classification (NCBI taxonomy): domain Eukaryota; kingdom Metazoa; phylum Arthropoda; class Insecta; order Coleoptera; family Scarabaeidae; genus Amphimallon; species Amphimallon solstitiale. The sequence goes on along the minus strand of OY720681.1, from coordinate 46,655,586 downwards.
ACATTTACACAAGTTAACAATTTTGTTTTCAAACCACCGGACAATTCTTCTGTTTCCACAGAGGGATTCGGTCGCACCGGATAAAACGCCATCAAAATTTGCCCGAATGTCTTCTAAAGAAGAACCCTGATAAAACAATGTTAGTTTTTCTTCTCTATTGTATAAATTCACTTTCCGTCTTATTTAAATAAAAAATGATATTAAAAACTAAACAAAAGGGTATTTATCCGTGATTTTTAATACTCTAGAATTTTATCTTGAATATTATGCTATAAAATAATTAGCGGAGTCAATATTGGCGAATTTATAGTTCTACATGGAAAATCCCTTTGTCTCAAAATCGATGCTACATCCGGTATATAATATTACTAAATTGCGTGTAGACAAGGAAAAGTTCGCTCCAACATAGTAAAATGAACACATAATGCTATGCAGTGCCAATATGATTCTGTCAAAACTGCGCATGCGCTACAAATTATTATTCTATTTTGTTTGGTTATAACATAAATGATATGCATAATTATAGATATTTTATTAAAGTTTATAAAGCATCAAACAAGCATAAACAGTTTGAAAAGTCCTTATTCAACAAGAAAATGTACGTCATATTTATTATTATATTAACAAGGATTATAAGATTTTTATATGAGAGACCATAAACGCACATGAGTATATTTATTTCAAATTGCCGCCATTCGGCGATGAGATCACGATCCGCGCAACACTTGATTTTTGTAGTTTGTTCTGACACTAATGGAAATACGTAGCGCGAAAAATTGCCGGATTTTAACATGAAAGTACAGTTTCTTCAGACGAAAATTTGATACTTTTTACTTACTTGCTGTTACAGGCACCTACATTTTTGGAATATGCAGAACATAACATTTCTATTTACACATATCTACATAGATATTATTCGATATTTTTCATGTATTTGAATATTATTTATGTAGGCCTTTTTCTAAACTTTAGCTCTGCATATCCATCGATAAACGAGATATATCTAAGCTTGCATAAATGCTGAATTCAATAAATAAACAACTTTGGGTATGCTTTCGATAATATCATGTTCATAGTTGTCAAATTAAATTATTATTATTAGATTATATTTATGTTTTGTATTCATCTGTCATTTCCTATCTTAAAATAGATTAATTTGATTTAACACATGCGCAGAACGGACGACGTCACATTGTCCATCTCTCTTAATTTTGCCGAAAATTGACACATTATGAAGATACTGCCTCGGCAATATAGTAGTATTATATTAGGCGTTTTCTGAAATTAAACCCGGGCATTAGAAATAAGAAATATATTGCACAAATGCGTTCGTTAATTCAGTCGAGTAAAAACGACCGTGTTCGTAAAATCGAAAGAGTAACCGCCATCAAGAACCGAGTTCCGTATTCATAAGTAAGTGATTACTCCTTCTGCAGACATAATCTTAGAAAGCGTTAGTGTCAATACGCAAAGCTATTATATTTTTTGATACAAAGCAAATTAAAATAAAACATAGATGAAATGTATTGTGCTACACCTACTTCATAATGTTTAATGCAAATTATTTTCCTTTTACTTTTTGTGGTAAATTATCATCAGCATCGTTAGAATCAAGTACAAACAAGCTTGCTAATAAAAAAAAATATTTTACGAGTGGTATCCATTTTTCTTTTACGTTACGTTACTATATACGTGACCGCAAATTGAGTTCGGAAATCTTTCAAATAACCGGGTAAATTTGTAAACCTGTCAGATACTTTCTGACCGGGTCAGTTAAAAGCTATTCATTTTCCGAAAAGGTCTAATATGGCCTCAACAATAGAATATTGTTGCCATGATTATTTCTCGTAAAATTTAATAATAGCTTATCAACCTTTCAAGTACTTACATTTTACCAGAAGATAGTAAGCTATTACAGATCTGATCATTTTCTAAATATTCATCATTCATCATATTCATACAACTTTAACATTCGTTATAGTTGCTTTTTAATTTTTGATATAATTGTCATACAAACAATAAAAAGATGTCAACAATGCTATATAATACAATATAAGTATACAAAAGTAATATTTAATAATATAATATATAATTTTAATGTTAAATACATTTATTTAAGGTATACAATTTGTATATTGCTTTTATGTGTTAGTATTTTCGCTATTGTCTGCGACAATAGCTCAGTAATAGTCACTTTTAGAGTATTAACATCATACATGTTTTTTATGTGAAATTTAATAAGAAATTCAAAAATGAAATAATATACAGGATGTTCCACTTGAAAAAATTAACTTTTTTGCAAAAACTAACAAAAGCATATCAAAAAACGACAGTAGCTCAGTAATAGTCACATTTAAAGTATTAACGTCTTACATCTTTCTGACATGAAATTTAATAAACAATTCAAAAATGAACTGATATACAGGCTGTTCCATTTAAAAAAATTGTCTTTTTTAAAAAAGCGTGTCATGTAATTTTAATCCAGTTTTCCAAAAATTCAGTTAGTAATTGCAAAAAAATAAAATATGCTTGTTTTAGGCCCTTTTATTATAAACAACACTACCAAAAATTGTATTCATCTAATTCGTCGTTTTCGAGAAATATAATTTTATAAAAACATTGAATTTTTCAGAAAAATGGTAATAAGTCAAAAACCTTAGATTTAAGGCCTATACTATCTTCTAACTTTTTCCCTAAAAATTATGCGGGGAATACAAAAATGTAATAATATATTGGGTGTTCTATTTAAAAAACTATAACTATGGTCAGCCACCAAGTTATGGAACACTCTGTATAATACAAAATATTTTTAAAATGTTCTCCTAATGAACAACTGCTATCACAAGAAAAAAACCGCTTCGAGATATCTTTACTCATAAAGGCATAATCGGCCATAACCGCTTAGATGACTCACCCTGTATAGTAATAAATCGTCGTTTTTCCCGTCACAGAAAAAAATTGTGTATTATACACGGGAAAAAACATTAGATTTTAGCTCTCGGTAACATTAACAACATTATATATACTAAAAGCCGAGTAGTCAATGGCAACCAAACCCGGTCAAAATCGACGAAAATTGGGTACGCGGGGGGAAGAACTCGTCTCTGGATACGCGAAATTGAAAGCTGCCCTTTGGCGTGAAGTTACCCACAACCTTAAATTGTTCCTCGACGGAGAGATTTTCCTTCTAAGTGGAGCGTGTGCAGAGATATCGCCCGTTGAAGAGGAGCGTGCATTCGGTGTTTTAACAGAAAAATGGCTTACGTCATGACGGTTCACGTGACAACCGATCAAAATCGTAAAAATGTCAGGTATGACAGGCACGCGCGAAAGAATTGTAAAAGTTTCACATTGACGAAGAAATTTCAGGCCGTCGAGGTTTAGAGTGCGGAAAGAGGGTTGGAAACCAAAAGAGTGGACTCTTCCGCGACGATTGAGTGCACTGTCCACGTGCCAAGTCTGTCGCTGTCGAAGGTGCGATTCATTTAAGGCTTTTCTGCAGGGTAAAAAAATCTCGCGATGACGAGTTTGCGTGTCATTAATGACTATATATATATTCACGTTCATCCATCGGTTGTCAAGTTTAAATGTCAGAAGGCCGACAAATAAGGACATTACGTAGAAGTTTATTTTTAATTGAAACGTGGTACCTTTCAGATACGTATTAGTGTTATTATTATCAATCGTTACTATTTCCTTTCTATATGAATATACGAACAAAATGCCGACGGATATGATAAAATAAACTTAAAGTGTATTGTCGCACGTAAGTACAATAATAAATATAACGATTTTGCTATCTTTTATGAAGATATATTAATAAATACAATGACACTCTATTCATTATATATGTCATCGAAATGTAAATTTCATACAACGAAGAACTTGAACTTAAATAAAGAAGAACCGTCTGAGTTTTGCCATTTGGGCCTGTCAAATTACGTTAGATGCACACGAATTATACAAAACCTAAATGTCAACAGAATGTTGGAAATGTATCAGTGTTCAAGTTATAATTATATAAATTTAAGCCATTTTACGAATGGGATCATTTAATAACATTTCTCATCGATCTCTCTACGTACAAATAATAGGGCGACTTTTCTTTATTTGGCAGATGTGTCCGAAGCACTTCGAAATAAAATAAATACATCAAATAAGATTCCCATAAGCATGTATGTCATTTCGTTTACCAATTCAGTTATAAAAGCAAGTATTTAAAGTGTGCGACTAGCTGGTTGGCACCAACTAATCAGAAGTACATTTTTGGTTAGATGGTACGACAGTGTCTAGCATCAACTGTATAGGAGCCAGCAAGATTTTCGATTGCGTTTTAGAAAGTATATTATTAAAGCGTAATATGAAAATTAATTAATTCTCTCAATAACCTGTAAGTTTAAAACATGTTTTATTAAGTTAGTCTGACATTTCGTTCTCACAAGTTTATGTGTGAACAAATACAGTTCAACGAACTATTGTCACGATGACAGATGGAACGACAATTTTGGTTAAACATCTTCATGTCAGCTGTCTGACTTTTCATTGTCATAGGTATGTGTCATCGAAATATCGTTACGATGACAGTCTGTCAGAAAATTTGAATTATACACTATTTCAATCGTAAACTTGACACAAAGCGTAGTACCAATTTTATAGAACTAATAACGTGAAACAACATTCAATTAATTTTTTTTTTTTGATCTGTCGACGTTCACCTTGGACTAGATGTACACAACTGATACAAACCCTGAATGTGAATAAGAAAATTTTAAATATCAGCGTTCATTAAATTATATAGGAATATTGTTCGCTTTGTGGGCAAAGTCTTAATAAATAAATTCATTTGCCACCATAATGTATAATCCATTTCTAGAGATATTTCTTTAAATTTAATCTTCATTCATTACAATAGCAAAGTTAACTACATAATTATCCTCCACTGTCATTCATTCATATAGAAATTAAAATACCGTAAATAGTATAGGTAATAGTGAATACAACCTAACCAACTAAAAAGAAGAAGCGTATGCGGTATCATAAAAATTAAATTAATATTATGAATGACATAGGTACTCCGACAATTTTATGTATTATTGTTAGAGTTGTTGCCGATATGCCATACGACTTTTTAACACATACACATAATCTGACATTACGTCAAACCAGTGAGCTGTAGCAGTGAAATCAACTGTTCACAGGGACAAATATTATACGGATCTAAATTCTAATTAGCTCCCTTATTTTCAGAAATAGCGTACCGAAAATAGTTATACCGTATGTTTTTAGTTGTTTTTTAATGAAATCTGCCTTATGAATACAGGGTCACTAACTACATATGAATATATACCGTATAACATTTACAAATTACAGTTTTAAACGTTTGCAGGTTTTGTCATTAAATACTGGAAAAATTTAAGGCAAGTAAATTTCTAAAAAAAACGACCCCTGTCGTAAATTAAGGTGGAAATAATTGACAATACAGGGTCACTAACTACATATGAATATATACCGTATAACATTTACAAATTACAGTTTTAAACGTTTGCAAGTTTTGTCATTAAATACTGGAAAAATCTAAGGCAAGTAAATATCTAGATCGAAGGAATCAAATACGTAAGCACTAAAGAATATACTAAACGGCATTAATTTAATCAAACATGAATTTACCTTTTAGTTGAGAATATATACGGGAACTGATCCGAAGGAAATGATACAGAAGTGGTTTCTCGATTTTTTGGTATGGCTGTAAATTAAAGTTGAAAGAATTGAAGCCCACAAGGTCAGTAACTACATATGAATATGTTTATACACTTAGAAATGACAGTCTTAAAAGTTTGCAGGTTTCATTCATTAAATACTGGAAATATCCAAATAGAATTAAAGAATTTGAAGAGTATATATACTAAATTACATTAAATTCATCGATCACTAATTTAGCATCTTTTCTAAGAAAAGTGTATACTTAAAACCAGGAAATGAAACAGAAGTGATCCGTATTTTTAATTTTTCAGTACGCAATCCTATAATTTGACATGTTGATATGTAATAAGTTTAAGTGTAAGAATATCCTTTAAAGTAACAGGAAACTTTAACACTTATATACAAAAAATCCATCTAACGTTTGACTTGCGATGAAACTTCAATTCGAGTTATGAACCATCAAGACGATCAATAGGCGATAACACTTATTGGGAAACGTCAGAATTCACTGCAATAATAGTCTCGGTGGTGCAATCAACTTGGTATGTCATCTCAAAAATACTGTGACCTGACCGGACTAAATACTGAAAACACCAAAGATATGACGATAAAGAGATGTGCTATCGAAAAAATATCGAGGAAGAACAGTCACTATCATCCACGTGTTGTGAAACTTTAAAGCCATAAAGTCGGCAAATGTTGGACAGTTTGGTAATGAAAAGTGAATTTATTTGGCTAATCACCTGAGAACATACGCGAAGAGAAGGGAACAATATTTTCTTTCTTTTTTCTTTTTGACGACTAGAGACTCTAAATTTACAAGTTCAATATCTTCTATCAGACATATACATGGGCACTATGAGCAGACACGATGTGAATATGTAATGTTAAGGAAATGAAAAAATGCAAAGTTCAAGAGTGGTTTTTGATTGATGAAATGTGAAACCTATTAGATATGTATTATTATTATTACCAACACATAATAAAATATCTCCATCCTTTCCGCTATATTACTATAAATTGTCAATAAAATTAAAATGTTAATCACAATAAAATTGATCTTTAATGCAGAAAATATTAAATCCAATTGCCACATTTACATATTTCAACAATGATATTCAATTTGACAATTAGGTCTCGCAGGTTTGAAGTTTATAGGAGGAACTTATATAAACATCAATTAACCTCTGACGCAGTGACGGTTTTCGAAAAAGTTTAAAGTTAATCCTTAAAGTGGCCAATCAATTTTAAATCACAATTACACTTGCCGGAAAACTTCAAAATTGACAAACCCAATAACACCGATTCTTATATAGTCTATTGTCTATTTTGAACGAACGTCATAGAAATTTATTTCGGCACTGCTCTCAACATCAAGATGTCCGACGAACGCGGTACAGAAACTCCAAACGCACCTAGACAACACGATAAAATGGTTCAAACAATGGAGGACAACAATAAACGAAGACAAATCCCAAGTAATAATCTTTCAAAAGGAATCGGAAAACATCAGGCAACGAAATAACCATCAACAACAACACTACACCATGGAGTAGAGAAATTAAATACCTGGGAATATACCTGGATATAAAGCTCAGTTATAACACACACATAGCAAAAACGATAACCAAAACCAAACAAACAAGATGTCAACTATGGCCTCTTATAGGCAGAAAAAGCCAGCTGAACACGAACAACAAAATTCTACTTTACAAACAAGTACTTATTACGTCCAATAAATCAGATGGAAAAACACTCAAATCAAAATCTTAAAAGAGCACTTGCATATGATGGAAATGAAAATTTCAAACACAAAAGACCTAAAATGGTTCTACTTTAATTCTTAATCAAAGTAAAGATAAACAATAGCTAATCAAATTGAACTCCAACATTCCAAGATTCACAGCTCTCAGATGAAGAGTAAAAGACTAAATAGTCTAACTCAAAGCCACAATAAAGAAGAAGAAGAAATTTATTTCTGTTGCCTATTGTCGTGAAAATCAATGTTAATTGTAACACTTTACTTTTCATAAATGCATAATACATACATATCACATTTAATTTAACGATTTAAAGAGTAAAATAGGCAATTACTATTTTAGTAATGGAACTATTACTACATATAAAGACAATACGATACAGAAACATCATATATGGTAATTTAATAATTATTAGTTACTCTAAGATCGCAAAGTACTTTAATACACAATAACATCACTTCTTCAGAAAAAATGAAGTAAGCATTACTATCCAGCTGATTTTTATATGTGCTGATCAGAATTAAGAATAACTGACGGGCACATCTATGTCACCAAGTTCATTTTTCTATAACCGTTTCTAACACCGATAAATTTAACTAGGGTCTACGCAAAATGTCTGTATTAAATATTAAAGTACGTCGGCATAGCTGACAATGACAACTTAACATCCACATTAGGTTGACTTAAATATTATAGGAAACGTCACAATTGACAGGCAAAAATCCGTCTAACATTTAATTAACGTTGGCAGTCGCACGAAAATTCAATTGCAGGCTATCAAACGTCCAAACGATCGATCAATTTCAGTTCGTGATCACATGTGAACTGCTTTCATGATGACATTTATAACGCAAACATATATGTATATATAGGGGTTCGTCAAAAGTTTATGATAACGGACACTAGAAAAACCATCATGGCAGTGCTGGCGTTTTACAGGAAATTTGAAGAAAGATGTAACCGGATGTTATTTTGTTTAATAATAATTCTGTTATAAAAACAAGCACTTAAGGGATGCGACTGCTGGTTGTCATCAACCGATCAGAGGCACATTTTCTGTTAAATGGTACGACATAGCAGGATTTTCCATTGCGTTTGAAAAATAGAAGAGCGACAGTACCTATTTTTAAATGTTAGCAAATTTAAAAACACATTCTGTTCATCATGTTTTGTTAATTTCATACGACAATTGGAAAGATAATTTGGTTAAGCACTGTCACTGTGACATTTCGTTCTCGCATGTTATTATGAACGAACACACTTCAACGAACTGCTGTCACGATGACAAGTGGAATGACAATCATTTACCTAAGCATCTTAACTTCAGTCTGACTTGACTATGACAGTCTTACGCTAATTGCACACGATTTATACAAAACCAGACTCAACGAAATGTTCTAAATGTCAACTCAACGTTCAGTAAATTATATAGAAATATTATATATTTTATGGGCAAATTCTTAATAAATAAATTTATTTGCCACAAATTATAAATGTCAGATAATGTATAATTCATTATTAGACATATATTGTTTAAATTCAATCTTTATTCATAAACAAAAGCAAAGTGAACTACAGTTGCAATTACTCTCCATTAACAGTAACTCAGATACAGATTCCAATATCATTGTTATATAAAATAAGGCAAAGGAGTCAAAAGCAATTAATAACATTTTACTTACATTACAAAAATATATAAGTGTTAATATTCATGTACCCTTGCGTCTGGCAGTGATCACATTTCCAAAGAGGCACATTTATAGAGCAACTTATAGAGAAGAAGTGGACGCGAAGAAGCAATTCTAATTCGAAGAGTTTAATGAAACACTATAATAACAATAAGAGCGAGTGTTCAATAGAATAACTGTGTCTTAAATTAAAAAAAAATAAAAACAAAATGAGTAATCTACATTACTTATACCAATATTGTATGACAAACATTATAGATCACCTATGATTTATGATGATCGTGTACCAGGTTGGTGTCGCGATCTTATTTCGATCGATTCAATTATTATTTGTAGTTTGGTTTTAATCATGAAATCTCCCCTTTTGTATTATTTTTTATAAAATATTTCATAAGAATCGCAAAATAACCCAACAAATATGAATTATAGAGGACTTTTTTGCAATGTATGTAAGCAAAATGTTAACACAGATATTTCCACGTCAGTCTGTATGAATGTTTTAGTGTCAAGTATTAGCTTTACGCTAAATAAAGCCCAAACTTAAAACTTCAACAATGAACAGTCAAACTGATGTAAATATGCTTAATTATATTGTCGTTCGTCCTGTCATCGTGACAGCAAAAAGTATGCGTCTATACAAGGTGTGTCAAAAGTTTAGAAAATCAGATTTTTTTTAGCGTTTTACAGGAATCTGTAATAAACTGTAAGCGGACGCGAAAGGCGATTCAAGCTCGAAGAGATTGATGGACAGCTAGTTACCTCAATCTAAAATCTAATACTTTTTTCCCTTGTATAATAAATAACTATTAGTTGAATCGCTTTGGCAACCAACATGCGCCAATAAATTTTATCTGTCAAGTAATATAACCCACAAAAACTATTTCAAGGCTGTCATAAGTAATAAGCATCCATCTTTTGACATTTACTTTAATTACGTTTTGACATTTGTTATAAATAGTTATAATTGTTATCCAAACAATATCAATTTGTCAACAATGCTTACCTACTAAGCAGAATAGCCAAGTTTTTAGTAAACTCTAGATATAGAAAAGTAATATTTAATAACTTTAGTTATAATCTTCAATTTGTAAATGACTTTCACATATCACTTACGAAAGCTATATATACTCAAATATTAATAAATTAAAAAAAATTATTAATTAGTTTTATTTTACTATTTTGAAAATGTTTCGGTTGATGGAAATTTGTAGTGGTATTAAATCGTCGTATTTTGTTCGTACTTTGGTCATGTCGGTTGCCAAAACGACTAGACCATATATGTAAACATAGATAACTACCAATAACTTCTTCCAAGGTATCAAAATTTTAAAATTTCTCTTGGAGAACGATTGCGGTAATGTACACAACAAATCAAGAAGCACTAAGAGGGTTCAAAATGATGTAGTACATAATTTATTAACAGATAAAAATCTATAAATTAATTTGCAATAAATCTTTTATATATATTTCTACTTCTAATACATTAAATGCACTATTTTTAAAACTACACTGTATGTTGTTCTTCTACCATATAAGGTCATAATAATTTGATATACTTTTATATTCTACGTCATGGGTACTATTTGGACAAAATTTATTTGACATTTTACTTTTCTGTACAAACTCTTATAATATATTTGAAGTCTACCCAGGTTCTCAAAGTATGATGCTGTTGCTAGAAATCGAAAACTTTCCTTGCGAGTTAACACTCTTACCAATACAGTAGATTGAACTTCATTGCATTTAATCCAATATTCAGCATCACATTCAACACATATTCAATCACATTTTTATGAACTTAAAATAACAAAATTTCTTTAACATACATATGTCTTTTAGATTATAAGTAATCTCATATATCTGGACCTGAGTCTTAAAAAGGCCAATCTCCACTTTCATCGATTTTGAGATATCCCCAACACTAAAATACCCGAATCTATTTCTGTCGATATAAAAAAGACCAGTCTCCTGTGCTAAGGGTACATGATATACCATTTTAAGTGTAGGGCTTATATCCAAAACCGTTAAGAACTAGAATGGCCAATGTCCAACTGACATGGAGATTGGACCTTCTCACGCAATAATTAGCAACAACCGCAACAAAATAATGAATGGAGATTAGCACCTTGATTAAACCTAACTTAAAAATTTGTGTACCACATGACGTTCGGTGCCGTTTTTGACTTTTTATTAAAATGTATTCTGAAAAAACCAAAAGACTTCTATCTTTACTTAATTGTGGTGAGAAGAAAACTCAAGGTAAGTTGCAATAATAACAAAAAAGTAGTAGGTAGCTACAGAGATATCAACAATTCCTGTAGACCACGTGACTACCAAATTAGGCAACCCAATTAACAGCAGTTGGTAGTATTGAATGTTTTATGTAAAATATGGTTAAAAGCGTCAACAATGACAGCAGTATTTGTGAATAAAATGTACGCTACTGTCAAATACTAGCGATACGCGAATCTCATAAACGTATGAACACGAAAATCACCAGATTTTAGAAAATTACTGATCACGTGGTCTACAATCTTTTTCGATAGCACTGTATAATATTTTGGTATTACCTAGTGTTATGAATATATCATTATCTTTACTCTGTAATCTGACAATTAAATCGTTTGACAGCTGTACTAATCCAGCAGAGGAATAAAATAAAGAAAAGGAGAGGATACAATTAAAAAAAAAAGAACACTTAGATTTGGCAGAAAAAGCATATAAATGTAAGGCTGAGGACAAACAGACAAGCAAAGTAGATCCTAGTTTTGTAACAATCTCTTTCGATTTGGAAAAATGTCTCCCAACACCATATTTAAGAAACGGCGTACCGTTTTACAAAAGACAGCTATGGACCTATAATCTAACAGCATACAAAACAGATACAGATGGCAATGAGGCAACCTGCATTTTGTTAAACGAAACGATAGGGGGTCGTGGCGTACAAGAAATTGCTTCCTGCATAAGAAAATTTATATTGTCCTTGTATTCAAAGAGAATTCAAGCTTTGAATTTTTACAGCGGTTCTTGTTCAGACCAAAATAGAAATATTTACATGGACATAATGTTTTGTTATATTTTAAAGGTACTTCCATGAACCAGTACAATTGTTGAGGTAAACCATAAGTTTATGGAAGCAGGCCACACTCACATGGAGGTTGACACCATTCATGCCGCTATTGAACGAGCCAAGAAGAAGACAACAATGTATATAGAAGTTCCACATGATTGGATTAATTTTATTAAAACATCTGTGTATAGAAAAAAGCCTATGAGCGTGATTGAGATGTCTCAAAACGAGTTTATAAATTATGCGACTTTCCTTAAATCTTCTCTAGTCCATAAAAAAAAAGATGATGAAGGGAACGCAATCCCATGGCTTAAAATTAAGTGGATCAAATTTCAGCAAAATTCAGTTTTCTTATAAAACAGACTTCAGCGATGGGGAATTTAAAAAAGTTGATTTAAGAAGAGGATCGTTAAGAACTCGACAAAACCACAGTGATATTGAATTGAAACCTCTGCACGATCAACCATTACCGACAGCTGATTCAAAAAGTATAATAATTTACGATACCTTTTGCCTTATGTTAGTGATTACAATAAGCCTTTTTATCAAAACCTTCAACGTTCATCTACTATGAATCCTGAAGATTTCACTGCTTCAGACAATGAATTTTAAAGTTTTGTTAATTGAAAAAATGTCTGGTATGTTCCGAAACTTTTTTTAAGGTCTATAATAATATAGAATTAAGTTTCGTTTATTTTTTCTACTAAATTTTATAATTAGTTCAAATAAATTTAAAGGTTTACCTATTAAATAGAGATAGTTTTGTAATTTTTTTAGTTATTCTTTTACCCACTTCATAAAAAAGCAAAAAAAGTGGGTACTATTTCCCATAACAATAATGAATAAAAGGGCCAACTCCATCTAAATCATAAAATTTCTTTTTTTTTTTAATCAACAACATAATTTTTAAAAAATATACATTATTTTGAAGTGTTTTGTCGATATTAATTACTTGAAAATAATTATTCACACATTTAAAATTATAGTCATATTGCTTCTAATTTTGCGGAATTAATATCTCAGAACACTGTAAATGGAGATTGGCCTTTTTAAGACTCAGGTCCATATCTTCTTCTATACAAATTTTTATACCATTTGAAAGCATGAAATAAACTTATTAATAACTAAATTATATAAATGCACTTACTTATATCCATGTCTCATTTATCATAAGGCATTTCAAATATATTTATTTGGGTTCTCGTTTTTTTTTTCTATATGTACATATGCTTCATAAAATAAAGAAAATAACATATTATATATTTCTCAAATTTTATTGCCCAACTGCTATATTTTATAACCTTTATATAACAATAATATATTACAAAACATAACTACAATAGTATATTATACTATAAGGGAGAAATGAGTTATATTGGCAGAGGTGCAATTTGAAGCCCGAGGGCTACAATGCACCGAGGACAAAATAGCATCTCTCCCGAATGGTATATACTATTTTTTCCACGGTCTCATTAACTTAAAAACACATATTTTGTCATTATGAAGTAAGTAGCACCAGAATTATTGTATTCGGATTTGAGCATTTATTTAGTAGTCGTTGAGTTATTGTCATAACTACAATCTTTTTTTTGCATGAATCACAAATGTTCTCCATAATGTAAACTCCCTTGGGAGCATTATACTCCCTTGGGAATAATCGACTACGTCTGCTTTAATTTTGATGTCATAGAAACTGATTTCTACTCCCGACCGTGGAAAAAAATCTTTATTTATACTGTTTTAATGTCATTCACTGTAAAAGTGTCAAACATCGTCATTGAAAATATCATAAGTCAATCTATACTCCATTCAGTCTAAGAATAAAGCATTGGGAAAGATAGGGCTTAAAATAAACGTTTGTGATTGGTTGAAATCGAGTGTGCATTTACACCGGCAAAATAATCGCATTTAGCTCGTTCTGTCAAAAATTTGTTTACTGACAGTTTTGTTCAAAGATTTTGTCGATTTCCGTATTTTACATAGTTATTTGTTGTTAATATTCTTAAAAAATAGTTCTTCTTAGAACTCGCAAGTGAAATGTTCATTTGTTAAGGTATTTTATCAATTTCGTTAACTTTCTTTTCGTAATCGCTAATATTCTATAGTATGGCGGAAGCAGTTTTACCAGGTCCTTCAAAAAATCGTAAAGGGAAACACATAAGATCTGGACAAAGGCAAATGGCTTATAATGTGTACATTAAGCATAAAGACAATATGTCTAAAACAGCTGCAGTCAATCAAACAGCAGAGGAAGTGGGTATTAATAGGAATACAATGTACTGCATTATTAAAGAAATGGAATTATATGGAGTTCCAATTTCTCCTCCAAGAAAAAGAAATTATCGTCATACTTACAATAAATTGGATGAAGCACAAAACAGTACAATTAGACGACATGTGCATTCCTTTTTCTTGAGGAATGAGTTACCAACTTGTTCAAAAATTTACGTAAATGTCAAAATATAATGATATCAGATATGTATATCCCTGCTATCCATCTGACAGTAAACATATGTTTTACTTGTTTTCAAAATACAAAGTTCATCGTGTGTAAACTGTGCTCATATTGTAGCGCCATCTACTCCATTCTTATGGTGGAATTCTGTAACTTTCTCGGAAGCTCCGATTATCGTAGGCCCTGGCAACGAAGTGACGTTGCGATGACGATTTCAGAATTTTTACAGTTAGTGACGTAGAAATGTCAAAACGTTCGTGAGTAAAGATTTTGTTGGTTATATTGTGGTTATATTATTATTATATAATTATTGTTAATATACTATTCCTGTTGTTATATTTATAGTTTCTGTTACTTTATTTGTTATAATTATTATTGTTCCTGTTTGTTTATTTGTTATATCTATTATTGTTCCTGTTTGTTTATTCGTTATATTTATTATTGTTTTATATTTGCAAATATGAATGGCTTTATAGCATTATTATTAGATGAAGATCACAACAGGTAGGTAATCGATAATATAAAATATATAGAGTATACATAATATTCTCTATTTTCTTTATTTTAGAAATTATATGCGTATATTCCGAAAACGTTTAAGAAATCACGGATATCCTTTTGAAATACCAAACAGGCATTTTAAACAAATGTTTAGACTGAATAAGGGCACTGTTCAAAACCTAATCCAGTTATTGGATGGACATATAACAAAGAAATATACCATTACATTTGAAGGTTATTATCATAAACATCACTTGAAATGCATATTAACTTTATAGTGCACATTATATATTTGTTACAGGTCTTAACAACATTAAATTTCATAGCATCAGGCAGCTATCAGAATAGTGTTGGTATTAATAGCCTTGTTTCTCTCAGTCAGAATTCAGTAAGTCGAATAGTTCATCAGGCCTGTCTTGTAATATCAAACAATTTATTCCCTGAATGGATAAAATTTCACAGTGATTGTGAATCGAAGAATCGTGTTAAGTAAGGGTAATTATGTTGTATCAAAATATTCTAAAAATAATTCCTTATTTTGTTTTTATGATAAAAAATGGGAGACCGGAGATGTATTTTGTTTAATTGATAGCACCCAGTTCATATATTTACCAAGGGCAATCATATCTTTTCTAAACGTTCTAAAAATTATTGTTCTGTTTAGTTTTTATGAAAAATGGGGTGCACGAGATGTAGGTGTAATTGATGGCACACATGTTGATATACTTGCTCCACCTTTAGCCGATGAAGAACACCCTCCTTTTGTATATATATTTTTTATATTCACATACTGTAATTTTTTTAAATTTCAGCACTACTTTTATGGTAAGGTTAATAAAAAAAAATATATTTGACAATAAAATGTGTTTTATTTTTCAATATTTATACAAACAATTTCTATTTGAGTACCTATTATTCAAAATTCACATTTCTAGTTCAGTATTATTTTTCTTTTTGATCTTTATTGTTAAGATTTTATAGTAAACATATAATTCATATCCAATATTAGTATAATTATACGAGTCAAATGTCTTCTATTGTTTTATAATACTTGCTGGTAAATTTATTAAACAATAATTTTTTACATTCTTTTGAGTTGACAAAGTGCAAATTTCAGCCTAATGAATATTACTCTTCTGTAAAAACTGCAAATAAAGAGAACTTTCAATTACTATAATTTCAGAGGCTCGACAACAAAATCCTGCAATAATATCGAATGATTTGGTGTACCAAGTACAACAATACAGCACAGGATTGGTCGATTTTCTAAATACAAAATCATCTATATCCTTCAACCATTTATGTACTTTGGCCTATGCTATTAAAACTTAATGTTACCTTTTTGGAGCCTAAAACATTAATCGTTCAATATAGTTACATATTGATAAAATCTTTGCGGTTTGACTTACAAATAAAGAAATTCATTGACTAAACAGGTAAATTTCCTCTTATCTTCTTCAACATAATATAAAGTTAAACATCCTCTCAATTTGATGTAGTTTTATTATTAGAAAATCTTATGAAAAAGTCAACTTTAAATTGTGAAGTTATTGTGAACACAATTAGTTTGTGCACATTTCACATGCTTTATGTTCTGTGGATATTGTCTGCTAGGTTTATGTATTTTTTTGTGTTTAGGTACTCTTGTAAGAAAAACAATGTCCACTTGATAGGGATATCTGTTCTTGTTGGCTTTATAAAAAAATCACATTTCATCATCCATAAATGTGCCTGAAAAGACATTTATCTGCAAATTCACTATACACTAGTGCGATACTACGTCCTTTGAAACTCTCCTAATGATAGCAGTTCTTGTTGAAATTTTCCAAAGTGTTTCGTGCTATCTTGCTAGCAGTATAAACATATGGTTATACTATGTCTTGGCATTACAAAATGTTCCGTGCATTTTCTTTAAAAAAAATGCAATGCAAAAAAGCAATCGCTATATTATATTTCAAACAATTTTCTTATTAGTTAAAATTTTAAATTGAAAGATTTTGGTATATGTTTACGAGATGGTGTTTGTTTACATGTTAAACATAAAGGTTATGTGCAAAAAATCGTAAATTGACACTTCTACGTCACTAACTCTAAAAATTCTGAAACCGTCATCGCAACGTCACTTCGTTGCCAGGGCCTACGATAGCCGGAGCTTCCGAGAAGTTACAGAATTCCACCATTAGACTGAATGAAGTATAGTTGCTAGATACCGTAGTTTACGTGAACTGTAGCCGTTACATGAATCGGCTAGAATCGCACCCTAAAATACGAACAAAATACGAAGCCGTTTTGAGTATCAATATTTGACATAAATTGAAAAGTCAAATCATATAAAAAATGTCACGTAGCTCACGTCTGTCAACAACTCCTAGACTTTCTAAACTTAAACCACATGAAGAATTCTCGAATTTACCATTTCCAGAATGGCAAGATTCAGATGTCAACGGCGAAAAATGGAATATAATCAAAGTACGTACTTTTGTATCACTTTAGTGATAGCTCAGTCGGCTAAGTACTGCTAGTACGTACAATAGGTTGAACTGTATAGTGCACCTGCTGTACAATTAGAGTAGGTACAAATATTTTAAGTTAGCCCCCTTGTTGTCAGTTTTACAAACTTGCTTTCTGCTTCGTCGCAATCTCTCGTACAATTAGCTTTTACTATAGATCAGCGTTTAGAGGTGGCTACACCAAATTAAAAGAAATTACCAAAAATGTACGTGTTATGGTAATAATTAGTTAAAAGTTAGCAAATCATCACACCAGACTAGTTTAATCAATTTGATTTGGTTAGGACAAATTAATTTTTAATTTTAACCAAAATTCTATCGTATTTTACTTAATAAATTAAAAACATATTCTAATTTCAACTGAAATGACTTAACGCTATAAATATTAAAAACAGTACACTGTTCAAAAAAGGTAGCGGTTATTACAGAATCAATGTTTTCCCATATAGTATATGCATAATATGCATATCCAGACTTGTCTTTACACACTGCTGCAATGACTCATCTGTTCATGAAGTATTACACGCAAAGAGCGCAACTGTTATAACATCAGTAGCTTAGCGAACTGTTGGAGATTGAAGAGTGGAAAAACGCAACAAGTAGTTGCTGTACGTTCTTGGGGTATCACGAAGTGTCATTTTTTATCTATATAACCGTTTTTTGGAGAGGAAAGATGTTGATGGAAGACATGAACAAGGACGGCAATCCAAAGATATGACCACTATCTGGCAGTATTGGCCCATAAAAGTGGGAACATGAATGCAAGTTAGCAACGAAATCAGCTATTGCAGCTACACATCACGTAGAGTGACTCAAACCATTAAAAAATGCCTTCATAATGTCGATTTATATGCTCGTTGACTAATTTATTTCTTTGAATAATGAGCATATGCTAATGCGTAGATTGTGGGCAGAAGAGCAATTAGATTTGGTCAACTCATGACTGGGCTACAGTTCATTTTCAAATGAATACAGGTTTTTTTACTACCTGATATTAGGCAGACACTAACTTGAAATAATCCTGCTTTTGATCTGAAACTGTGGCTATAATTATGGTTGGGACAAGAATCGATACTAGCGACCATACTGATCATATTGTCGTTGGAAGTGAAACTTTTGTTGCTGTTCGGTATCGGAACGAGATTCTCATACTTATAGTTATTTTTTACACTGGTGCAATTAGCCAAAGGTTGATTTTATGAACGATATGCTCGCCCTCACCACGCTAATATAATCGTCATTTGGTTTGAGAAACGTGTATTCTTCTGGCTTAAATTGGGTATGCTTGGGAAGTGTTGGGACGTAAGTTGCTACTCGTGTTGTATAGCCAAGAACACTTAACGACTTAAAAATTGACCTGAATGAAGAGTTGCTAAGGATACCTTAGGAGATCTAAGTTGGTGAGTTCCACGGTCGTTTTCAAAATTCGCGTCAAGTTGAGCGTAGATGCCGACGTGGCTGCATGTAGATGTTAGTATGAAGTTTTTGCAGCTTGAATAATGCTGTGTATATAAAATAATAATAATAATAAATGCCTTTATTGATACATTAACAATTTTATCGACGACTAAACAATAACGTAGGTATTATATTAATCACTATTGGCTAATAATAACACTCATAATACCCGTAGGGAATAATGAAATGCGACCAGGGAATAATGGGCCATAACGTTACCATTATTCACTGCATTCCGCCAATAAGAACATATAATGGGCCATAACGTTACCATTATTCACTGCATTCCGCCAATAAGAACATAACGTTCCTAACGTTGTCATAGTAACGATAGACAAGTCCGGCCATTTTACTGACTGCCTAACCATCAAACGTCATATTGATATAGTAATCTGACATTTTCGTTTACTTATTTTGATTTGTTTTAGTAATTTTCAGTTAGTCGTCGATAAAGTAGTGTATACTAACTCGCAATAATGACTATTATTCCCTCGAGCTGAGAATTCAGCTCTCGGGAATAATAACTGTCATTATTGACTCGTTGTATAAACTACTATAAAAATTAGCAATACGAATTGGCACCGCGTCAAGTTGAGCGTAGATGCCGACGTGGCTGCATGTAGATGTTAGTATGAAGTTTTTGCAGCTTGAATAATGCTGTGTATATAAAATAATAATAATAATAAATGCCTTTATTGATACATTAACAATTTAAAAATTAGCAATTCAAGAAATAATGTAAAGAGAAACAGACATGTTAAGTATCAACCTCGAGGTGAAGTTCAACAAGTAACTGTTTTACAACTTAACCTTGATCTCACTTATACCTTTCCACGAAAAGACATGGCAGTGGAAGTAATCTCATAAGGCAGACTATTATACTTACTGTAGATGTTAAACATAAATGACCTTTGGTAGAGTACAGTTCTGTGCTGTGGCCGGGATATAATACCTCGAAATCTGGTGGTGAGATTATGAATGTCGATCCTAAATCTTATCTTATTATATAGATATGGCAGTGACCTCAAAGAAAGTATTTTATGATACATATAACTAAACACCTTAGCTTCTGCCTGTCCTCCATATTCAACCAACCTACACTGGCCAGCTTATGAGAGATAGGATCAAATTTTCGAATACAATAAATATATCGCAAGCAGGAGTTTTGTACCTTCTGTAGGCGATCACTCGTTATACTATCCAATGCAGGATGATATACCGGAACACAGTAATATAAATGGGACAATACAAAATTTCGCAAAGATTCATCTTTATAGTAGTATTGAAAATATGTATGGAAGGATACAATTTCGTTAAATTCATATACGCATTTCGAATATAAACAAAGATATTCTTACGATATTTACGCGGATTATCCAAAGTTAGACCCAGACTCTTCGCATATTCAACCAACGGCAAAGGAAGCAATAATTTTCAGGTTGAAGGTATGTGAGATGTTGCTACAAACTTTCTAAGAGTCAAATAAAATCGCCCTCGATTTGTTGGGATTAATGGTAAGGCAATACGCGAGCGAAATATTGTGCAAATAATCAAGATCTCTTGTTTTTCTTTTTTTTTTGTTGTTGTTTGGATGAGTCGACGTTTTGTGCGTGGAAATCAAAATTAAATTTTTGTGATTATGGAGGATGTCGTTTTTCTGGACCTTTTACTTACCGACAACCTTCTAAGTAAACTACTGCAAATACTTGATATTAACGTAAAGTTTCCTTCCCAAAAAACTTTTCGCTGTGAAATAAAATTATTTTCAACATTGTGATGGAGTTTGTCGCTATTTGCTAGAATTATATAATACGATTCACAAAAACATTAGAAATAAATCATGTGTTTAAATCTTCAAAGATTTATTAATAAAAGTATTTTGCTCACTCAGTTTGAAGGTGACATATGGGTCATTTTGAATAACCTTTAACTTTTGGCTTATATTACTTTCAAAAAATATACTTTTACCGATTATACTGTTATACTTTTTGTTATTTGTATTTCAAATGTTTAGAAACTAATTATTAACTTGAAAATCAAAATTTTTACCATCACCTTTTTATCATTACCATCACGTTTGGCTGTTTTGCGAACGTGACGGTAATGTTGAACAGTAGTAAAACAGTGTTAGAAATGTTACACCTAGAAAGAAAGACTTGAGGTTAGGAAATATGAAACTAGCAATGGTTTAAAATATTGGACAAATGTGATAATAACGATGGCTACTATTAGAAGTAAATTGTCCCATGGGACGGTAATGTTAAGAGAAAAAATACGCTGACCCGTGTTATAGAAAAAAACCTGTATTGTCACGTGCTTGCTTATTTTTAATTAATTTTTACTAAATTAATTACGGCTTGTTTTCGGAACAAACTAATGATAAGAATTTTTATATTCCAAGTATCATGTTAGCGGTTTTCCATCCACATGCGTGCGTACACTGGGTTGCCTATACTTACTTTTGCCGGTATCACATCTCTAGTTTATTTTTATCGGTAAAATGGCTGTCTGCATATTCTTTCCCGACTTACGGTGTCGGCTGTAAAATTGTTATTGTAAATATCGTGAAGTCTACGGTCAATTAAATTATATGCAACAAATATGAACTTTACATTACTATGGAATGTGGTTCGTACTTTTTCGGAGATTTAAATATTTACGAGAGAAAAGCATGTCTTTTACGGCAATACGCGGTTCTGCAAAAGAAGTCAAATAAATAAATAATATTACGGAGAATTGTTCGTACGGGATTTCTTAATTCGTTCAAGACAATGGGTCTAAACGTAATTAAGGCTAAGCGGATGGATCTTAATTCGTTCAAGACAATGGGTCTAAACGCAATTAAGGTTAAGCGGACGGATCTTAATTCGTTCAAGACAATGGGTCTAAACGCAATTAAGGTTAAGCGGACGGATATTATTCGTTCAAGACAATGGGTCTAAACGCAATTAAGGTTAAGCGAACGGATCCTAATTCGTTCAAGACAATGGGTCTAAGCTAAACCGAAGAGGACGAGGACATGCGGGATTCTCTACTTCCTCGGCCGTTGATGACTCTTTTATATAGTCGGTTTGCAATAAAAACAAGTACGAAAGAGTGGGATTCATATACGAATCGTGACGTAGAACCGCGCGAAAACGATATTGACGTATCCGGGTATTTTCCGATCGTGTACAAGAAAGAATTTAACAGATTTTAACAGATGAAATAGTTACACTAATTACCATTACATATACAGTACAAAAGACATAATTCACTGATGGCTGAATAAAATAGCAATCATATATAATTTGATAGTTGCAAGACAAATTAAATATGAAATTAAAATACAGGATATTTTATTCAGTTAATGAAGGGACTTCGTTACAGTATAACGGTAGTTATTTTTGTAAAACACGGACTCGCAACATCCACTTGGCTATAGAAGATCATAAAAGTAAAAAAACGATCAACCGGTTCCATACATTGTGCCAAAAGTTGGCGTGACTGTAATGTTAGTGCTCTTAGGTATATTTCGTAAATATTTAAAAACAAAAAATATGCTATAATCGTTAAAATTTTACATAAACATGCCGAAGAACAAGTGTTGAAAGAATGTAAAAAAATAATTTTATGATATATACAAGATATGATAAATATATAAAGCCAAATTTGAAAAACTGAAAAAGTATAACGTGACGGTAATGTAAAATGCAATATTTAAAGTTTAAAAATACAAGGAGATAGCAATTTTAAGTTATTATTTGTCTTTAATTTGACACACTATAACGTAATATACCTAAAAGAAATCAGTACGCCCTAAAACCATTTTAGATAAGCTTGCGTGTAGTTATAGGGTATATGTAAAGTTAAAGGTTATTGAAAATGACCCATAAACTACGTGAAAACTTTAATCAAAATATTGATCTGAATTTCATCTGCATTGTTTATCTCAAATTTAGAATTTTAACTTCAAATGGAAGGAAGATCAGATCAATCTGTCAAAAATATTAAATGGCAGAGTGTGCAGTTTCTTCTTTAAAAATAAACTTTTTCGAAGACAGAAAAACAGCTGACTTCCATAATGAAAAAATAGTAATATTTTTGAACAATTGTTTGAGCGAATTGCTAGATAATGCTATAATAATCATCGATAATGCATCATACCACTCACATTCATAGAAAAAATTAATATGGGATATATTAAGGGATATTATAGAAGCATTTGGAACTATTAAAAATACAATTCAATGATAAAAATACAAGTCAATGATCAAAATATAATTTTCATTCTTCTTCTCATTTGTGTGAAAGTGAAATTCACATTGAGGTATCCGCCAATTTTAGAGGAAAGTTGACCAAAGGTGTTTATACCCACAGGCTGTCGAGTACACTCTCATTATAATAAGACAAGAATAATCGATCATGAGATGTGTTCACGCGACGTAAAGATGCATATCTTCGGCATATGGTTAAAGTGTTAACCACGAAGCCTTCTCCATTCATAGTGAACTTTCTTTCTAAATGCGTTTCGGTGTCTCTGAGTGTTACAACAAAAACTTCTCCAGTATCTTGGAATCATTCACAGTAAGGTCACATAACTTCTTTCGCCGACATGCTCCAGCAATGCCGAAAAATGAAAGCAGCCTATAAAATAATGGAAAATTATTATTGTTTTAACAACCAATATATATACCTTCACAAATAAATATGTTTTGTCTGCAGCTTCTAAAATAAATTACAAATGTTTGCGAGATAACATCTTTGATTTTTTTACATGATGCCCCACATTTATCTGTTTGAGGTAGGCAATTACACTAAGAAACTTTTCAATGAACAAGTTTTCTTTCACGTTTAAAGAGGACTTCAACATCGAATAATGCGGCCAAACAGATGCAAGTGACAACATTTCTAGCTACAAATCAAATTAGTTATAAACTATGTAATTCAAAATGGATTATCGCAGACTTACCTTCTTGTCTAAATAGGCGAGAATTACCTCTTCTGTTATCGCGGAGACTTTGTTATTTTCTCGCCAATGGCAGAAACTTGAATAAACCTTCTCATAAGCAGCTTTAGAGACCTAACGGGTAACAATTTTTCCCGCAATAAGTTCGCTTTCTTTAAAATATTTTCAGGAACTTCATTTGTCATATCCATTGTCGTTTATAAAAGAAAAAAAAGTCAAACAATATATCCATGACAACTCGTGACCAACGTAGTTGACCAACAGAAAAAGTTTTTAATAACAATCTTGCGATAATGTTTAAAGTATCTCGGGTGTCTATGCAACTCGACTGAGTCTCATTGCATAACTACACCTCGAACTTTAAGCTTAGGTTTTCGCACTTGTATTATTAACTATAAATTAACTAAAACAAATAATAAAATTTATTTTGAAAGGGAAGAGTGTAACTTGTAATAATGTGATCTCAGATCTATGTGCTGGAGTTGGTACAGAGCTGAAGTCTTCTTTGGTCAGACTGTGTTGGGAAAAACTTTCAATATCCTGATCAAAGAGTCTGCACGAGATGAGATTTAGACGTATGGAGTTAATGGCGCATTGGAATTACTATAAGTCTCTAAGAAATTTCACTACTTTGGCTATAAGGATTGAAAAAAGGGCTTATGTTAATTATGTATTTAAGCACAAGACCAGTAAGCAGCTATGGTCAGAGCTGCGGCATTTTGATATCACTAAACGTAAAACAAAACAAGTTCCTTCCGAACTACGAAATCTTACGTCTTCACTACAGTTGAGAGCTATAATAAATCTAGACTTCTATCTGACAATGTCTCTTTTACCTTTCGCGTAGTCGAACAGTCAACAGTGTCAAAATTTATTTCCAGCATTAGAAGTAAGGCTGTTGGTGCAGATAATGTCAGTATTAACATGCTCAATTATACTTTACAACATACACTACTATACATCATTCATTTAATTAGTAGCTGCCTTGTTGAGGGTGCTTCCTGATCTTTGGAAAAAAGCTGTGATTCTGCCCCTGCCGAAGGTAGCGCGACCTACCGCATACAATAATTTGCGTCCTATTAGTATACTCGCAACCCTAAGTAAAGTACTTGAAAAAATTATGCTTTCCCAAATAGTGAATATCTTGGTGCGTATTCCGTGCTGCCACTGTGTCAGTCTGAATTTCGACGTGAACATAGTTGTACTACCACTTTGCTCAAGGTATCAGATGACATAATGGTGCTGGTGATAAGGGTTTGTGTACATTGATGGTTTTATTGAACTTCAGCAAAGCCTTTGATACAATTGATCATCGAATTCTACTATCTATGTTGCGTCAGATTGGTGTTGATGATGGCACAGTTACTTTTCTGCGGTCTTATCTGATGGGCAGGGTTCAGTGCGTAGCCATTGATGGGTGTGAATTTCAGTGTCTTGCGATTTCTAAAGGTGTGCCGCAAAGTTCAATTTTACGTCCACTATTATTTTGCATTTATACATCGTTCCATCTTGGTGAGTGGATGGGTGCTGTTGAGGGGTTCAGTCTGACATTGATAAGATCATTCGTTTTTCGGAACAGCAAAGTCTTGTGCTGAATCCCGCTCAAATAGTGTCAATATTATTCGGAAATCCTAAATGGTGTGAAGTGTTGACTGGTCAAATTAAATTAAAAACTAATGACACTAGCAGTTGGATTGTTGACAGAGTACGTTGGTATAAAATACGACAATACTTTCCGATTTAATGCTCATATTTCACATTTCAGATACAGAATCAATGTTTCAGAATTTTAACCACAGTCTCCACGCATTATTGGAATTTTACAGAAACACTTTTTCGCTTGAAAACTTTGCTTTGTCAAAATCTGGTTCTTTCGCTGGTCACGTTTTCTGCATCACTATATGACCCATGCTTAGATACATCTGATATGGAGAGAAAACAGGGTTCAGAATGCCTGCTTTCGCTTTATTTTTTGTCTTAGAAAATATGACCATGTAACGCATAACCTGCAGGATATCCGTTGGCTAAACATGAAGAACCGAAGCCTATTGCAATCTTTTTGTTTGTTTCATAAAATCATTAGCTTGATATCACCACCTTACCTCTACAATAGAATCTCCTTCAGGGCCGACGTTCATAATATAAGTCTTCGTAACGTGCATCTTATAACCCCTCCTCGTCATAGAACAGCATTTTACGAAAGGTGTTTTTTAATTTCAATATTTACAATGTATGACAATTCCTTGCCTTATGTCATACAGGATATGTTTGTGCGAATTTAAACGCATGATTTTTGATATACTGCGGAATAAACAGCTTGGCAAATAGTACATTTATAATTACTTCCTAAGTTGTGCTTTTCTTGGGTTTTAATTGCTTACTTTGATTACATATTTTACTTTACACTTAGTTACTATCTTTTTGAAGGTTTTAGGTTGAAAATCAGAGGACAGCCTCGCCTTCTGGTTTTTGTAACATTATTGTCTGTTTTTTTATTATTCTTTTATTTTTCTCTTGTTGGCTTTCATGGTAGTATATATTATAGTTATTATACTGATATTGCAGATGTATATGGAAATAAAGACTATTATTATTATTATTATTATTATAAGATATATGGTGGAGCAAATATCCATGATCAATTCGTTGTCCAATTAGACTTTAATTTTATATGACATAGATATCGATTTCTAATAATTCATATGAGAAAGTTCCACAAGACTTCTGCTTAAAGATAACTATTATACACTATTTAGAAACTTGCATTAAATTCGGATTCAATAATAAAATAATTAATTTTAGGATCCCAAGAAGAGAAGAAGATCCATGAGCAGTAGAAAATCAACAGAATCAATAAGCTGTACGGATATCAATTTTTATATAGACACACATGGAAATATTTTACCGCCCAGTATTGAAGTCGCATGTTGGAAAAGATTGAGCGAAATATATGAAGATGTAGGTTCTAGTTGAAAGATGACAGAATTCTGACACCAATTCAATTAATTTTTATCAGGTGGAATTTGTAATATCGAAACAAAAAATAGACTTCGTCGCATTGACAGAAGGCAGTAAGCATATTCTTCACAGTGAGTTTATGCGAGCCTTCTTAAGCAGTATTGGCATTTTGGAATACATCAGTACTATTCGACCATGGCGTATAGAATCCGTAACTAGCACTTTCACGCCAAACACAGAAAATGTTGCTTGGAAACCGTGGCATCATATATACTCGCATTGTGGTGCTGGCAAAGGAACTCGGCATAATCCAACATATAATCCTTCAGGTAAGTTTCGATTTAAGCTTAAGTTGTTTACGTTGTTCCGGTCCCCTTTTTATTCAACCCAGTAAAATAAATAAAATCAATATAATTTTGTCCAACTAGCTCTTTGTGAACATGAAACCCTTATTTTAGTCTCCCAGGACGATTCAAGTACGAGATGGTTCATTTCTAACATTTTGCGGCACAAGAAAAAAACAAAGTATTTTGATTTAATAACATGTGTATTGGAAACCAACATATTGCTATGATAGCATATATCTGACGATAAATTTTATTTATTCTTTATTTACAATAAATGTGTTATTGCCACACGTTAGATATCGCCAAATATATTTATATATGCAGTGCCCTCTTATAAAAATTTGAGAACGTGCTGCACTATATGTTGTGGGTATAGTCATCTGTATATGCTGTGTTCTAAAATTTATTCTTTTTACACCAAAAGCTTATAATTGGTTTTGTATTTAATTTATATTGTGATAGCATGTACCTAATAACTCTTGTGGGTTCTGGCAATGTATGTAGTTCCTTCTCCTTCACTGGTGGCCTTTCTCTTACTTATAATAGGGACGAGGTAATAGTTTTGTTTAAAGAAGAAAACGGAATGTTTATATAACATGATCATATACTTTTTATTTAATCATTTGTAAATTCAAATACCTTTATACACCTTAATGCTCTAAACAAATACATAATTGAAAATATATATATATATCATTTATACCAGATGCCGGTTGTAATGTATGTAAATCTTTTTATTATGCATTCATGATGCTAAACAAAAAAAATAAATATTTATCCTGTATTTAAATAAATGTAAACTTTTATTGTTCATTGATAATTTTATTTATCAACATAATTGTTTTGATATTGGCTTCAATTAATTGCTTTAGACAACCATTTGCACGCGTTGTTTCTAGCTTTTAATCTTTGCCGTGTAAAACGTTTAATTATGTATTAATATGACTTGAAAAAGATTAATAATGCCTGGATAAATTATTGAAGAAAGTACTCATTCGCACGCAGCATTTCTCCAACTACCCAACACCATTAGTCCTATATCTTTTTGTAATTTCTTAATGAATTAAAAACCTTACAGGATAATATTTGCGTATCTATACTGTTCAACGTTATATTGAGTAATCATTTGCACGCAAAACCAATATCTGTTTAACAGTTTAGATAACTCTTTTCAAACAAAAACTTACTTGCTATTTACAAACATTTCATCAAATTGTTTATTTTGAATGTCCATCTTGAACTCTTCAAAATGAATTTAAATGTATTAATAAAAGAAAACTATTATAAATGAACGTGATAAAAAAATAAAGAAATTACTATTCTACTATATAACAATTAACAAAATCTCAATCGCAATTATTTTGAAAGCGTCTTATTCTCCCGAAGTCGTAATAAGAAGTTCTTCTTGTCGGATCTTGTTTCGAATTTTATACCGACAAAAAAATATAACGTTGACTAGTGCGCCCTCTAGTCCATCTTTTAGGTTGGCATTGGAGTATACGTTTCAGTGAAATCGCTGCCCACATGTTGCCGCCGTGATACACACACGCACACACGCACATATTGTTCTGACAGTTCTTATTCACCAAACGTCAACATATCGAAAATTGTCTTCTTATTTAAGAATTTTTTTCACCGCCTCGTACTGCCTTTCCGACGGTAGGTTTATTCTTGTTGTTAATACCATCCTTCTTTGTATTTATTAATGAACCTATTGCCTTGTTCATTGTTCAATACATATTTTCTTTTCCATTTATTAATGTTATCTTCACTTTTCTTGTAGCTGGATTGTGACTCGGTAGGTTTGGAAACACGTTGGAAAGAACGAATATTTTTCTTCCAACACTGCCTGCACCTGGAAGATACGTTTGTTTCTCCATTGCATCTGTCCATCGGTAATATGTCTATCTGCAATAAACTTTACACAAGTTTTATATTTTGTTATCTTTTGTAGGTCATCACGTCTGTTTCCAGTCTCTGAAGCATTGTGTTACAAACAAATCATAAACACATACACTTTTTATTTATGCTATCAGCTACCTTTTTATACAAAATGTTATTGCTGATCGGGTTTACGTTTTATATATTTTTATATCCTTTTCTAGTCTCTAGTTATAAGCTAAGGTAATTTTTATCTTTTAATATAATTTAGTTTTTTAAACTCTTTCATAAAGTTTTATTACTTTATGCATGTAAATCATAATAATTTATTCAGCCATATTTATCTTTTTTTTGCATATCGTATTTGATCTTTTTCATGATATGTAAACCATACATCTTGTGTATTCTTTTTACAAAAGAAATATATTGCTTATATTTATTTTGTCTTTTATTTCATACTTATTTAATATATTTTATTCTATATTCACTCACTAATCAATTGAATAATAATGACTTTTAAATTATTTGCTTGTATTTGACCATGTGTATGCAACTTTATATACATTCATGTAATTTGTTGCAAATATTGTTCTTCACATCCAAATACGATTTTTGTCATTTTTATTTCATTTCAAAACTTAAACTAATTCTTAAAGCTATTCTTATTTTATAAACTTGCGAGATACCACGGCAATATGCACTTAATAATATAAACATGAAAAGACAATATTACATTCAGTCGAAAACCCATATATAATTTCAACAACGTTGGATTAAATCCTCTTTGATAAGTGAAGGCACTTTTTCAAATATTACACTCTGCACCATACAAAAATTATGAAACTTAAAATTTGATTATTTTATAATTTGGTCTAAATGTAATTTCAATTACGAACATTCAATTGTCACTTGCTATGACACATTTAACTAACAACACTTTTAAGCACTTAATCATGTCATAACTTGATTATAATTGATGAATTGCAGGAAAGTATATAGTTCGATTGCATTGGCTCGGATGCTGGCGAAAAGTGTATGTTGACGATAGAGTGCCAGTAGATATAGATCAGAACATATTACTTCCGGGATATAAAGTACTAAAACAAGAAATGGACGAATTCAACGATTCTGCATCAGAAAAGAAATCAGAATCTTCAAAAAAATCTAAAAAATCTAAACTCTCTTCTCCAGAAGATAAAACGCGAAAAAAAGGTGGTAGTATCTTACATACAGATTCCATTTTGTAAAGAGTATTATTTTATGTTTTTAGGTCAAAAAAAGTATGTGCTACAAGTGGAGATATGGCCGTATATTTTAGCAAAAGCTCTGTTAAAAATTGCTTGTCTTTCATGGACAAATTCAAGAGAAGTATTAGATTTCAGTCCAATTTCGTGTCTAACAGGATGGATTTGTCAGAAGATTAGCACAAGTGGTAAGAATATTCATAACACAATAATCGATAATAGAATAAAAGTCACATATGCACGTCTAAATTTAAAACGGCATCAATAGATATGAATTCAAATGACATATGGAACATCTGCGCTACGTATTCACCAAAATTTGAATGGCCTGAAGATGAGGATACCATGTCCAAAATGGCAGAACCTGAAAAGAGTGTTAAGACGGTAAAGGAAACAGAAAGTAAGAGCAGTAAGAAAAGCAAAAAGAAACCAAAGAAGGAAATGGATCAGTCAATTGATGAAGCGAAAGTTTATTGTCTTGTCGGAAGCTGCAACAGTATAGCGTAATTATGTTATAATTTATTTTATTTTTTCTTGGCAAGAGAACTGGAGCTGCTGTGTAGATTTTTTGATACCCATGTTTTAACACTTGAATTACAAATAGCATGGCTTCACTTATAGCAGAAACATCGAAATCTATACTGTAGCAAGAGAACAAAACGAAACTAAGGATAACAGTTAATGAGAACATTTTTGGTTGTAGAAATTTCATGAAAGGTATCGAAATAGGAGACATTTCTAGTGAATGGAATCAAGACTTTCTCATCGAACAGTCTAGGAATATACCTTTAATAAAACCACAATCCAGACCTGGTAATAAATTAAATAAGATCTACATTATAGAAACATATAACACTGTTTTCTTTATATTATTTTTTAATAGAGTTGCCAAGATGGAAACGCTTTCGATGGATATATTGGGCTATCGCTAAAGGTTTATGGCCTGATGATGAGTTTGCACCACCCATTAGATGTCTAAAATTTTTCAACAATTTTAAAAAAGATGAAGTTCTAGCAATTTCTCCAATTGAAATAGACAAAAAAGGTAAACATTCATGTCCTACCCGTTGAAGGACGTATGTACGAGGTAGGTGCCATAAATTCTCTGCCTGACAGGCTTATACAGGTTCAAACGTGTTCAAACTCTGCCACGTCATGCATGCACATACGCGAGGTGTAAACTATAAATATGACGGTTCGAAGCTTAGTTGTTTTTAGTAACGAAAATTGAGTACCGCGCTGTCTAAGTTTTTAACAAAAGACGGGCATACACCTTATCACATTGAACAACGTTTAGACGGCGTTTACGGTGATTCATCACCTTCGTATTCAACTGTAAAAAAGTGGGCAAGAATTGGACCATCCACCGTATAGTCCGGATATGGCTCCTTGTCATTTTTTTTTGTTTTCTAATTTAAAACCTTACGACAGTAAGTTGCAAGCAGCTGTTATAGAACATTTTGATGGAAAAACTTCAGAGTATTTTTACAAGGATATCGAATTATTAATTAATCGTTGTAATAAATGTATAGAAATTAGGGTAGATTACATTGAAAAATAAATATTCTTATATTATTTCAAGTTTCTTTTTTGTATATCAGGCCGAGAATTTATATCGCCACCTCGCACGTTTCTTCTACTTCAATTTCAAGTAAAGCATCTGGGATGGATATTAAAAGTATTATATATCAGAACTATAAATGAACATTTTGATTTCAGAAAGTAAAAAGTCACCAAAAGGAAAAAAGAATAAAAAAGGTGAGTAAAAATATTTATACACACGGGGGAGACCTGAAATGTTTCCGGAATGGGCAAGAGATGGCGCACGAAGGTTGAAGTGGATTCATTGGTCGGTAAAGTGCCCTTTTTATAGCAACTGTCAAAATTTCAGACGTCCACTGCCAATAGTTATTATTTAAGAGTGTGCTTTGTGTAGCAAGTCAGGCGGTTTCGCAAAAATGTATAAAATCGAATTTCGTGCAGTGTGCACTTCTGAATGGCTGGGAAAACGGCCACGGAAATTCGAAATATTTTGCTAGAGGTTCATGGTGGAATCAGCTTCTGGGCGAGCGAGTTCAAACGTGGACGCACAAGCACAAGTGATGAGCCATGCAGTGGACGCCCAAAAATGGACACCAACGATAAAATGGTTGACAAGATTCATGACGTTGTGGTAGCCGATCTCCGATTGAAGCTAAAAGTGATAGCAGAGATAACAGACATCTCAGAAGAACGCGTTGGCCATATCCTATACAAAATTTTGGGAATGAAGAAGCTTTCGGCGCGATGGATACAGCGCTTGCTCACACCAGAGCAAAAACGAAATCGGGTGACTGTTTCGGAGGAGTGTTTGACCAAGATTCAACGCAGTTCAAGAGATTTCTTCATGCGTTTCGAAACCGTGGATGAGACCTGGAAGCACCACTACATACCGGAGACCAAGGAACAATCGAAGCTGTGGACTTTTCCGGGCGAATCAGTTCCGAAAAAAGCAAAGACCGTTCCGTCGGCCGGAAAGGTCATGGCCACCATTTTTTGGGATTCCCAAGGTGTGATCCTCATCGACTATCTGCAGAAACGAAAGACGATCACGGGGCAATACTACAGCGATTTATTGACCCGATTCGATGCAGTATTGAAGGACAAACGGCCTCGTTTGCAGCGGAAAAAAGTGCTTTCTCACCACGACAATGCCGGCTCATTCATCCCGCATCGTCTTGTCCAAATTGAATGAGTTGCGCTACGATTTAGTTTCTCATCCTCCATATTTACCGGACCTAGCCCCCAGCGACATTTTCCTATTTCCAAACCTGAAAAAATCGCTGGCAGGAAAGAGATTTGCATCAAATGAGGAAATCATCGCCGCTACAGATGGTTATTTTGCAGACCTAGTTTTCCGACGGCTTGATGAGACTGGAGCACCGTTTGAAAAAGTGTATTGATCTTTGAAGAGACTACATCAAAAAATAAAATAAAAAACCACACCAATACCGTGTTTTTCTTGTCGATTCCGGAAACATTTCAGGTCACCCTCATATACTATGCAAATTTCAAAATTGTATAGCAATATATCTGTATAAATAAATATTAAATGGTCTTCATTGGTAAGCTTCACTTGAGAACGGCTGGACCAATTAGGTTGTTTTTCTAAAAAGTGTTCGTAATAGTCCGAATAAGGTTTTTGGAGGAAGAAAAATTGGAAAAGTTGCCCGTAAAAATGAAAAATTCGGGAAAAACTAAAAATGCTTTATTCTTTATGATTTTTGTGTGCACTCAAAACCATAACTCACGATT